>CAHIKZ030002201.1:2547500-2995000 GCA_903632075.3 Acanthosepion pharaonis
TAATGCGCAATTGCTATGGCAACAAATTCACTAAAAATCCTTTAATGTCAGTTGTGACAATTTCGAAGAAGTTGGAGCCCTAAGTTTCATTTTCCTCTCACCTCCTCCTCTGCCCTTGTTGCTGCTGCTACAGCGTTTTTGGCCATTGTGGCATCTTCTACCCCAAATTTGAGTTTGTATATCAACTATTTCGCCAACAGTTTATTAATAAGATTGATTAAGTTGCTCAATTAATAAGTAGAATCTTCGTTTAAAGTTTAGTAACAACAAAAGCCCTGGGGGTGGATGTAGAAATTATTCATTAATTATGCCAGCAAATCACCAAAGGTATCTACTCGACATGTAAACATGGAAATATATGGCTACTACTAATACTACAAATAACAACAATAATAATAATAATAATAATAATAATAATAATTACCATCCAGGCATCGTTATTAGTGACAGCAAACAAAAAAGTGTCTCCTTACTGATATGGCAGTACCTGAAAGAAAAAACATTGGTATGAACACTACCCAGACCTGCTTACGGAGATAGGATCTGTTACAATGTTCGGGGACTACACAATTCACAGAGAGAATAATCAAAGCTAAAAGCCAAGACTTTGTTATTAGAGACCGCAAACAAAAAAAAAAATGTCCTTATTGATATGACATTCCCTGCAAACTGCAATATATATTTGAAGATCTTCAAAAAGCTATCAGAATACAACCTGCTTAAAATCAAAATCTCAAAAATGTGGCACATGGGAACATCAACAATCCCTATTGTAGTTAGAGCACTCGGATTGGTTGGAAAATATTCCAGCAGACTAACTGAAGTGATTCCTGGAAGCCCATGCTTTAAAGAAATACAAAAAAATTGTTCTCACGAGTACAGCCCACACCTGACGAAGCGCTTTATCTATGTAAAATATGTGTGTTTTTTGATTGGTCAGTGGAAAATTTAATGATGTGCTTAAGTCTCTGCGCGGGACCCGGAAAGAAATGAGTACATACCAAAAATCAAAGGAATAATCATAATAATAATAATAATAATAATAATAATAATAATGATGATGATGTTTTCCAAAAGTAACTAATATAAATCCATATATGCAAGAATAGATGCAATCAGAGCGACCAGCAAATTCCAAATTTAGCATAACTATTATAAATAAATGCAAACGTATCTGTTCGAAATACAAATAATCGTAGTAGCATGCAACAAACATAATTCAAAGAAATACCAGCAGCTTGCCCGTGAGGTGGGAATAATGTGGCACACATTTATTGCCCTCCCGTGAATACCACTAGCACAATTTTAACCGTGACAAGATCATAGGAAGATATTTTTGATGGAAGATATTGTTTTGGAAAGGATATTGTAAATAGCCATGGGGCAGTGACACTCGGATTTGCAAGGATTCTAAAAACAAGATTTAAAATTTACTCAATAACCAAATACTCGATCAAACAAACTATCAGGATTTTCTAGTGATAATTTAGCAAATCACTTATTTATGCTCAGAATGTATTTGAATAACATTCTGAAATTCATATATATCATTCATATCTTTCATTAATATCAGTATCAAAATCAAAATGTGCGAGGGAAAGAGGGTTTCTATTGACATCAAAGTAAATACAATTTTATCACACACTTTCATCATCTTTTACAATTTTATAACATTAATTATGCATGACAAACCTAAAATTTAAATTCTTAAAACAATGTAATCTAACAGGAAAATAAATGAAAGAAAACACTTAGTGAAACTAATTTTGAAGAAGCTTTCCAATATTCAAAATCTCATATAATCTGATCCTGTCGATGTTTGACAGCAATAAAAAGAAATTCTTCCTGCGAATGGTTTTTAAAAATTAGAATCTGTAATTAATCGCTCGACAAGTATTTTTCTTTAACATATGAACAGATTTTGATAATCACCTAAGAATATAATAAGAATATTATAAGAATATTATAAAATGAAAAGTTTATATGCCTGATATAATTTATTATTGACTATAACGTTCATATACTGATATAGTTTAGAAATTTTCAGTTTATCTGCTTTATTTGATGATTAAACATTTCATTTTCAAACTATCAGTTTAATTCATCGATATTTACAATAATTTCTTTATATAAAATTTAATATGAAAATCGATATATCTTATTCAATTTATAAAAAAAAATGATATACGCAATCGTCAAGTTATTGATAACTTTAAATTTCAAATACATAAAGAATGTCACGACTTATAAAATAACGGTAAAATAAAGTTAAAAAGCCTGACTAGAAGAAACATTGTGTTATGTTTGGAATGGTAACAACGTTGGAAAATTGAGATAAAGTCTAAATGAGAAGGAATATATGTGATATATATGAACAGAAGTTAATTGCGTCTTTAAGAACATTTGAAATACAATATTTAGTAATTGTCCATAGTGTTATACAACAACTTATGTATTGTTCCACTATATTTCGCCATCTTTGAGAGAGCTTAATTAGTCCATAATTTTATATATCTAAGGTTTTTTTTTTCAAGTTTCCAAACGATTCAAGTTCATCCTATTGAGATATTTAAATGTTGGCAATGAGTGGTGTCTGAAGTAATAAAACCTATGTACGGGCAGTGTATAGAATACCCAGCCAAGCTGTAACAATTTCTGATGTTTTACCAAATAGACGTGAGATTTGTCATTAATCAGATTGAAAAAAGATGCCCTTCCAGTTGTTCCAATCTTACTATTTTTCAACTGCTATGACTAGTCCAACTGCGAAGTGTCATTTTCTGCATTCAACGTCTGATCTTGTGGAAAGAGAGCGTAAACACGCATTACAGATTGCACCAGATAGATAACATCACATACTTCGTATGCAGACAGACTTTGGTTAATGTCTACTCTCGTTTTCTCATAACGCCATCTTTTATTAATCAAACCATTCTTCGCTTATTATTGTTCTTTTAAAAATGGAACGTTTCGTTACGTTTGAACTGAGAACCGTAGTTGGAAAAGGCGTTCCATTTGTTTCTGTTAAATCGGGAGACTCCGAGACATAGTGTTTCACGTATCCATGTGTTTTCTAATGCCTTACAACACTCTTGTCCCGTGTTGTATTGCCGGAGAATTTTTCATCAGCCTTTGTCATTAGGTCATCATCTACAACTACAGCCAAAACGTTCTCAGACTTGCAGTGTAAGTCTTCCACTTCTGAACATTACAGATTGTATTCTTAGCTAATTCAATTTCTACATAAACGGTTAATATATTCTTTGGTGTTTTTTCTTTTAACCACAATAAAAAAATATAAAATGATGAAAATGTATGTCATGTTCATCTAATTACTTTTTTAATGGAAAATCCAAACTTTGAAACTCAATTACAAAAGGACGTTTCCTGTGTTACCATCCACAATATTTATATATGATTTACATTTCAGACACATGTGAAACTGAATAACTTGTAAAAATACAACTAATGAAAAAAGCAACGACGCATAAGATTTACAGCGTAAACTAAAAATTCGAGCTCCCAAAATAATAACTTGAACAACAAAAGATAAACGTGAACATTAGTCGAAAAAACCCAAGGGAGTTGTTTTCTTAACAGTAATATTTAGTAACGCATGTAGTGCTAAACTAGACAGGTCTGATATCTGTGGTTGCTATTAGATTCCACATGGAAATAATCACTGAACACGATTTATGGATGGTAATGTTATTTTTGTTGTGGCAGTAAAGATTTAGTCCTACTTAAATCTGATGGTATTGTCAAGAAAAATACATAATGTTATTATAATTCCTAGACAAGTCTTTTTTGAGTGGCACATATTAGAATGAAGGCGATTTAAACTAATTATTATATGAAGGCTAGGAGTACATGGATGCCTCTTCAATTTCGGCAACGCTAACTGTGGCCCATCTTGCGAAGGCCTGTTCACATACACAAAATTAATGCCCCCGAATATCTCCATAATCAGTCGAAAACTTAGGGGTTTTTATTAGAAAAGAAATGTATAAGCGAATAGAAACTCCATGCCAAGATTAGAAACAATAATTTTAAATAGAAACATTAGAAAATGTAAGAAAATCACTTGGTGTATTTTATAACATATCAAGGATCTCATAATTATTTTACTTACACGAGATGTTGTGATAAAGTTATGTATATGCGAATGAAAAAATAGTCAAGCAAAGATTACAAGCAATCATAAGATATTTTGTATAGATAAAATATATTTTAGACTCTTCAATAAAGGATTGTGCGCCTTCTCTTCTTTAATATCCCTTATTATTTCTTTCTGCATAATTAAACATGACGAATCCGTTAAATCTGTAAATCCACTATTCTAAGAATATATATTAAGGATTAGGTCTTAAAAGCTAACACTCTCATCATATACTACTCAGCTATAACCTGAAACTATTTAAAACGTCTGTCGTTAATATGAAACTCATTGGAAGAAAATTGACTTTTAACATTATGTTCAACACTGTACAGAAAGCAAAAGAATAAAATATGCATGAGTGCAATCTTTTGCATACAACACTGACTGTTTCAAAAAACATTTTAAACATTCGAAGAGATGAAACTATGAGTAATGATTTGAATTCACCAGTATGTTTCGTTGTTAAATAGAGAGAGCGCTTGGAAGTATTTTGGTAATACTCAACTGTATATAAAAAAATAAAAAATAAAAACCTGCAATAATTTGATGCAAATTTTTTACACATCAAATTTTACTGCTCATTACAGAAATAAGCTAAATTTCAAATAAGTAATTGAGTGTCATTTCTCAACAAAAATTAAATATATGTCTGAAATAAAATACAGTGAAGGAGATTTTGTGACTAATTATTTTGAGAGAGAAATTACACGTGGGCTATATACCATAAAACTAAATAAGACACAAGAGCCATTAATACCGAAAGATAAATGACAGCAAAGCTCAACAGCAGCAGCTAGAGGGGTAAAGAGAAACCTCCGTGAGAGCAGTCAAGCGTGACAATATTAAGAAACATCAATCTTATTAGTAGCAGCATCAATCTTAACAGCAGGAAGATTAGATTTAAAGCTCCCTGAAACTAGATCCCAGTTGAATAAAGTTCATGAATTTGATGTTATATTCATTGGGCATACCAAAAGTGGCATAATCGAGTGGTACCAGATAGATTTATTTAGCTGAAAGACAACAGCATACTCGTGTATATTAATTAATAGGTTCAGTTTGAAAAATCCTGAATGATAGGCTGATCGACAACCACTGAATGTGGGTCATAGGTCAGATCGACCGAAAAGCTGTGATAACAACAAACACGAGGACAATCGTCTGCTTGTAAATAACATGGAAAGAGAATGCTGACTATGGTGAAAATTTGTAGGAAGTTAAAACCAAATCTCATTTCATGCCCAGATTAATATCTAAATCTTGGAATACAAAAAGGCAACACTGTTGGGCGTAAGGATGAGGTCTATACTGACAGGTCTTACAATGTAATTTCTGCCTTTGTGGCAAAATATTTGTGAGTGCAGCTCAGAGGTTTGGTACTTCTTCAACTATTATGGGAATTCTATTCGATTAGGCATTAAATAAAAAGTAAAATCTAGATTAATAAGCGTTTCCTATTTGTCATTTATCGTGCCATTCTGTTGCTTTCCGATCCATGTTTAACCTTTATTAGATCCCCTCTTCATATATATATATATATATATATATATATATATATATATATATATATATATATATGAAATTGACTTTCCTGTAAGAATTAATACTATAGCAAACAAAGTTACGAGACAAAAATTGAAAAACTATACGAAAATTAATATAAAATGGTTAAATCTCTAACCTCATATTAATAAAAACAAATAACACATCAATAAATCCCAATCCGAATTAAGTTAAATACTATTATTCATATATAAACATACAGAGTAAAAACATATTATCTCCTATTCACTTTCGTTTATTAGGCATTGAACTATATTAACTCTCGCTCATGAACTTATCAGACATTTTCCACTATTCTGATAAATGTTCATGAGCACCCCTATATCAAAGATTTTGAAAAACATATTAATATTTGGCTCTTGTATATAAATACTTGTCACGAAATAACATTCTTACATTTGCCTTGATAAAGTTTCTCAGAGGACGAAACCCATCAGCTTACTTTTCCTTTTAGTCTTTTTTTATATTCTCTTTTTACAGATATCTGAAACTTTACTATCTTTATTTTTTACATTTACACAAGCACACACACACACATACAAATACACACACACTCACACACACAGACTTTTATAAAATCTATTAAATTATACATGGTTCTACTTGTAACATTGAAAACATAGATGGTAGAACTCCTGTTACAAATAATAAACGGACTCAAAAAGTATCAGTTATTTGTGAAAGCATCCTCGCATAAAAAGCTTTAATCATGATCGCTGTCGTTATAAAAGTACATTGTACATACAGAGTTCGTTGTCTTTATTGTCTTAAATATCTGAGTTTTTCCGGCTTGTTTTTAGCTAAACGACTTTAATATAATTTATGAAACTCACAGGAAATTATGATGAGAAGAAAGACAATGAGAATCCTGGAGCAATATAACTAACTTTAAAATTAATGACAGAACTGGAAATCTGAGAGATAGAAAAATATATAAATTGTTAATAGCTACACATTATAGGGATTTCTGTAGTGCCATATTCACATACATCCTTACGAAACAATGGAAAAATCGAATAACAATGTTATATATGTATTTTGGGGCACAGAATCAGAATCTGGAATTTAAAATTAGAAATTCGTCGATAAGTGATAGTTATGCAATATTTTATATTTCGAATAGTTGAAAAATATCAACTTTTGCATTATAATACGGTAGACTTTGGTTGTACTAAAAAGTAGAAGATATTAAACTGTTCTAGAATATTCTCAGTATATCTATTACAACATTCAGTTAAAATTGAATAATTCTGTTGTTATTGTCCACTGATAACGGTTCGAATAATGGCTAGACGTAAGGGACTGAATTGTGCTAAAAAGAGATAATTATTAAGCTATGGAAGAATGGAAAAGACTTAATACTGTTCAGAACAAAGTCAGACCCGGTGCTTCCTGGAAGATCTCTGCCAGGTTACGAAGAAAGTTGATGCGACAGGTCAAAAATAACCTAATGGCCATCATACAAGTCCTTTAGTATGATCTGAGTTTGTCGGGAGTTAACGTAACTAAGCAAACGATTAGTAATGAACTACGCAGAGACAGTATAAAGTCGCGCTCCCCAAGAAAGACACCACTCCGTCTGAAGATGCCAGGATGAAATTTGGGACAGAGCATAAAGATAAGAAAAATTATTATTGGGAAATAGGTCTTTGGACAGATGAGAGTAAAATTGAGTTGTTCGGTCTCAATTCCCCGAATCATGTATGGAGGAAAGACGGCAAAGCATACGTACCCAAGAACACCACATCAACTGTCAAATTTGGTGGGTGTAGTATCATGGTTTGAGGCTGCTTTTCAATGCGAGGTGTTAGCAAAGTAGCAAATATAGACGGTAGAATGAGTGCATAAAAAATATCAACAAATCCTAAGTGAAATTTTATCGCTTTCTGTAGAGAATCTTGTGCTTCCTTCTTATTGGATCATCCAGCAGGGCAATGATCCCAAGAATACTGATAAGAGTACGAAGAATTGGCTTGCTAATAACAACGTTAATATCTTATAATGGCCAAGTCAGCCGCCGGATAGAGGTCCAACAAACATAAAAAAAGACAATTACTCAGGTAGAATGGGACAAAATACCTACTAAAGTTTGCGAATCATTAATTAAAGACTACAGGAAGAGATTGGTTGCTGTTGAAATTAATAAAGGTTTTGCTACAAAATATTAAATAGAGAAAACATGTTTTTGTTCTGCTGTACGATCATATTTTAAACCCCTAAAATTTAAATATTGCTATATTTTCTTAACCATGGAATATTATTTAGTTTTATACGCATATATTGTTGGTATGCAGTCTGACACAGTAGATATATTTTCATGTGTAGGATCACTTATTCAACCCCATTGTTTATATATTAGAAAAAGTATTCCCTTATCCGGAAGAATGAAAACATGTACACTGAGACAATCTTGTATCCTGAAGTGATTAACTTTTCATACGTTTCACAGATAACTATTTTATAATAATTTTCATCCAATAATAATCCAGAATAACTCACCGTAGATGATTAATGAGGCGTGATATGAGTGAAAATGGAAGTGTTAAAAAATGAATATCATGAGGATAAGACAGAAAATTATTGACCCTTGACTTGTAGAGGGTAAGACCGTCATAATCAGTGAAACATCAATGTATGAATACGTCAGGCAAATTAGTTCTATAAATTCCACTCCATATATTTGGAATACGGGGGTAATGACAATGCTGTGACTATGAAGTAACATGGCGCGAACACATTAAAGAGAGAAAGCCAGAACAGATTTCATCTGAACATTTCTCATAGTAACAACAATATAATATGGAACATTAACAATTATATAAGCTTTGTTCTTTGACACAATTTCATTACCCCAAATGAGACACTTTTAAACTGTAAATGAATTAACAGGTGCTGGAAATATCCACATATCCCGATCATTCGTTGAGTATTGGTTAGGATTATTGAAGGAATGAATGATACCTGAAATGAATTAATCAAGACAAGATGATTTGAAAAGAACAAGTAGAAGAGCGCTTTTTTTAAAAAAATAAGTTTAGTATAAAGCTGTTAATATAGGAAACAAACATCGCAGTTTCAAATGAAATTAAATATAATTACAATATAATAATATATATAATATATCACTCTTCTGGGTATGACGATAAACTACATCCAGCAGCAAGGCCTCTAACATAGTGTTTGTCGGCCTTTTTCTTAAATGATGTTGAATCCAGGTCCAGCCTGACCCGGAGTGGCATCACCTGTTAGGGTTTCACCTATGGGCAAATGATGAACTCACCAAACAAAAAGATAAAACTATGAAAGAATAAAAATATATTTAAACTAAAAATACTAGAGGTACATTTTGTATAAATAAATGAAGAAAAAAATATTTATAGTGAAATGACCAATAATACTTACATACTAAAAAATTGTTGTTATTTCACCTAAATCCGTTTAAAATCCTGTCAAACAATCAACATGAAAGAAATTTTATGAGATGAAGCCCTATGATATCCGACACTTTCTTACATCATGCTGTACTAAAAAATGTAATTTCAACAAAACTACAACATAGAACACACATTTCATCGTCTCTAGTAAATATGTTCACACAAACATATATATGTACAAAAGATTTTAATTTTGTAAGCATAATAACTTATTTTTATTACTTCCAATCGGTCAAGAAAAATAAAATTTCGACGTCGAATGACCCATAAATTTTTGATATGGCATTAAACCGACAAATCAATCAAACAACAATATACCAAATAAATTATGCCATTAAAGGCAGAAATCGTACTAAAGACACACTAGAGCTATTTCATATAATAACATAAGGAAAAAAGAAAATATAAGATTATTCAAGAGAAATAAGATAATTTTGTAGACTAGACAGCATAGAATAAATATAATAAAAACACTTAATCTGATATATGAGATTAGTGAGCAAAGGAAGAAAATCGATTTATAAAATGGCCAGAAGAATATTGATGCTATCAGAAAGCACAAGTGGTGTTACTTAAGAAACTTATATTATTTATACAGTGTACTTTTTCTATTTCTTAATTTCTTTTAGTTGATATTGCACCAAATAATTTTTATCTTCCGTGATTGAATATGGATGGGTAATAAGTGATAACTGGATTAGCTCAAACATTTAAATATATTTCTCCCTTTTTTTCCGTGTTAAACTACTGCAATTGATTTCCTCATTTAAATATTGTTTTGATGAAACACATCCTTCTTGCAGTAATTTATAGATAATTATTGCGGTCGTCAATACAGTCGGTCTGAAAATATGCAAATAGCATAAAACTGAATAAAACGAATTTGCTTTAAAATATTTCTGTCAAAGATTAATTTAGACGGCAGCTTGTGTTATTTTTATGTAGTTTCAATGTTTTGGAAAAGTTATTAAATTAATTATCATATTCTGAAGATTAGACTTATATTAGTTCAACGCATCTGAAATCTAATAAACATTGTTTTTCTGTTTTTCTATAATATATGTTGAAAAGTGTGTCATTGAAAAGAAGCTGAAAAATAGAAAAAAAAACAAAGTTATTGAATGAAGCAATATCCATATGAAAGGAACTTCACAGAGATCATCGGACGATACAGAGGGATTTTGTAAATATAACTAAAATAAGAACTAGAAGCAAAGGAAAAGGATTTAAGAAATCATTTCATCGATTGAAAGGTGAACTAAAGTAAGTTATAGCGAAATAACCGCTTTTCCCGAGTGATCAGATCTTTGAACGGGATGGAATTAAGGGAGTCCAGAAAGAAAAATCGTGTAGATTAATCATAAATTGGGACCTGCCCCAAAATCTTACACACGTTTCAGTAGAGCAAAGTTTTCAAGACTCAAAATTGGGCCAAGAAACAATGAAAACTGATTTAGAGTAATTTCAGATGAAACATGATGACCATGAGGGATAGTCCAAAGGTTTAATTTTATCCAACGCAAATGTGACTGTGGCTATAAGAAGGAAGCAAGAAAGTGGCAGTATGTTGATATGAGCTGGGATTGTTGACTAAACCATTACTGAAACATTCAAAGTCAATGAAGTAGTTAAACTGAATAGTCTTTAGAACAATTTGAAAGACAATCATTACCGAGCGCCCCATGACTAAGGATCATACAATAGATCTTACTAGCCATAATAACCGATAAATTTATATAAACATTCGAGCCTAAATACTACACACATGATGATTATAATCAAGCATGCAACAGACTGTCGCCGCTTGGTGACAGCATATATATATATATATATATATATATATATATATATATATATTAGATGGATAAATTGTCGTCAACATTACGCAAAAATGAAAATAAAACTGACATCTCATTTTAACGGATACATATAGCAGAATTACACAAAAATGTCTTGAATTATTAAAGGGGAAATTTAATTCATAAAATCGTCATTGGCTTAAACCACATGATATCGAAATCTTATTCATTCTTTCAAGACCGTCTCCTTGTTTAAGTTGGAGAATTCTGCTATAATAATTGCATTCATTTATTCTTTGGAGTTAAAAAATACAGTTTTGTTGGTGTCTCGCTCAATTGCACTCCGCACATACTAATCAAGGTGCTGCAAGATGAAGAGTTATGTGGTCATGACCAACAAACTCAACAGCTAACAACGGTGGGATGTGGGCGCAAAAAGTGTAAAAAGAAACATGACTGTGTTCTTCTGCTCGAATGGCTTGGTGCAGGGTCATGAGGACAGATATAGAATCTTCCAGCAGTCACTCTCTTGAACAGGGCAGCACAACCTCCTCAATACACTTGGTGTAGGCCTCCATGTTGAGTCTGTGGCTCTCTGGAGATCAATGGAAGCAGAATGTCGCCATCACTAGTGAACACTTCAAACTATATGATGTTAACAGGATGTTTCTTAATCTTCTGTACTGCCCTAAGATTGAGAACCAAGCACTGTGAAATGGTCGTATTGAATCTTCCAGGGCAAATGCCAAGCAGTACAGCATACCGTTTCCAAATTTTTGGTGAAGTCTTTTATGGTGGTCTTTTTCTCACAGACGGTGCCCAACTAACCCTAGCCTAGTGTGCATTCTACGAAATTTCAGCAACTTCTTTAAGGCCATAGTCAATTTAAAGATCCTCGAGCACCTAGAAAAAAGAACAGTATGGTTTTCAGTCATTCCGATCCACTGCCGACGTTCTAACTTCCATGACTCAGGGAACCAGTAAGGTTCTTGACGTCAAACACAACTTCGAAGACTAGATATATCAAAGTCTTTCGACAATGTGTGGCACAACGTCTTACTCTGCAAGCTCACCAGTAATGGAATCCCTGGGGGTGCTTTCTCGATTATAAAAGTCTTCCTAAAACATCCCTAACGGTATTATCAATAGCCAGTCATCCGGAGCCATAGATGTTGACACAGGCGTCCCCAGGGTTTTACTATTTGGACCAAACCTCTTTTAGATCTATATAAATAATCTACCTAAGAATATAGTAAAATCAATTTTAAAAAGCTATGCCGATGGTACGACTATATATAACCATATCTCTAAATCTCTCGATAGTCAGATATTGGAGACAGAACTCTCTTCCAATTTTGCACAGGCTACCCATGGAGGTAAAAATTGCCTGGTTACATTCAATGCCTCGAAGACAAAGCTAGTTACATTTCATCATCATCGGTCTGTCGCAGAAGAAACACCAATCCTCATGAACAGATGTTTTATCTGGAAAGTCTCGTGCGGAGAAAGATTGTTGGCCTCAAACTCACAACCAATCTCAAGTGAAACTCGTACATATAATCCATATATATATATATATATATATATATATATATATATATATATATATATATATATGATATATGCATATTTGTTCGTAGAATTTATTTTTTTAATAAAGTTCTCATTAAAATCAACAGCAAAATATTATTATAATAATATTATTATAATAAATTTCAATAAAAATATACGTCGATAATCAAAAATTTTCATGTTTCGTTACTAAGATGTTACCTCTTCAATTGATGGCAGATAACTAATGATAAAAATTATTTATTAGGTAAATTAAAAAAAAATAACGAATTTTTTCGTAAGTTAAGTTAATGGGGACAGGAATAAGGATAGAATTAATTATATACTTATGGGTATGTCTAAATTTTACCAATGAACGTCACGTATACACTAACATATAAAAGTAAGACCATATGGCGGAGATACTTGGGTTATTATTACAAGCCAAGAAGCCTGATACTTAGACATGTCATTCAACGATACTAGGGAACGATTAGCGCGGCAAATGTATTATTGATACATCAAAATGTGATTTGGCAATTTGTTGAATAAGATATAAATTTATCAGAAACCGATTTATTCTTTTTTTAATTTATTTTAATTTTACTGTACTCAGTTGTTAATTATACTGAATAGACTGTAAAACATGGCAATATAATAACTGAATAAATCAAATAAATATTGCATGGACGATTATATAATAATAAAATAATTGCAATACAATTATAATACGTATGGAAAATATTAAAAATAACTGGAACCTGTAAATTCTTACATAATCCATGTCCTCAGTGCATCGTAAAAAAAGTTGCATATTATAAAGTTTACCAAAAATAAAAACCTGTTAAACAAAATAAATTAATTAACGGTGCAATCCGCCATTGTGTCTTGCACATTGAAATATAGTTAATTTATTTTCATATAAAATTATGCATTATAATTGTCGGGGATCGGAGATTTCAGGCTCAGCCGGACGGAGTAAACATTCAACTATATTTATTTCCAAGCAACGAAAATCCTAGTACCTTGTCTTCTTTCGTGAATTCCTCTGGATCCAAAATTGATCCATGCCTCAAGATGTTGCCCGAAATGCATTTCGTTGATATTGTTGCTAATAAAGAAAAAAGAAACAATAAACAAACAAAGTGACAAAGAAAAATGTAGACAAAAATGAAATGAAATTAACGTAGATAGTCGGGCGGCTTAGATATGCTCAATGCATTTCTTGCTTTAATTTTATAAATAATCGTTTTAAAATCTCTAATGTGTTGTATGCTTAGTTTTAGACGGAACGGATTTTTATTTTAAATTATTGTTTTCAAATATCCATTTTAAATAATTTATTACGTACAGTGTATTTCTTGACAGAATTTATCAACTGAAAAAGAGCAAATTAATTTTAGCTTTCACTCGTCGAATTGAAGGATGGGGTGAGGAATGTGACTGGGCAGTGTTGAGGAAATATGATATTAAGCAGAATGGATCATAAACGTACAAATATTAAACTAAATTTTGCAGACAGAGAGATAAGCACACTAATGCATAGACATATATACAAAAGTAGATTCGTGATAGATAGCATGTTTTACATATCTGGAATATTTTTAAAACATCAATGATTATTTTTATAAAATAATATTTAATCCTAAAATACCCGAATGTGTTTCCTTTTCCAAATCATGCACAGGGGATTTTTAAAAATGATATATATTAGTTTGAGTAAAGGAATCATTTTAGCATCCAACTTATACCAATATTATATTTTCATGAAGATTACAATGAGACCGACAAGCACCATTGCTAACCTAGAATCGACGCTGACATGACACACACACACACACACACACACACACACACACACACACACACACACACACACACACAGACACATATATATATATATATATATATATATATATATATATATATATATATATATTGCTCTCGCCGATGTAGATTTCAGTAATTTGGTATTTAGTAATTTGAACCAAATACATAACATACCTTAAATGTATTTTATCACACACACACAGACACACACACACACAGAGATATATATATATATATATATATATATATATATATATATATATATATATATATATATATATATACAATACAAGCGTGAAGTACCTAGAACTTCAAACCCCAGTAGTACTGTATTTCGTTGTTTATACAATGCGAAGAAAATTTTGGGAATTTGAATTTACATCGACCGCGCCAATATTAAAATCGTAATGTCCTTTTGAAATTCTATTCTGTTTAGTTTTTAGATATTTGATTAGCATAATTGGAATTATTGAAAAAAATGATGATTTAGGTACATTTTTGTGAATCGTCTACGTTTTACAAAGTTGCAGTTTATGCCTGATTTATCTGCATCTTTCTGTATATTCAGACAATTGTCTGTAACTATTGTGTCTCTTCATTATTCCGAACAAATAATAAGATTTAAAGATTCGACGATGATGATAAACAATAAGAGAAAACTCGAGAATCTCAAGTCGCCAACGTAAACATAAATCTTAATGCTTGCCTCGTTGATTTCTGACAGAAATCTATGTTATTTTAAATATTTTTTTTATTATTTTGGTCCGACTATTCTTACCGCATCATTTGATATAATTGCAAACTTTCATGAATTGCTGTTTTTCATTCCTAACGGGAAGAACATTTCATAGTGTATTTCTTTTATGTTGATAATCGATGCTTTTTGTTTGTCTTTCAGTTTGTTTGCTTCCGTTTTCTTTCTTTTATTCATCCTCTCTGTCTGTCTGCATCCGTTTTCCTTAATACTTTTCATGGCTCTTAAAACTCTCGAATATCATTTTATTCCTTTCTTCTCAAAATAAATTCTATTTATCATATGCAGCTTTTCATTGTTTTATGTAAACATTAAATCTGTTACGAAAAAAGAACTAAACAAAATAAACACAATACGATCAGCTTTAAAAAACCCGGAAAAAAACATTTTTAAGGGTTGACCGATTGTCGATTTGCACTCTGTTTGGGGGGTGCTCAGAGTTGAAACTTCACATGATTGCTCCCAATGGCCTCTTTATAAATCCGCTGGGCGTATCGGTTTTTGAGGTTTATCGATTTTCCGCGCTGTTTAGGGGTCCGTGGTCATGAAACTTCTGGACAACACTTCTAATGGTAGACTCTAAGGGGATGTCAAATTTGGTTAAAATGCGATCATTCCTTCTGTAAGCAGAATTTTTTCTATTATCGACTTTTTCGATTAGCGATTTTTTTAGAAGCTGATTCCGAACTCAAAAATCGGGCTCCGTCATGTCCTTACGGCAACCATTTGCAAACTTGAGTTGAAAACCGCATCGAAATCGGGTAAGAAATGCGGCCTGGGTGAGGTAACAACGCCCACGACAGACACACAGATAGACAACATGAGAAATATAGATAGTAGATTTTCTATTTACTATTTTGCGCTGTTTCATTACTTACGTTTATATTCTCCTTCAAATTCTCATGTAACTTATTTTAAATATATAAAAAAAAAAAAAAATCAAAACTGTTTTTATTTACATTAAACATTTCTATTTTTCTTTCATTGCATTTTCATATAATGTTTTTTCTTGTGTTTTCTGGAATAGGCTGTAATAATATTTCTGTATTTAAGTTAAGTTTAAGAGATGCACACTAAAAACTATGCT
Organism: Acanthosepion pharaonis; assembly: GCA_903632075.3. Lineage (NCBI taxonomy): Eukaryota > Metazoa > Mollusca > Cephalopoda > Sepiida > Sepiidae > Acanthosepion > Acanthosepion pharaonis. The sequence continues at coordinate 2,563,678 of CAHIKZ030002201.1, forward strand.
GTAAACTCAACCGTCGGCACTTTTTTGTCATCAACAAAAGTAGTTCCTATTTCTGAAACAATTGCGTCTTTGTCTTCTTTAATTCTCGAACACGAACTATGTAGGAGAAAATAGAGTATTTATTCAATATTATTTGAAACAATTTTTAAATAAAAAAAGAAAACAACAATAAACTGTTCTACATAGTTTTACATACTATGACACATTCTAGAAAAAATATCTCATAATAATATACTACATGTTCTAACATACATGCTCGCTTTTTATTTATTTATAGACACATTTTATATACAAAAAATGTTCATATTATACATCAAGCCCAGGGGAGTTGAACCTAACAATCAGTAAGTTAAACAAACTCTAAACGTTATATTTAGCTTCGATTCTTCCTGGGAATTCATTATATATTGGTGACGTAAAGTTAACTATAGGTAAAACATGTAATCAAGTGAAACAGAAAATTGTCTCACGGCAAAATATCTATACATTTTTATCACGTTTCATTCATCGCACAGTTTATGTTCAAATTTTGATTCCGTTTTCAAATAAGTTTTAGTACATACACATGCAAACATACGCATATATATATATATATATATATATATATATATATATATATATATATATATATATATATATATATATATACTAACCAGTCATTTAGTAATACCCCATGAGATTCTTTGGTACACATCGAAATATGAAAACACATATGTAGTGTTTCAATCTCATGTATATGTAATTATCCTAAAATACAAAATAGAATTATACTTTTTATTGAAGTCTGTTTTAAATGTTACGAATTTTAGAATATATATACGATACATTCTCATTTCACACACACACACACACACACACACACAAGCGCACACACACACACACATATATATATATATAATACATATATTTATATATATATATAAATACATGTATTATGTATATATATATATATATATATATATATATATATATATATATATATATATATATATATATATATATATAAATATATGTATATATATATATATATATATATATATATATATATATATATATATATATATATATATATATACAGTAGCGTCCAAAACTAATGGACAAAATTTTAAAACCTAATATTTGTTAGAGATAACAACTGTGAAAAGCTGACATTTTGACAACTGGTAGTCGTTATCATCCATAATAACATACTAAAATTTGAATCATTTGCAAAGGATAGAAAAAGAATTATAACAATTATTTATTTATTTTCAAATTTGCAACCGCATCTCTGACTACATGTTTCTAACTAAATCCCCAGACGGGAAATCCTCCCTCTAATTTTTATCTGCGGGGCGCATTTTTTTACGAGAGCCCAAAAAAATTTCCTGTAACGTCAAATATGAACTGAAGGCAAGGTTTATGTCAGCATTCACCAACTTAATGAAAGAGACTGGCCAAAAAGGATTTATGAATTTTTTTTTTTTTTTAAATACAAAAAATGTAAAACTCCAGCATTTGTAAATTGCTTCGGCATGCAACTGAAAATTATGCAATTAATGTAATATATTATATATATTTCTTAATACGTACGCATATTAAATAGCTCTGTTACTTATTGAGCACTGTTTTTTTTCTTACACTATAGAGTATTGATATATATATATTGATATGTATTTATATACGACTGCACGGCCGTATACGTACCTGTTCATTTATATATATATATATATATATATATATATATATATATATATATATATATATGGGAACGCCAACGGTCCTTTGGTTGCAACCAACGGCGTGCAACCTTCGGGCCATCGGTGGGCCTCTAACAGTCCGCCATTAGTAACAATGCTAAGAAGAACGCGCCAGCGGCAAGAGCTAGTGGCATGCCACCAAGTCGAATTTGTTGGCTTGCGTGCATATATATATATATGATAATAGGATAAACTATTGTTTTAAGGTGTTATATTTAAGGGTTAATTTATCATTGTCTTAGATAGAGCTTAAGTAAATATACATTTGGAAATTGTCGTCAACACCCAACGGCGACGGCGTATATCGCTTAAGTCACGTCAAGCTAAATGACGATTCCGTATAGGACACAGGTTCGATTCCTGTCAGAGGACGAATATTTTCTATGAAATATTCTCGGAGATTTAGGCCGGTAAATGTTATTAATACTCTTTATTATAAAATAGATAGATAGATAAGAAACTCACTAAAATCACTTATCCAGACAATAGAATTAGCTAAAAGTACATTATTTATTCCAAAATACAAACAAGCTTTTACTACATATCATTAAACTTTAAAAATAGAGATGATGAAAAAAATGTAATTTACAGAAAATTATTTAGATGGAAATAGAACGTGTATTGAAAGTAACAAGAAATGTAATTCCTCTGTGTGCCGAGAATAATGTATATAAACTTTATGTTCATTGATGAAAAATGTAGCATAATCTACACTTGTTAACTATTCTGCTAGTTGACACATCGAAAATATATAAACAATTCTCAAAAGAATTTGGTAACTGTCGCTCTAAAGGCGAATATGCTGTTTCCAGTAATTATTATTCCACAAAGACAATTTGCAATCTATAAAGACTGACACGAAAACCGTTGAATATAATAACAGAATCTGGTTTGTATTGATTAAGAAACTGCATTTAAATCAATAGATCGGACATCGCCATTAAACTAGATTAAATTAAAAGTACGAATGAATGAGGTGTAAATATTCTTTTATTTGTCATGTCTGTTGGTGTTCTTGATTCTCCACAAATTCTTATATTTCGTAACTGTAAACAATATTTATCCTTTTACTATGCCTACCACACTCGGCGTGCCATTTGCATACATTCCTTAGGACTATTATCGGATTTAACTTCTAGATCTCTTGATATAATTTATGGGTATGCGCAACAGAATTCTGCGTGCTTTATTTCCATTACCATTGAAGTCCGATACTTTTTGACCAGACCTTATATGCAAACAAATTTATATAAATAATTCAACAAGACTGAAAAATGAATGAGGATATGAAGATGGGGATGAGAGAGTCTTCAGAGTTTTAATCAACGAAGGAATCAGTATAAACAGAAAGGGAGAATACCTGATTTTATGATATCCTGGTGATTAATATCACTATCGTTGGAAGAATTGCAATAAATACTAAATTAACTGGAAATATCAAGTCTGAAGTTAGGGTTATTATTAAAAAAAAAGAAAAAACCCAAACCAATAGGAAATTGTAACTTCCGAAATACGATCACAAGCGAATGAAGATCTAGAAAAATTTCAGAAACATAAGTGAAAGAATCTGCAAAATTTGAGAAAGATAATCAGTCAGTCAGTTATATGCCATGCTTAAGCGATCATGTATCTTTCGACGTAGATATATTTCCAGTATTAGGTTGCCATTTCTTTTTGCGTTAGACTAGTTGCCATCCAGGATTATAGAACCCGGTCTACCCTGGTATTTAAACATAGCTGGGGGGAGAAGAAGAGGGTTCATTGCTTTCCTGAGGATATTAGCAAGTAAGTGAATTTAATATATTTGAATTTGTCTCTCCGATTCCTCAATCCGAGCCGTTAACCATTACTCCACCGTGCCTCCAGAGAAATGTAATAAATATTAAATAAAACAAAAATGTAATTATTTATAAAGAGAGAATATTCCACAAATATAGAAAGGATGAAGAGCATCTTGACAGTCTGATTAGAATTTAAAATGTTTATGGAAAGGATAACACCAGCTCTGACTTATGTTTTGAAATTAAGGAAAATCCTTTAAAAAGAGGTTCTGAATGGGAGAGCAATATATTGAATATGCAATTCTAGGAAACAAAATGAAAAATCGATCAACATGGATCCGCTAATGGACCTATATGAGAGATATCGAAAACAGGAGGTGCATGTGTCAGGAGACAGAAGAAAATAAAACTGATGGGGCTAAAAGTTACTTGAATGGCGTCTAATGCGCAGCAAATGCATTAGAAGAGACATCAAATCTGTAAGAATCGTGGAATTTACTGACAGGAACAATAGCGTTTTTTACAATCACACTTGCCATAAAAGGCGTTGTTGAATATATTTTCCATCAGCTCACGCTAAATGGATGCGGTTAATATTATTACGTCCCTTATATATATATATATATATATATATATATATATATATATATATATATAATATAAAAATGATGAATTTACGGGGGTACTCTGTATAGAGGACAGAACTTATGCACATATGAATTGTGCAGGTATAGAAATAAACACGGCATGTTGACATCGGTTCCACGCATTTATATGTTAAGCAAACTATGATCTTGTACACCAAATAGAAGAATAGCTAGCTAGCTAGCTAGCAAGCTAACTCCATAGACAGACAGATAATGAAGAAAATAAGATTGATATTCTGGTAAGATGCGAACGAAAAAAGTACTATTCCAAAGTTCATACATTTAATTTAAAAGAGGGTTCATTTTAGAGAAGAGCAACATCCACACACACAACCGGACACACACACACCACATATATATATATATATATATATATATATATATATATATATATATATATATATATATGTGTGTGTGTGTGTGTGTGTATGTGTGTGTTTGTGTGTGTGTGTTTGTGTGTATGTTGTGTGTGTTTATATGTGTCTTTAGTATATTAAAACAACATGTAAAAATCGCTAAACGATTCCACTCGTGTTTCGACGTATACCAAGGCGATTATAAATTACTGACTGATTAATTTGGTTTCAAAAGCAAAATACATCTTTTTTCGAAAAAAAAATGCCATATGTCTTAAGGAGTTTTAGCCTGATAAAGCTATGAAATATAACCTACGTTCGATTCCAACTAATCGAAAAAATGAACTGAAATTTGAAATTGTCATATTGAATTTGAAAACGTTTACACAAGCATAATCAGTGCATGCTCACGTGTTAATGAAAAAAATGTGACCCTGGATTATATATTATTTTATATTTTTAACAAATTAGGTAAAGTTGACTGAATTGATAAGTCAATTTTTAAACAATTTCGACAGACTAAAAAGAAAAAAAAAATATCTTGTGTCGAAAAGTTCAAGTTATCTAAAGGCTGAGGAAAGCGGTTCATGCCTCAAACTACCACACTACAATCTCCAAAATATGATTGTTTGAAACTTTGCCGATTCAACAGAAAAGTAATAAACAAAACCATCACAACTCCGTACGTTTCCAATACGTTTTTCTCAAAATTTATTTTTTTTATTTCCGAGGAGATTGATTGTTTAAACAGCATAAACTTTTTTAAGTCTTGCTTCAGGCTTCGAAACTAAATATTGAATAAAATTGTCAAACAAACTGCGCGGCAGACTTCGAACCGATTTCAAAGACAGACGCACGAAAAGGATTTTATTCATATGTATATAATAACTTATAAATTCAAAATCACAAATATTCTCTCTCTTTCTCTCTCTCACACACATGCACACACTCACAGACACAGACAGACACAGACAGACACAGACACACACACACACACACACACACATATATATATATATATATATATATATATATATATATATATATCCATTTTCCATGGAGCCAAAATGCCGTGTAGGAACGGACATGCAAGAAAGTGGAAGCATGGCAGATGCCAAAGGATATAAAATATAAATGTAAGGCAAGACTTTGTTTTAAACGATTAACGTGGTTTACGTTGAAATTTTTATAGTATTATCAAAACACACATGCATTTATAATTAAATCCAACGTGGTTTTAGGTAAATTGTTCGAAAGAAAAATCTTACCGGTTTTAGAAATAATTTAAAATACACAGTTTTCATTTTATAATGCCAAATCGAGGAACACAGTGCAGATATGTTTCTGTTTAATCTTCCACTGGAAAAAAAATATTCAATTTAGTAAGGACACATCGACAGGTACTCACTTCAGAATCACCATAAAAAAAAAAGAATACATAGTACTTGAACATGGAACTAAACTTCATATTTTAAGTTTAATTTAAGATTTATGTTTCAGTTTCAAAATATAATAATTTCTGTGTCGCCATGGATACATATTTTTATAATAATAATAATAATAATAATAATAATAATTTTATATATATATATATATATATATATATATATATATATATATATATATATAGTACAGGTAATCGTTCCGTTGGTATATTATCCGAGTGGATCCTGGTAATATGTATTTTTTACACCAAAAAAACAAAAGTTGCCTCAACATAGAGATAATCTATTTCAAACCGTTCTTCACACGGCTATCATTAGCCACTAAGTGCTTATCTCGGAGCATTGTTCTAAATTTATTTTCGAAGTCAGTCCTCCTCTAGTAGGCGCCCTGTTAATGAGAGTGTGTGTGTGTGTGTTAGTGATTCCGCCCCCACTAATCGCTAAACCCACTCATATGAGATATTGACCACCATATGTTCATTTAGAAAGTGTTAGGTACGAAGATAATTTCACAGTTGCGATTTTTATTGAAAAATCCCACAATTAATCTCTTTCAGCCAAAAATTGGAAGGGTATATGTTACTAGAATAGAAAATATTAACATTATCAAAAATTTAACTTTCTTAACTACAGGAACAAAAGAGATTTATATTAATTAATTTGTGATTCTAATTCCGGAAAAAAACACTTTTATGTTATTTTTTTAATAAATTCTATAAGTTAAATTATATAAATGTCAGTCGATTCTGAGACTAACTTTTCGGTTAACTTATGGTAACGTCTTATTTTACAAGTTCCATTATAACTTCATAATGAAGGGAATTTATTAGCTTCAAACAATTGGTATTTGAGTTTCTCTAATATATAAATATATAATTACTTAAAATCCCATTAGGAGCAGAATAAAAAAAAGCCATCCCATTCCGTATAAAACTGAAATAGAAAACATTTAATTTACTATAATTGAAAGGATTGTTGAGGATTGCTCGAAATGTTATTTGAGCGCCTAAATGATTAAGTCAAAAGAAAAAAGTTAAGAGAAATAGGAATTGGTTGGCTGCCTTTTTAAACAAAATTCTATGATAGTGGGGATATCTTGACAATGTAATTCCCGGGGTATTTCTGAAAAAGAGTAGTTGACAGCTGAGCGTAGGCGCGGTATCCATTATTTTAGTTGGATTTTGAGGGTGGGTACGGGAAATTGAATGGTAAGTGTTACCTTGGAATCCCGAATATTCTTTTCGGATATGTTGATTTTGATGATATGTATTTTTTCCGCGGGTCATATTTGACATTACAACTCATGATTCAACGTATAACGAAGAACATTAATTAAAGCGGATGATAACTTTCTTTATATACGTGGATAATTTTTTTTAGATAGGGTTGAAAAAAATCCCGAGAATTTCTCTTTTCTGTAATTTCTCACTACATTCTGTTTAAGTTATCATGTATCAGCGTCGACAAAATAAGGCTTAGAAACAAGTATTGTCAAGAAAAATCCCAACCAAGCAAACATTAGTTGAAATCCTTTTGTTTTAGTTAGGGGAAACGGAAGATTTAACATTTTATAAGTTTGAGCATGGAAATCTGGTGGAAATCCCCAAAAGAGGACTATTCTGTGAAGCGGTGTTACACACAAAATCAAATGGTAATTGTTCTATGAAGACTCCAAGTTAAATTCGTTGAATGTTTCTGAAGGATACATCCGTTAGACTCTTATTTAAATTCTATGTCTTAGCATTCGATTTCGACTGTAAATTGGAGTGCTTTTATTACAATATAAATTATATTAATAACATTACAGCAATCTTGCTGCGTATATCAAAATCTACACTGTTTTATTGCTACAATTTCATATCGTAAATGAGATGATTTGTTCGTTTGAAACTTGCATAACCCAGTCTAGAAAAATTTAATAACTACCTTTATGTGTTAAAATTCATAATAACCTTATTTGGGTGACAATAATAACCTTTTCAAAGATAGATACTTTGCAGTCGACAAGAGAAAAATAGTAAGCTATTATTAAAGCAAATGTATGCATTAATTGTGTGAGCCTGTCTTTATTAATTCTGGCCGTAAAAATATGAAAATAAATGAAACATTTCAAAATTGAATAGATTACGAGTACTTAAGGAATTATATAAGATGAACACGAGGAACTGAATTTAGATTAAAAGAACATTCTAACTTGATTCAATTTATCTAACACAGCCAGCATGACAAGCAGCTAATAAATAAATGTGCCCGAAAAAAGTTTTAGTTGGTCTATGAGATTTTTTTTAAGCAGTACGCACCGAGCAAGGCGTGAAGCCACTAGGATACAGGGGTTGCAGAAGATTTGGAGCAAGAGCAGATAGGAGTGATAGAAGAAAGGATGAGGAGAGGGATAGTGGGTAGATCAAGGTAACTGGAGATGTCGATTGACATTACAGTTGAATAGTCGGAGATTATAGCTCTCAGGGAAACAGTAATTGGGAAGGGTGTTCCACAGGCGAGAGGTGCGAGGTATGAAGCTATTGGAGTAGAAGAGACGGGTACATTTAAAAGTTTCTATAGTGTAAGGGTGGGAGCAGGATGCCAGCCTCGTAGGGCGCTTGAATTCATGGAGTCTGAGAACCAGTGAAAGCAGCTCATCGGAGCAATTACCATGGAAGTATTTGTAGAAAAGACAAAGAGAGGCGACGGTGCGTCTGTGAGAGAGTGACTGCAGACAAGACGCCAGATCAGGGCCAACAGCATTACATATCCGTCTCTGGATCTTGTCAAGAACTCCGAGGTAAACAGGAGGTGCCCCAGACCATATATGGCAGCAATACTCCATGCAAGGGTGAATGGTTGTTTAGTATATTTGAAGTATCGATTCCGGGGAGAAAAATTTCCTGGCGCGGCACAGTGAGCCAACTTTCCTCGCGGTGGAAGTAGCAATTGACTCAATGTATTTGTTCCATCTCAGGTCAGCAGTCAACGTGAGACCGAGCAGACGCAGGGAGTTTCTCTCAGGAAGTTGGCTATCAGACATTTTAATGGAGGGCAAGGAAGGATCTCTATGGCGGTTAATGGAGACTAGTTTAGGTTTTGTGGCGTTAAAGTTGACCAGCCAATTCTTGCCCCAGTTAACAACTGATTGGAGGTCCATTTCAAGACGCACGGCCAGGTTAGTTTTGTCGCCGACACTAGATTTGTTTTTGAGGCAGGAGTAAATTGTAGTGTCGTCCGCGTAGATGCCAACTTGGGAATCTATGGCGTCAGGAAGGTCGTTGATGAAAATAAGGAAAAGAGTGGGGACAAGGATGGAGCCTTGAGGAAGACCTGCGTTCGTGGGATAGGAACTGGAGGAGAATCCGTTGAAAACGACCTTCAATTCTCGGTTTGACAGGAATGATTGTATTAGATCAAACAGTCGACCAGTAATACCATAACCCTGGAACTTACGAAGAAGGCCGGCATGCCAAACCCTATCAAACGCTTTGGAGATGTCTAGGGCCACGGCACGAGCCCCACCGTTATTTTGAAGGGCTTGGTAGACGGTTTCAGTCATGGCCGTAAACACATCAGCTGTAGATCGGGCGTAGCGGAAACCATATTGCTTGTCTGAGAGCAGATCATGAGATGTAAGGTGATTGATTACTTCGGCATTGATTAGGGGTTCGAAGACTTTGCCGAAGAGGGGTAGGAGACTAATAGGACGGTAATTAGAGGGGTCAGAGGGGTCTCCAAAATTCTTAAAGACAGGAACAATGGATGAGGATTCCAGCAGTCAGGAAAACATGATTCTTTGAGGCAGTAATTATACAGTTTAGAGAGGGCGGGCGCAAGCTCAGGCCTGCATTTCTTCAAGACAATTGCTGGTATGCCATCTCCACCACTGGCCTTGTGGGGGTCTAAACTGGAGATAATGCCCAGTACCAATGACGGGAGTCGAGCGTTGAATTAAATGAGAATTTCCGAGCAAAGCATTCAGCCTTGTCGGTAGAAGAGGTCAAGACCTCAAAGTGGTTGAATAAAGGAGGTATGGAGGGTTTTCTATTGTTCAGGACACTCTTGCAGAGCCGCCAACAATCTTTGGAGCCAGATTTGCGAGATGAAATACGCTCCTTCATCCGAGCAGCAAATATTGACATAGCTTCGTTGAGGACACGCTTACACTCGTTACGGGCGGAGGCAAAGAGACGTCTATTGCAGTCCGACATGTCGCTACGAAATATGTGAAAGAAGTGGTTCCTATGGGCGATGGCGGTTGAGCAAGCAGCGGAGAACCAAGGAGAGGAATGCGACTTGACCTTAAATTTACTTGGGGGGATGAAAGCGTCGATTCCAGCTTTAACCCAGGATGAGACCTCAGAAGCACATTCTTGGACAGGGAGTGTAAAGACAACATCCCAGGGGACATCGCGGAGGAAGTCACGGAACGAGTCCCAATCCGCTCGTTGATAGTATAGCGAGGTTCTAGTGATGGGAGGTTCTTTGCGGAGTTGAGGGAAATGTTGACAGATACCACGGCATGATCGGAGTTAGCAAGAGGGCAGAGCTGTGTGGCGCTACAAGATTCGGGGATGAAGGTAAAACACAGATCGAGAAGAAGGGAGGCCTTACCTGCCAGGTTGAGGGCAAAACGCGTGGGGAAGTTAACTATCTGCGTGAGGTATTGAGAAATTAAGAAGTTAAGTGTTTGAATGCCAGCCCGGTCAGTAGTAGCATTCTCGAGCCACTTGGCGTGATGGGCGTTAAAGTCACCAAACACGAATATGTGAGCAAACGGGTGGAGAGAGAGGGCCTTGTCTATACTGTCAGATATGCTATCGAGTATCCCACAGTCTTGAGAGGATAGAGAGCGATAGAGGAAGAAGAGATAGCTTACGGCATTGAGCAGAGATAGTTGGATACACATGTATGAATGGTCTGGCGAATCGAGAGACAACTCTCTGGCCAGAGGAAGATGGTCCTTGACATAGACTCCAAGGCCGTGCATGTGGGTTAGAGAGTCTTTCCTGAGGAGAGGAAGGTAGCCGGGGATCGAGAGATCAGAGGAGGGAATAGACGAGACAAGGTTTGTCTCACACAGAGCCAGTATATCCGGGCAGTTTGCTTTGAGGAAAGATTCCATACTGCAGAAATTTGTTCTAATGCCACGGATGTTGGAAAACGAAATGTTGTGGGGTTTAAGTGATTTTTTGAGGGGCTGGTTTAGGTTTACTTTTTTGGTTCATTTGAGTCTTCATGTGGAGTAATTGTTGGAAGATGAGAAGGCCTGAAGTAAGAGAAGCAGATGGTTATCGACCGCAACGTGGGCAGAGAGGAGTTGGCACAACCTGCATCATAATGTGGCCTCAGGGTTGCCCACCGGAGGTGACTGCAGGAACACCGTTCCATGCGCGTCATGGCACTACAAAGACCCCGGTATTATACAACTGTTAATCAGAGCGGCCGCTCAAGGCGCTACTCAAGAGTTAGGGCTCTTAACTACCAGTCGGAAACAGCAAGCAGTGAACTGTCAACCGTGTACCCTCAAAATGAAGAGGCAATGCCATAGACTGCACACGTCACGGGAGAAACACATCAGCACTAGTACAGAGTCCAGAGAGAGAGATAGAGAGAGAGTGAGAGAGTACCGGGAACCCCTTCTTAGACAGGAAACAAGGTGTGAGCCTCTGCTCATGTCCAGGGGAACGGGGGAGTGTTGACCGGGCGGTAGGAGGGTCTACCTACTCCTATTACATATAACACATACAACAACGACAAAAGACAAACAGAGGAATAAGGGCGGGGAAGTAGTTGACAGTGCCCAGGCTGACACTAGGTGTGTGTTCAAGGGGATAGGATGGATTTATTAGTATTTTGTCCTTACACAACATTAAGTTTTAACTTAGTATAAGTCCCATTGTTTTGTTCTAAAGAGAGAAATGAAAAAAATGATTATCCACCTTTTTGCGGATATGGCATAAATGCTAGCTCACTTGTGGCAGTGGATGATATTCGTTGTCCTCATGCATTCTGATGGTCTCCAGTGGGTGTCCCACGTTTGTACATTTTATCATGCGAAAGACAAGGACACTGGCTCATAAGAATACTGAAGACATACTAACTCATGGTGAAGAGACTTTTTTCCCTTTATATATATATATATGTTAAGTTTGCACATTTTGGATGATATTCGTTGTCTCACCATGAGTGGTTCACGTCAGCGTATATGTTCCGTATAGGATGAGGTTGTCTATGAACGTCATTCAGGCCGGTAAATGTTATTTAATACTGTTTATCATAAACAGAGCATTTGGTCTATCCAACGTTTTGTACACGTCATTTGTTTTCGATCATGGAAGATTGTAGTTTATAACAGTAAATAGGCAAAGACAAGGACACTGGCTCATAAGAATGAACTGACTATGAAAATACTAACATTCATGGTAAACAGAGCATTTGCTTAAATACTTGTTATAAAAAATATATAAATAATAATATAAAGAGAAATTTTCGTCCATTTTTTAACATATGACGTCATTTGTTTACAGAGAGTTATGAATGGGGATTGTAGATAACAGTAAATCATGAGACATAAGGACAGACAGACAGACAGACAGACATGAACGAGAGTAAAGAGATGCTTTTGGATGCCTCTCTTTAATAAATGGTAGGATGAATTTATTCGATACGCCATGTACGAGATCATGGAAGATTGTAGTTTATAACAGTAAAGACCTTGTCTACCATAAGTGGTTGTCAGCGTATATGACGGTTCCGTATAGGATGCAGGTCTGAATCTCTGTCTATGAACGAATATTTCTATGAAAATTTCTCGGACATTCAGGCCGGTAAATGTTGATTGTTTATACAGCCATTTGTATCTATAAATAACGTTAAACATAAATAAAAATGTCTCAGACAGACAGACAGACAGAGAGAGAGAGATGCGTCTGGTAGGATGAATTTATTGGCAGAAAGTTAATGTCCGCTTCCATTCTGGTGGACGCCAGTGATTGTACAGCCAGCCATATCTCAGTGCCCAAGCGTCAGGTTACAGATAACGCAGTGTTGGGGGTGGGGGAGTGGTCAGCGACCATTCCTACTCGCCACCAGCAGTGGGCTTGGGAAAATTGGCATTAATAAAATATTTAAACCACGAGGAGAAACGAGCGGCTTTAAAAAATTCCACGTAAGATCAAAAATTTTTTATCTAGCAAAAGACAAGGCCACTGGACCAAAAGAATACTGAAGACATACTAACGCCTGGTGAAGAGACATTGTTCCCTTTTTTCGAGGTGGGGGGAGGATTTCCAACTACACAAACATAGTGTTATAAGTTAGGTTCGAATGATTAGAACAAGTATCAATGTTAATAAATTTGTATCATATAAACAAAAACAAGGCCAAGAGATCGTTATGAATGTTCACTCTTGCTAGTTTTCAGCCGACAGTATCGGTTTGTGTTAAGGAAGCCTTTCCAAATGCTTTTCAAAATAAATGAATAAATGAATATTCATCAAATAAGCTAAACGCAATTCGGTTACTTAAGAAGATTTTGGGGTTTTGAATAATGTTATTCCATGTTTAATAGCTATAGGAAATCTTATATTATATTGATTGTTCTAGGATATATATTATGCATATCACATAGGCATGATATATATATATATATATATATATATATATAAAATCAATGGCATTTTGTTTCATACTAAAAAAAACAAATAGCCGAAATATTGCGTTTAAGTATAAAACTGTGGATGCTGGGTGTTCGCCTCAGTGTCCACATTAAAATATACATGCGCTGCATCACTTATATTGATCAGGTTAACACAAAAACATACCATACCTTAAAATATATATAACAGTAGCATACCTACACAGCGTTGCCCGTGATTTAAAAAAGTTAAAACTAAATCTATATCAAAAATATAACTTCAAATTCATTTATTCAAAGGCAAAAAATATATTTAAACATTTTTAACTTTACAATACTTCTCTGTAGAGAATATTCTTTGTCTTTCCTTGCGGAGCATAAACAAATTGGTTTTATTTCCCACTCGTGAACAACCTCCATACAATTGTCCATGGGAGAAACAGGATTCTTCTACCTGTAGTCCAGTAACTGTGGAATCTTCCCTTATGCTTTTTAAAAGTAAAACTTACTCGGTGTTCATTTTTATGAATAACTGTCCTTTTTTACGTTTTTTTGACAGTAAGTTATGCCTTACAGGCATTTCCACTAATTTGTCGCAAAATGTCATGCCTGTAGTTTAAAATTAATTTTAAAGTAAAAATCTTTCTTGATGATATTTTACTTCAGATTAATTTCAAAGGAAAAGGAATACATTTACTATACTCAGTAAGCAAAATACTTCAATGTACTTTAAACAGAATCTGTATTCATTGGAATAAACATTTTTTTTTGTTTTCAGTAAAATCGATGTCAGTAATTTTGAGACCTTTGCAAGTAAATGTTAAATTCTCCGTTTTAAAAATCTTGTAAAAATAAAATATATATTTTTCAAAGTTTATTTTAATAGAATTACAAAATATAAATTTTACATAATATAATTTGTAACAAACGGTACTTAAGTTTTTAGCGAAAAAAGAAACAAAAAGAAAGAGAAAAACAACTTCGGTGATTCATTTTATGTTATTGACAGTTAAGGACAGGAGAAGATTTCCGATGGATAAGTGAAAATTTTACGAATTTTCAATGAAACTTATTTAAGTACCCAGTAATTTTTACAAATTAACAAATATTTTAAGCAATCTAATATTTTATTAATTACTAGGTTACTTTAGATTTATAGCCTTATGAATTCTGATTTTTCACGGGTTTTTTCTAAACGTTGTGGCATAGCATTAAATATGAGGTATCATTGATCTCGTCATGTTGTAAGTAACCTATATATTGATTTTGAACGAAATCGGAGAAAAAGTGAATTTGTCAATATTTGATCGGTTTTATCGATTATTGATCTAATAGCTGAAGCCATTTGGCTATATGTGATTTTCTTTGTAAAAAAATGTTCACTTACCTGTTAAAAAAACGTTCCTCTCTCCTGGGGACTTTGACGAATGTATGTCGTAGCTTCGAGACTTCTTGATCTAGGTTTATTGTTATTAATTTCACTTTTTAAGCAAATAAAAACACAATAGTATCTGAAACACGTATACTCACTGAAATATTCGTATTATGAATGCGATGGTTATGTACATCCCATGTTAACTTGCCTAAACAGCAAAACATATATGAAGCGTCCTTTCCCCATAACTCAGATATTCCTCTTTGATTACCACATTACCACAGTGTGTCTTGGCCATTTTTAGAAATATTCAGATAGCTTATACTGTCAAAATAGAACTCCTTTATTGTCAAGATCAGTAATATAAATTAGAACAAATTATGATATAGAGAAAACAATGATATTCAATAAAAATATATTGTCAAAAATAATTGTTCATATATTCATATATTGAATATTTAATACGATCACGCTTATCATCGATGTGACTTATTTAGCGAATGCAAACCGGGATCAGATTGATTTCTTGCATAGTGAAAATCGCATGCACGTGATGAACTTCAATAATTACTTGGCAATTTTAAAGGTCGTGGTATATCTCTCTCGACAACACCCAAGTCGTATTCGTCCAGCTGTTTCAAATACCTTGGATTATAAAACTACATGTCGGTGACTATTCCATAGAGAAAACTTTCGCTCAGCCAATAGGTTGTAATGAATGTAATGTAAAAGGGGCTATCTTTCGAAACAGAAATTGCTAACAGCTCTATCCATAGCAACTGTCTCCCAATTCGATGTAGACGATTATGCTGTGGATGGTGGAAAGCAGAAATCGTGGTATGTTATGGTCGCCGTTACTACGAAACCAGACCTCGGAATCATCAATGTGGCAGGATATAGTATTTCACCAGACTGGGTACTTTCGCGTCTTTTATCAATACTCCTGTTGTTTCTTTAGATCTTGCTACTGTGAATAAAACAGCTATCTTCAAGCTACAGCTTTTGACTCCTAGCGTCTCGAGTACTGCGCTTTTTCATTTCCTGTAGCAGATTGAAAGATGCGATGTTAATACACTCGTTATATCTGAAAGAGAATTGAAAATGTAAAAGCTTGGCTTATGCCACGTAACGTTGAGATAGATGATCTTCCATTCATGGCCCACTACATTTATTTTCTCAAATGGCGAACTATACACATATATAAATTTATATATATATATATATATATATATATATGCACACTCGTGTGTGTGTTTTGTATAATAGTGTGTCGTAACTGTCCATTCCTGTTGTCAGAGCAGGTGTTTAACAAGTCAAGAGGCACCGAAGGAAAAGCGACTAATTAAAATTTTCTCACACGAGAGGATTCTGAGCGCATATAATAAGACAACGGTGAACCAAATCAAGTGATACACAGGTCACTCGGAATGAACTTGAATCACACGAGGAAAGACAACATACCCCGCATTCCCCAAACTCCATCTGCATACACAGAATCAAACGCACTCACAAGAAGAAAAAAAAAATGAGATCATTCTTGACTTCGGCGCAATAATACACGTGAACAGCCCAAATCATGAATATTTTCTATATTTTAAATTATATCGTCATATGCAAATCAGTAACGTCACTATGATGCCAGTGGTTACTAAGTGGGAAAAAAAGAGAAGGATCATGAAAGGGAAACAAACATAGAAGAGTAATCAAGAGACAATGGTAGAGTAATCAAGATATAGCTTTATATTTTATTGTCTTCCAGTACTTCCTAGGTTACTCCCATGTATACTGAAGCCTTACTGGGGGTCCCATATAAGGACATGGACCATACATTCTAAATTCTACTGCCTGTGTAACTGTCTAAGGCTTATTTGTATTGCCTGCTTCTTATATCTCATTCTTTAGTGACGTTTGTTTCGACGTTTGTAAACCAGCACGCAGCAGTGAAATCACTTGATTCTGCATTCAGCAATTAACTACTGCACTTGAATCCATTCGCCAGGTGTAGATTTAATTGCATAGACTACTCCGACATGATTCGACGAGACACGCACATTAAAAATGTATTTGCTATTACAGTTTAATGAATATACACCAAATTCTCTTTTTAATGAATAGAGGCCGATTTCTTTTTATAAAAAATACAAACCAACTTCTTTTTTAAAGAGTACGGACCGAATTCTTTTTTTATTGTATACATATCAAATTCTTTTTTATTTAATACTAATCAAATTCTTTTTTTAATCCATTCAGCCATGAGTTCCACCATTTTGCCTGAGCTTCTGATTCAATGTTCGCAAATAATTGGGATGCAATTTTGCACGGTAGATATAAAAATAGGTACAAGTGTTTACCATACTTTCAACCTGTGGCTGGGTATTAAATAATTTTCCTTACCCCTATTCAACCGATGGATGGGAATTACATCATTTTTCTCTATCACGGTGGTCAGGGTTTAAAGGGGTCATGAATATAGACCAAATATTTTTTATGATGAATACAGATCAAATTGACTTTTTAATGACTACAGACCAAATTCATTTTTAATGAATACAGACA
Organism: Acanthosepion pharaonis; assembly: GCA_903632075.3. Lineage (NCBI taxonomy): Eukaryota > Metazoa > Mollusca > Cephalopoda > Sepiida > Sepiidae > Acanthosepion > Acanthosepion pharaonis. Next base: position 2,581,201 of record CAHIKZ030002201.1, read on the forward strand.
AAATTATATTTTAATGTACAGACCAAATTCTTTTTTAACAAACCAAAATTGTTGTGACTTGAGAAAAAGGGCAGAATTCGTCAATTTGATTTTTTAAAAGAATTTTTCCGCAATCAAAGAAAGAAAATGCCGTCTCCACCGACAAATAATGCCGTACGAGTTTGATTTATTGATCTGTTTATCTTCGGCCTATCAACAATTTTCAGATTAATTTTAGATTGTTAATTTATTTTGGAGATAATAACGATTTACTGATAGAACTCCTACCATATATGGAGAAATAAAAGATGTGTTTCTTCCCTTTTACCTTTGCCATTGATAATTGCGTGAAAGTGTATATAACTAATTGTAAATAGGCACTTCAATTTCTAAATCCTAGTCGTCATCCAGTAAACCCCAGGCACATGAAAGTTTACAGCAGCTAGTATTCATAAGAGGTCATCCATCTAGGTCGAGACCAGGTATCGCTTCGGTGATAGTACGGGAACTTTTGTTTCAACGTCATGTAGCCGTATGCTTCGATACAAATTCGGTTACAGTGATACTAAATCTGTACTAAACTTGATATGTAGAGCATATTTATGTCCAAGGGATTTTGAATAATATATGAATCTCCAACTGATCTGACTACATTCATATTCGTTAATTTATTCAAGGTTTATAACTCAAATATTTTGACACGTTCCTTCTCATACATGAATTGAGCTACAAGCCACTTCCCCGTGGTTTATGGCCAGCAGTCATATCGACTGAATATTACAAATGCATAGTAAGTCCGATCTTCACTGTTTGCCTCGTACTTTTGTCCTTGTGCCACACCTAAGCTTAGAAAATCAAAGTTTGTGCACTTCACGGGGCGTTAATTATTAACAAGCTTGTCTTGTTCGATGAATTACGACTTTCGGTTTTGTCTCACATCTAAAGATTTTTAAGCTTTTTACCCCAAGCAAGGCCGGAAGCCACTAGCACGTAAGGGGTTACAGAGAGTTGGAGCGCGAGCAAATAGGAGTGAGAGAGGATGGAGAGAAGGATATGGATAGATCAATGCATCAGGAGACGTTGATTGACATTACATTTGAATTGTTGGAGATTATAGCTATCAGGGAAACAAGAAAAGGGAAGGGAGTTCCACAGGCGAGAAGTGCGAGACATGAAGCTGTTGGAGTAGAAGAGACGGCTACATTTAACAGTTTCGACAGTGAAAGGGTGTGAACGAGATGCCAGCCTAGTAGAACGCTTATATTCATTAAGTCTAAGAACCAGCGAAAGCAGCATATCGGAGCAGTTACCATGAAAGTATTTATAAAAAAGACAGAGGAAGGCGCGGGCCCGTCTGTGAGAGAGCGACTGCAGACGAGAGGCCAGATCAAGGCCGATTACATTGCGTATCCATCTCTGGATCTTATCAAGAACCTTGAGCCAAACAGAAGGGGCAATACTCCATGCAAGGGCAAATGGTTCATTGTAGGTTTGAAGGATCGACTCCGGCGCTGCACAGAAAACCAACTTTCCTTGCGGTGGAAGAAGCTATAGACTCAATGCATTTGTAACATCTCAGGTCAGCAGTCAATATGAGACCGAGTAGTCGCAAAGAGGAGCAATCAAGAAGTTGGATAGGGATGGTTCTCTGTGATGAGTAATAGAGAGCAGTTTTGTTTTTGAGGCGTTAAAATTAACCAGCCAATTCCTGCCCCAGGACTTCACTGACAAAATCATTTGGGAACTTCCACGTGTTGTAAAGGTTTGCAAAATTGTCTCGCTATGTCAATTACAAGTGAATAGGGATTTCTCCCTTCACCCCATATCTTCCGCTTTGTGCCATATTTAAGCTACAAGTAGAAAGTCCTTCGGTCACTTCGGCGTGGTGTAAATGTATGTATGCTTTTCACGCTAGAGCAATTACGACTGTATAGTGAGTTCGATCTTCACTGGGTGCCTCATACTTTCGGCCTTGTGTCACATCTAAGACACACTTAGAAAATCACTATAAAACCAGAGACATTCAACACTTATGCAACCTGGGTATTGAAAAGTTTAACACAGCTGCTAGGTCTGTATGATAGAGTTTCTAGTAATGGAAATGAATGTCATTATTTTGTATGAAACTTGGGTTTCTCGAAATAAGATATCATCAAAAGACTGTAATTTTGATTCTGTGTATAATGAAAGCCATGAAAAATCTTTATTTCCTATTCTCAGATCAGTAATCAACATAAAATTATACCACCGTTCATGGATGAACTTTCAAAAATCAAGATGGATAGAGGTTTTAAGTTGATCTAGCATTAACAGCACGATGGGTAATATTGACTTGTCACATTCAACACTTGGTAAACAAAGCTTGTAGTTTTTCATCATCACTGTTTTGACACTATGTTTTCTCCATTCACTTGAATTATTCTTTTCTCAGTGAGACTCTAGGTTTTGAATCTCTTTTGGGAGTATATTTTACTCCAGACCTCAGGAGGATATGCAATATAAAATTATTTGTGTTGCAGCGGCATAATCATTACATTCCATCCTTGCTAAAGGCTAAATGCGAAAAAATTCTATTTATCTTTCATTATGCAACCTCTTTTTACCTGATATAATGTTGTAAGACTATCGATGCTTTATCGTAATTTCTATGGCAAATTTGCAAATGTTTTCTATTCTTTATTTCCCCCAATTTAGATATTTACAGCCAGGAAAGACAATTCGACTTACAAAGTATCTAATCATCTTCATTTCTGCCCTGTTCCATATACAAAAAAAAAAAAGTTCTACACAGAGCGTTTTAGAGTGCATTTCTCAACATTCCAATCTTGACCACGTAAATGTAAAAAACAATGCTTATTCTCTACCATCTGTTCATAATCTTTCCTTCCTGTTTCATCCTCTGTAAACTTCATATATCAATAACTTTTAGGCTGTAAGTTTCTACGCTGAGTTTTCTCACGAGCATTGTTTAAGATGAAAATTCATTATAGAGAAGAAAGAATTGAATTCAAAAACGATAATGTGGATGTTGTTTTGTAACCAGAAACAAAACAAATTGAACTTTTACTTTGGAAATGTATAGGTCGGCTCGGTAATTATTCGTCAGTATAAACCAATACTAATCACTACACCGCTTCTTACAGAATTAATTACATTTGATGTTTCTATTAAATGGGATATGGGAAATTTATGGACATTTAATATACGGTACATTTCACAGTTGAAACTGAAATCCAAAGATGCATATAAATGCCGGAAGTGTCCTTACAAGAAGTAAGTAATATAAGTATAGTAAAGTGGCAAACATTATTTATTGCTACAAAGGTTAAGAGACGATGAAGAGGCGGGGCAGCAAAAATACATATTTTTCGATTCATGATTAAATTAGATATATGTCAACAGTTCTGTAAATTTTACTGGATGCTCCAAATTCTGCAGCCAAGTTTATTGAAGCTCTATCTTGCCATATATACAAACAGACAGGTACTTCATTGTATTTGTATATATTATTTAATTTAATAGCAAATCAATTTAATTCTTTACTCCGGTGCGTATTCGTAGGAATAAATATTTAAATTCCATTAGAAATGGCATCTTTGACATTATTGAAATCTCATGACGTTCATAAAATTCTCGCAAGCCATCGTTATTCCCTAGTCATGGCCTACATGCCTATCAAGTTTCATTTATATCCATCAAGTACTTCCTAGGTTTATAGAAGACAAACGGAAATTTAATTCTATTTCTATCGATGAAATAACGACAAATATTTTCTCACTGCCGTAATACACGGTGAAATCGTTGACTTTGGGTTTTACTATGAGCGTCTGTAGTCAGACATTAATATTGTACAGCATATCGGAAGATATCTGCATGAGCAAAATCAGCTATCTGTTTACATGGAGAAATGTTTCTTTGAAGTAATACATAGCAAAATGCATATGATCTCTGTTAACTATTTTATCATTCCCCAGTAGGGATATTTTTTCAACTACTTGTCAGTGAGATAGTGGGTGTAGCGTGTGAGAGAAGCTCATCTATCATAGCTTCTTGTAGACCAATGTTTACACTACCATGGGAAAGATTTTCTCCTAAGTATTTTGTATGAATGAACTCTTTTTATACAAGGAAATATTGCGTTCTCGCTAGTTGCTCATTCAACAATTAACGGACCAAAGAAAAGTGTGTTTTGTTATGTTTTTTTTTTGTGTGGTACTTGTGAATGCAAACTTCAAATATATGTATGCGATATATTTTCAATAAACTACTGCGGCTGGATATTAGGATATATTTTGTTCTTAATACATAGATTAAACTTTTTATCTTTTAATTTACACACGCGATGGGAACCTTGTTAAATAACATAATGAAAGAATGGCAAGTTTCAAATATTGAAAAGTGAATTGATGTAAATGTAATTATTACACTAAAAGAAATAGCTTATAATAACAGACTCTACAGACAATTCACTAGCTTTTTTGGTTCGCTTTTGAAAGCACTCAAACTTTTGCTAATATATAATTAAGTTTTTCGTTCAACTCTTGTGAGATAGAATTTAACATTGACGTGCTTCTAATTACTTTTAAATTCCGTACCGTGGACGGCTTAAATTTGAAGACAAATTCTATTTTCTTGCACTGAAGACGGGCTGAAGAGTTTCTACTGCACACAAATTTGATAATATTCATAAGACCGTCTTAACAGACGGAACTGCCTATTCTTTCTAATTTCACGTAGAAAATGAACACATATCTACACATTTCATCGATTAAAAATGCCAAAATTTCCGAGAATATTCATTAAAAATATCCAAATTATAAATGAATAGAATACTAATGAGTGACTAAACTTAAGGTAACCAATATCACATAATGCAGTCGTTTAAGTAAAATCAGTTTTTTCGAAGTTACTTTCATTTTATTTTTTATTGATACTTTTATCGTTCCTCCGAAATAGGCTACGGATATTTCATCTAATTCTTTGAAATGCTTAAGTAAAATGGGAAGATATAAGTGATTTATAGTAAAGAGAACAGAATAGAAAAGGAAGAAAAATCAATAAATAATATGAAAAATATAATACACATCAATAAAGAATAAATAGAGAAATTTAAGAAGAAAAAATTGTTTAATATCGAAGAGAAATAAAAGAGAAAAAAATATGCCCAAAGAGGATGTTCAAACCTGAACAGATCACAGGTAAGTGTTAGAGTGTACGTAAATGGATATGATAAGGAACAGTATCAATGATAAATTGAATGCTATGATAACGATAAGTAAAAGAACGAAATGAGAATAGATAGGAATTTTGAAAGACAACAGTGAAGTAGGAAGTAAGGTAAGATGGCAGTAAGTTTTTACTTCTTTCACTCAAATCGCAACCACTTCAACGCGACCTGGATTTGCAGCTGTTAGCACGTCATCATACTCTGTCAATCTTTTCAATCCCAAAACTAAGCCATTCATTCTTCTTTTTCCCCTCTGCTTCCACGGGCAAGAATAATCGAATTTTGTGCTTCGGGAATGGATTTAGCGCTTGAATGCTCCGAATGACAGTTCGATCACATTTGGAAGCTGGGTTTAGTCAGGGAGGTAATGGTACCGACATGATCAGATCTTTGATCCTTCAACCTTAGCTTCTTGTCAGCGCATTTCCCTAATTTGCTTGTCTTTTCTTCAATTCTCATCCGTTACCTCCCACTGTACGTTATTATCATCTCAAGTTGTTAACTTGATGTCAGATATAGCAGTATCACTACCTTCCAACACAGGTGTAATTTACATTGTTCCTTTCATCTGTACCTCAGCTTCTTTCCTGTTGAGAATTTTGGTTATATAAGAATACTGATTATATATGGGAGCTGAGTTTAGGCTGAAAAGAAAGAATTTCATTTCTCATAGCGTATTTCATCTTTTTGAGTTTTTGAAAATTAAAAAAAAAATAGTTTTTTGTTTGTAATTTTCTCTCAGAAAATTAAAAAAAAAGATTATAGAATGAAAATCAATATTTTGTGAGTATTTTCGGATTATATCCCCGTCTTTATTGTCATATTCATGATGTTTCAGCCCTTGTAAGCTCCGACATGCATCAGGTGATATACTTTGAAAATTCGCAAAAATATCCAGAAAATACAGTACATGAAACTAAAATAATGTACTCTGGTGTAAGACATTCAAAAAACAGCTAAAATCTAAAAACGTGGAATAGATATTCTGGTACAACGATGGTAACAGACAATAGAAGGTAATGGAATATATTTTGATAAAAACATTTCGTATGAAATTTGTTGAAACTGTTAATTAATGACTGAAATAGGAAAAACATTTGAGTCAAGCTTGTAATTATAGATATGCATAAATCGATAGTCCAAAATATACCATATTTTTTAACTGTTATAATAATCTTTGACAGTATTAACATTAAATTGTTAAATGCTCCTTCCCGTACATATACACTCTTTTTCAAGTGACTGATTGTATATATATATATATATATATATATATATATATATATATATATATATATATATATATATGACAATTATTAAAGCATTCATGAAACTATGACTGCATTTATGTGTTTTAAAACAAACTTTCATGTCAGAAAACCATACCACGTGTTGACCCAAGGCATTTAAGTGACATTGAGTAGAGGAACACTTGGGGGCTCTCAACAGCTGTGTAAGCACGAACCAACAAATCATTGGGGCCGAGGGTCTTGAACCTGATGACCTTGTTCAAATTGTTGATCACACTATATAACTCGCTCTCTCCCAGAAACTGTAACTAAGGTCTACTCACCATAGTTGCAGTATAAACCACAGTTTGGCTCTGTGGGTGTTGAATAAACACAAATGCTCCTGAGCAAGTGTCTGCAATACGGATTCGCTAGCCGCCTTAATAGACGGCTATACCGTATTACGAGTGCCCAGCTATTATTATTTTATTATATATATATATATATATATATATATATATATATATATATATATATATATATATATATATATATATATCATAATACCTTGAATCCATAAAAGCTAGTAGATTTGAAAGAAAGTATTACTATAAAATTATTCCTGTCTCTGCTTTTCGAATCTATTTTCTTCTCACATTATCTTCCCTTTATATTGATGATATCGTTTGTACAATTCATACGTTTGATTATTGTCTAAGTTTCTTTGTAAAATTTATTTTTATACACCTGACTCTCGATCAGAGGATAGTTATTATCACGAAATTTGTCAATGTTGTTCTACATAACATATAATTAAAAACAAAAGTAACTGTTCTTAAATCCTTATTGACGTTAAAATCTTTTTTAAATCTACAAGTACTGTTCAGAAATGCGGACAAGATGGCCGTTTATAAATAAAAACATTAGGTGCATTTAAATACAGACTTTCCTTGAAGGTTGATGCTATAGCCTAGTATCACACAAAATTTATCAACACATTTAGAGATGGAATCGAATATAGAAATAACCAACATTTGAAACTATAATTCAGTAAAATAAATCCCAAATCAATGACTATCTAACTTGATAAATACATGTGACCTTTTGAAACTTTGCATTCTTACCTAAATAAAAATCATATTGCGTGTGTTAAACACGTAGACATGATCTTACTCTCACAATGTTTGACGGCAGGATTGAAGTATTGTTATCTTTAAGATTGATGGAGTATTCTTTTTAACTTGTCACGTTGCAAAACAAAGTAATAAGCGAGGGAGAAGAGGAAATGCTTTAAATAGATAGATATATGGAAGATAAAACTTCTGAAAAAATGTTTTTAATATTCTGTTCGTAAAATTCAATTCATTTCTAACGAATATATCCTCAGATTTTTTGGGCAGACACGTTTTAAATGTATTAATGTCAGAAACTTGAAATCGGATTTCTAAAGTTCAATTGCCACTTTATACAAAGCTGTCTGGAATTAACTGGTACAGGTCATGAGGTCCGTTTTTTTAGACTTTGACATAAATACTCAACAAAGAAATTTTTTTTATTATTACACAACTTACATATTTAGAATGCAGTATCGATAGAAAAACGAACAAATAGTAAATATGAATGTTTTTATATTCAAATAGTTGTCGTGTTATAAAAGGGAGTACTACAGGCAATCTACCTGCGGAATTCATATAAATTCATATAAATTTTAATTGAGAGCTTGTTCTTTTTATTAAATTTTTGGTACTCTTTTTTAATTATAAATCAAAATTTGTTTGGTTTGCCATAAATCTGGTGGAGTTAATACAAAAATCCAACAAGGTGATTGATGTTCGCTTCTTACAGAAAGTAAATATTCTTCACGCGTAGGTGAAATTCTTTAAAAGACACCATATGGGCTTGAGCCAAACAGATTAGCAAGATATATAGCACTGCCGTCTATGTTTTGGGATGAATTAATAGAAATGATTCCATAATGCTATTAACATACTTCATGAAAAAAATTCTAAAAATGCATTCAAACCCTATGACCTTCTTTAATGTTCAAAAATAGTCATGTATTTGCAAATTTACAAATACATAAGCTGTATATAACGTAGCTTCAATTTGATTCAATTAGTAAAAGATGTGTGAGACCAGTTTCCTTTAGTTGAGTTGAAATAATACTTCTTTCATGTCCCATTCGCGCTACTGTAAAATATCCTTTACTTCCATCGTTATATTTATTAAAATATTCTCGTTACATGAATGCTATAACCAATTCGATGAAACACATTCTCACAGTAATATCAATTTTGATAGAGGAAACTGATTGAATTTATGGGATGAAGATATATCAGTAAAATATAATTTTATCCGGGATTCGTTGATTAGCATCACAATGTTTCCAAAGTTGCATTGTAAAGATGGATGCAATGAAACCATTGCCATAGCATCTTATTAGCACGTCCATTATCAAATGCAGTTTCAAACATCGTTAGGACTGTGCCACCTATAGTGTAATATTGTGTTTCTTAGATTTCATTAAAATACGGCAAGCAGGCATAGAACTAAAACTCTCACGATAATAGGTCACGCGGTATACTCTCTCGAATTTTGTAAAACGTCAAACGATTATAATACATGTTTTCCGCTGGTATTTTTGATTGTGGGCAGCGTCTCTCCACTATCCGACCTCGCATGAAGCACAAACGTATGTCGGGATAATTATCGGATTAAAATGAAATGAAATTAACGCAGTTATTTTTTTTCTCAGTTGCTAAATGGATCAACAAAACCTGTTCGCGAGCAAGAATTTGTTAGGGTGCAGAGATCTTTCATTGAGAAGTTTTCCTCCTCGAAGAATGTTTTATGTCTCAAAAGAAAGATTCAGTATCTGTTTCACCCTCTTGACAATTAACAAAAAATTCCTTCTAAAAATGTGTCACTCAAAAATATGTGGTTTCGAGTAAAATTATCACACCGCTATTAATCAGTGATTGGTATGCCATGATTAACATTGGCAAGAATAATTTTCCCAATTTAATCATTCGTTTTAATTCAGCGCGCCATGATAGACGATACCATTAATTCTCTTTATTTTATATATACATATATGTACTTCAGGTTTAAAAGTGAATATCAGTTTTAGTGCATATTAACCATGATTACTTTGTTAGATATCATTATAAACACACCATTTTCATTATTGTTGATGATTCTACCCTGTATAAGTTTAATCGAAATTCTACTTTTTAATGTCATACAAAAAGACTCTATTTAACTATTCGTATGGTATGATATATATGGATTGATTGGAAACGAATTATTTATAAATGATGACAGAAATTATTCACTTAGATTAATGGTAAATCTTCGACACGAAAAATATTGCGGCGAAACATGACAAAATATTGTTGGTATGCCCGGATATTTCGTCTTCATTTTCAAAGACAGAACAATTATTTTAATACGCTTGCGTTGATTAATATTCCCTTTGAATTAATACAGCATGCATTCTAATGTTCCTTTTCCCATAGGAAAATAAATTAAAACTTTACGAACACAGATATTACATAATATGAAAATAAAAACTTTAATTATTATTTGACTATTAATACTAAACATTAGCATAATAAATATGTAAATCCGGCTTGGATTCTAGCAAAATATATATATATATATATATATATATATATATATATATATATATATATATATAGGGAGAGAGAGAGAGAGAGAGAGAGAGAGAGAGATTGATAGATAGATAGATAGATCAAAATATAAATTATATATATATATATATATATATATATATATATATATATATGTAAGCAAATAAATGGATATAGATCCGACAGTATGAAGAAAAATATTTACGGAAAAAACAAACAAAAATTCTTATATACAATTATGCTGTTTTAATGTTAATATGTCAACGTCGGACGTTTCGGTGTAATAAACCATCTTCAGGACATATTCATAAATTATAACATTATCAATACAACATGACAAAGACGATGTACATTAAAACAGCATAATTGTATATAAGGATTTTTGTTTGGTTTTTCCGTATATATTTTTCTTCATATATATATATATAAATATATACATACGTATATATGTATATACTTGTTCGGGGGATAATGTATATAGCATAGAGTAATGTAATTATTTTTTTCTGCAGGAAAAGGTATCTAAAATCAAGGAGCGTAGAGCTCGGCCAAAAATTCAAATGAAAATCTATGGTTGAAATTAAGATATATCAATGATAATGCTTCATCCACCAATGCCTATCTATTAAACATTATTTGGTAAACTTTTCGTGCATTTCATAAAGAAGATTGATTTAAACGACTGAAATCCATGTCGTTAAGTATAAATGAATCCGTCATTAATGTTTATGATGGTGAAGCTAAATAATAATTCTAGATATCTGTCGATTATTTCCATAATCTCCCCAGTTATTACGATATTCAATAATATTTTCATCTGTATGCCTTCGAAAAATAAACAATTAATTTGAATAATCTAGCCTACTTTGTTTAAATGATATTATATGAAACCAACGTGTTTTGTCTATATCTGGAAAGTATCTTTACTCCCGAATAGAAAATCTTCTGACAATCTTGTCTTGCTAATACCATATTTCTGCAAGGTTTCTATATTTTACTAACTGTAATTTTGCTGTTCAAAATGATATCAATTGTTTTATGAATAGCCCATATATCCTTTATGTGATAAATCATTGCCGCTTGTGGATTCCTCTTATATATATACATTTGCTAAGCTTATTATTCTTTCTTTTTATGTGCCATGTCCTTTCATGACGCATGTGATCATGTCTATCCACATCGGTCTATCGCTCGCAGCTCTCAACAACTTTCTATCCCCTGCTTCCTCTGCCAGGCCACGTTCTGGTATCCACTTCCTTGTCTACAGAGTAAGTCACACGTTGTTTTCCCTTGTCGCTCTCTCTCTCTACCTTTATTTGACCCGTGAGTATCAGTTTCTCCAGACCATCCTTCCTCATTATGTGTCGCGGAACATTCAGCTGCTTCTTCCTGATATTAAGTATAAGATTCCTCCTTGTTTGAAAGTTCTCTGAGACCTCATCTTTGTTCGCACGTTCGGTCCATGATGTACTTGGCATTCTTCTGTAGAACTACATCTCTGTCGACTCGAGTCATTTCTTCAGCTTAGAAAAAATCGTCCTGTATTCATTTAAAAGAGGAATAATTTATTCTAACTGCAATTATTATTTCAGCCTCGCAACATATTTCTGTTTCATATATATATATATTTATATATATATATATATATATATATATATATATATATATATTTAAATCTGAAATATATATATATATATATATATATATATATATATATATATATATGACACTGATATATATATACATATGTATATATATTTTTAAATCATTATTTAATAATTTTATTTGAGATATTTTTGATCATAATCTTCTAAATATTGCTACACTTTGCCCATGTAAAATATTTCTTTTCCCAGTAAAATCTTTTCTATCTGTTCCTTGCATGTTCTATATTTGTATGTTTTTATTAATTAATATTCGGATAATTCAAACTGTTATTATATTTTCAATTCGTATTTCTTTCATATTATCTCCATTGAATTTCATCGATGATCACCTACCTTTATACTACAAAAGTGCCTACGCAATTCAGATTGGAAAAAAAAGAAAAAAACAACCTTGCATATGATTTGACTTGAAGACATTTATTCTCAGGAATCTATTTGTCTTGGACATCAGAACTAACTATTAGTTTTCCATCGACCATCGATGAGCGAATGTCAGATGGAAACTAAACGCATATTTATTTTCCATCAAAAGAACAGGTTTCATTTTTGTGTTAAAAATCAAACGGAGTAAAATTAGATATATACAAATTTTATTTTGAATATCTGAGATAACGTCTTATCATTATCTGCACTATATATATATATATATATATTCGGAATATTTTCTTCAAATCTGTTGTTGTTATCTCTACGCTCCTCAGGTTTATATCAATCTGGGTATCCTACAGGAGTAGTGATCAGACTGTGAAATGAAGTGAAACAACGGGACAAGGAAGAACACTGGACACGTAATCGCCTGAAAGAATCATTACGTATGCTACGCTATGGGGACCTAAATAAGCATAAATAATTATATTATGTGAGACGCTAGCAAAAAAGTAAACACATGTGAAAACAGATCTTCAATCACAGCATAGTGATTGTCAATTCATGGATCGAGTAGGGTTTTACTTGCAACTCAGTGGAAACGAGCGAGCAATAACTGAGCAGTACTAAATAAAAATGAGAACTAGAGAAGATCCATGAACAGTGGGACGAGAATACTCTACTCCCGTATATTACATAAAGGGTTTAGTTCAGAATTTTCTGTAGGTTACCCAGATCAATATATAACTGGGGATGAACGGAACGAAAAATGGGGACAATATTCCAAATATGAAAAATGCAAATAAATATATACTAATCAATACTCCGTAAAAAAGAAGAAAACGAATTAGACAAAAATTTCAGAAAGAACAACTTTTTACAAGAGACAGAACATAAACGAATTTCACCTCAAGAACGGAAAGATATGAACTGATTGTTGCCAGAGGGAGATAGCAAGAAAGAGATGAAAACAATAATAGGATATGTTTTGCAATGTTTCTTTTTCTATTTAAGGAGAGCGCGGAAAATATTTTTAAAAAAATAAATGCAAAAAATATCTTAAAATATTCCATAAATTGTCGTCCATAATAGCAAACTAGTGTTAATTTCAAATGGTTCTTTTCTCATGACTTAAAAAAATAAAGTTTTCATCAGGCAATCACTGGAGGAATCAATGTTCCTTTTCAGATTTGATTAAATTTCGCAGATCATAAGCCCTGAAGCCTCACAACTTGCTCGTGCTAACGAAAAAATCGAAATTTGTCTCCCGGTGTATTTGTTAAAACTTGCGATGATTTTGTTTTTTGTTTTTAGCAAAGGCTGATTGAATATTGAAAAAAAATCATGATGAAAATAAACGAAATGGCAAATTCACCAATTTAAAACAACAGCAACAACAACAACAACAACAACAACAACAATAATAATAATAATAATAATAATAATAATAATAATAATAATACCATCAAGTAGACAACAACAAAAGTAGCAAGGATAAGAATAAAATATATTTTACAGTGATATCTTTTTTTTTTTTGTTTTGCTCTGACATCATTATGATCCGTTCTTTATACAATCCCATCTTTTACTTGTTTAGAATTTGAATATATTTCAAATTCAGGGGAAAATACAAACCGAATTTTCAAATTCCATTTTCTCAATAGAGAACCGAGAAAGGAAATAAAAAAAAAGATAAATATAAACGTATTTCTTTGTAATTCCTTCTTTTAAATCTGTAAACACTTCCGATTAATCAATTCTTTTAGTTCTGTGTTCTTCTAAATTGAAGAAGACATTGCAAATAAACAATGAAATTTTAGTCCATTAGTCACGTTTCTACATGTGCATATACATACAAAGTCAAATGTGATTTACTAATCAGATACTCTTCTTTACTAAGATTAAAGTGAAAATAACCTAAATCTCAGTCCGGGTTGAATTCTGCTAAGTATGTATGGATAAGGAAATAGAGCGTTTTATTTTATTTTTTTTATAATTTCTTATGCTCCGTAACAATTCAGGACGTAAGCGATCGTGGCTCTCCACTTCGCCTTATCCCTTATAGATCTCAAAACCTTTCGTCTCTCTGCCACCAAACCCAGACCACGTTCTTTCATTCATTTGCTTAAACCGGCAAGTTATGCCATACGTTGCTTTCCTTTGTCTCTCTTTCCCTCTAATCGACCTGTGAGCATCAGATTCTCCAGGCCTTCCTTTCTCATTACGTGTCCCAGAAAATTCATGTGCCTCTTGATGATGTTAACTATAAGCTTTCTTCTTGTTTGCATCTTCTTTATAACCTCGTCGTTTGATCCTTAGCCTCTGTCTTTACACCATACCTCCGTTGCCTCGGGTCTCTTCATCTTTGAGGAGACCGGCTAACATTCGCTTCCGTAAAGATACACCAATTAATTTCAGGAGGTGGGTGATTTTGTATGGCTACAAATTCTTGTATTACGTCTTAACTCATTTCTCAAGCATCATATTTGACGTTTCTGCCCACGTTTCATGAAAACTGTTACAATATTTTACTCAGTTTCCTCCTACTTCTCATATCATCAATGTGACGTATGAGTGTACAATTCTGTTCTAGCAAATTGATTTTTCATCATTTACAAGTGTGTTCTGAATGCATTAATGACAATAATACAGATTTGATTTTCAGCAATGATAGTCACTAATCCCCAGCTTGAAAATTTACAAAATAAGGATTCAGCAAATTACGTGGGACGATCCGAGGTAACATGAAAAACCATCGATTAGGCATATTCTGAAACAGAGTCGAAATGGACGCTGGTTTTTCGTTACTCCAGGGAGATGAATAAAACCAATTGATTTCAGAAGGTTCATATTGAAATGTCCAGTGATATATCTGCCTCCAGGCATCTGTTAGAAATCTGTGTACTTCAGCCGGAACATGTGTTTTGTAATAGAGGCACTGAAAAACAATTTGTTAGGGAAAAAGTAAGCTTAAAAAGTATGAACTCACACAAATATACATGAACTGCTATATATATATATATATATATATATATATATATATATATATATATATATATATATATATATATATATATATATATATATATATATATATATATATATATATATATATATATATATATATAGTGTGTGTGGGGGGGTTAATAAAATATAAATGGCTCAAACATTAATATTCCTTAGTAATAATTTATTACATCTTAATGGTATTCATGATCCAAGTCATATATTATATTTTTATTATGTACTGGACATTGAGTTCTACCTCGGTTCTATTCTCTTGGGAATTTTTGTACAGACACGCACACACACAGAGACACACAGACACACACACACACACACACACACACACACACACACATATATATATATATATATATATATATTTATATATATATATATATATATATATATATATATATATATATATATATATATATAATATATATATATATATATATATATATATATATATATATATATATATATATATATATATATATATATATATATATATATGGTAATGAATTCAATAGAGTTATATAACCCGGAAGTCGTGCGTACCTGCAAAATTTGAAGTCGGTGCAAGACAAATATTTTGAAATTTTCCTCATCTTTATTAGTATTTTTTGGGGTGGGGATATTGAACACGTTCTTTACAAAATGTGCTTTTTTTTAAAAGCGTTAAAACGTAGTAACTTACTTAACAGATTACATACACACACAAACGAACACACATGCATATATATATATATATATATATATATATATATATATATATATATATATATATAGAGAGAGATAGACAAAAGAAAGAAATATATATATGTTGTTATATGTCTGCGTGCGTGAAATAAATAATATACTAATATACTTGAGAATAAAATTCGTGATTTCATCTGAAATATGGCTGTTAACCTATACTGCGCCCTTGGGCACACGTGTTTTTTTCTTTTTAGTTTTTGTTTTTTGTGTGTGTGCATTCTCGTTTCTGTACTTGTGCATATGATATCTGAGAGAGAGTTACATTGATTAGTCAATATAAATATTCGAAACACATTGGTGCATATATAGCGTTGTGTGTGCGTGGGACACATGGCTTAGATCAATGAGAAACTCCTCTCATAAATCACAGCTTGTGTATCGATTTCTCTACTTACAGTGTTCTTCTTTCAAAACACTTTGACAGATTAACCTTAAGTTAATAGCCCCTATTATCTGTGTGTAATATCGCGCTCTCGAACATGATTTCCTGCAGTGAAATCGTGATAAATTTTCATCTTAGTTCCAAATATGTGATTAATATATCAGCTGCCGAATATTCCCATGACAAATGAAACAATAAATCATGATTTAATGTTCATAAATCTAATCCGTGAACACCTGTTACAATCTTCTTAATTGAGCAATTTGTCAGAAAAAGAATGAAGCTCAAATGGTTTTTCTCTCCAAGATAAGAAACCTGAACGTGAAATGCGCAATTTTATTATATGCTTTTCTATTCCGAACAGCATGTTCATCTCTGGTTGTTATAATTACGACAACGATTCAGCAGTTTTGCCCTAAGATCTTTTACAAATGTTTGTCTTTGTTAAGATTAAAGAAATTTCGAAGCAAACATTTTATTCATTCAGCGGACATATCAGGCTGAAACAAAAATATGTAGAATTTTTAAATTAATTTCAAAGATAATAATTTTGTATTTAATGTAGATTTATTTTAACGCAATTTTCTTGCATATGTTTCCATATCTTTCATGTAGATTCTTGATCCCTTCCTTCAAATAGTGGTATCATTTTAGGTGATGAACTGGCCTAAAAGTTTGTTATTGTTGTATTATATTAGGGAAATAAAAGTGTTACATTTAATATTTTTAGGGATGTAAATAGTCAGAAAGTCTTCTAAGAGATATAAGGCTTTGTGTTTGATGATGGAAAAAAAAATTGGTTTAGAAAATTCTGTACAATTTTCAATTATTGCTACACATAATAATTCTAATTGAAAACAGATTTTACCTGAATTGAACATTTGACTGTGCTGAAGATGCCCGTAATACACGGTGATATTCCTATCCCAACAGACATGCAGCATCACATTTTTCGGAAACAGACAAGATTTTGGAATAGTTAACCATGCTTTATTTACTCGGGAAAATATTCGCTCTACATTGTTGTAGGCATTCTCTTTCCATCGTTTGCAAATAATCTTTACAAGAATGTGTCATTTTTTTACGTATGAGCGGAGATTCCCAGATGAAAATCATTTTTTTCTGTTAAATTCTGAGGTAACAAAACATCCTAGCGATAAACATAGCCACGGGTTTAAAATGATCTAAAAAAACTCACATAAAATATGTACAAAATGGCGTTCATCCGGAGAAAAAAAACATCCCTGCTGGTTATTAGCAGTGAACTAAAAAAATGAATGATTGTTTCTGAAGGAAGTGAATTTTATCTGTAGTTTTCATTTGTTTTCATCGTTAATTTTGTTTAGTCCTTGTGTTATTCAAATGGCATCTTTCTAGATGTTTTTAAGATAGAGGATGATACATTCCTGACTTTAATATATATATATATATATATATATATATATATATATATATATATATATATATATATATATATATATATATATATATGACATCCTTTTTTTTCGTGGTCGTTAGACGTAGTGGGCATTAGAGGTGATCGGCGTTAGAGATATCATTATTTGCTGTGGTAATATTTCATTAATCACTTAGTTTCTTTAAAATGTTATAACATGTATTCATCATTAAAATGAGAAACTTTCAAAATATACAATCTTTTTTATTATTCATTGAAGAAATTTCGCCGTTATAAACATTAAGTTCAAGTTTCAAAGCTCTCACGATTTATCTCTTCATCTGTTCAAAAATATAGACGTCATCTCAAACTAATAAACCGCGATTATATTTCTAAAACAATGCAAAATTATTAAGTTCTATATTCTAACATCTAGTTCAAAGATAAGTTAATTGTAAAATTGGGAACTGAATTTCTCACTCCGGCAGAAAGTCTAGTAACTTACAGAATGCAAAGCCAAATTATATCTCTCGTAACAAATAAAGTTACTTCCCAATTGTTGTTCATTACGGATTTGCGTGTAATGTTGCCGGGGACACTATTTTTCGAGGAATTAGGTCAATCAATGCATTCATTTTCAAGGAAGGCTTCGTTATAAAAGAGTTTTGTTTACGTAGTCACTTAATAACTAGCATTAGAACAATAAATGGTCTTCTTGTTTCTTCTCCGGCGATTTTCTTATTGAAAATGTTCTGCAGAATTGGAGGATTATTAAGAGATAAGGAGAGAATATACAAAGATGATTAGCCTGAGTATTAAAGACAATAACAGCTACCGCAACAAATAAAGATTAATAAGAATAGAGACTGAGACAATTTTAAAAAAAGAACCAGATATATTAAGATGATCACAAGTCAGATAAGTATAGTGAATGCATAAGGAGGTGGATAGTTCGTAAATCTCTTCTATAGTGAGTGAAACCACCAAATAGGATCAGAAAATAGACATGACATGATAGAAAATCTTGTTACCAGATATCTGTGTAGACAAGAAAAATTAAAGGAAATTAGACATTGGCGTTGTTCTCCTTTCCTGAATGTAATTTCTAGAACAATATTTTATATAATTTGAAATTAGACAGATTATCCATTCCCAGAAGTAGAAAACATTGAGAAATTATAACTACGAAATAATCAGTTTGTGAATTTTGCTGTTTCATCCAAACGTAGGTTAAAGTTAAACGGAAAGAAAGGATTGATATGATGACAGAGCTTATTAGCTGATGATTAAGGGAACAATAGTTCCAGTCCGATCACTTGAATCGGTTTCAAATTGCCTAGAATGGAATATGGATAAATCAGGAAGGGTGTCGGGAATATCATGATAACAGCATTAAAAGATTGAATGGTGAGTGTTCTGAAAAACTGGTATATATTCTCATCTGATCTGATAAGAGGCACTTGCTGCTACTTATTGTTGAAATCAGTGTGGAATATAACTGTACAATTTCAACAACAACAACAACAATAATAATAATAATAATAATAATAATAATGATAATAATAATAATAATAGAGATAGGAGCTGTAACAATATTATGGGACTTTACAATACACACAGACAGAACAATCAAAGGCAATCGCCCAGACGTCGTGATCAAAGACCACAAAAACAGAATTTGCTTTCTAATTGGAATGGTAGTCTTTATCGATTGTATTGTGCCTTTCATGATCTGCAGTAAACTATCAAGATACAAGGATATTGAAGTGGAAATCTTCAAAATGTGGCACAAGATGATTGCAGTTATAGTTAGAGGGCTCAGATTGGAAAAGGTTCCGATAGCCTCATTGAATGGATTGATTGTAGGGCATATACGAAAACATTCAGTCACAAGTAAACTCATATATTACGAAGAGTTTTATCTCTGAAAAAGAGTGTAATCTTTTTTTAAGTAAAAATTATCAGTGGAACATTTCATGAAGCCATTTCTGATAAGATTTCTGGTTGGGATCTAGAACGAAATTTGTATACAACAAAATTCAAAGGAAATAATAATAATAATAATAATAATAATAATAATAATTATAATAATCCCCCCTACCAATCTGTAGTATAAGTCCAGCCTACCCCATAAAATTTGATAAGTATCTGTCGTTGCCGACGGAAAATTGAACATTTGTGGAAAGTCACTTTTGCCATGCTCCAAACTTGTAAGAAATGGTAAATGTAGCAACTTTGAATGATACTTTTCGTGTAGTGTGCTATGATTGTAAATTCTTTTGACACAAGTTAATTCTTTCCTTTTCAGTTCCCTTTTCTTTTTCCTTTTTTTTTTGTTTTGACTTATATTTCAATCCCCCCCCCAACCTTAAGCGGACATCCGTGTCCATTTTTCACTTTTATTTATTTATTTTTTTCTTTTTCTCTTACTTTAGGCATCCCATATCACTGTCGTTGCGTATATGTGTACATGTTTACTAATATATGTCTCTCTCTCTCACTCTCTCTCTCTCCCTCTCTCTCCCTTGTATATATATATATATATATATATATATATATATATATATATATATATACGTATATAATTTACATGTGTATGTATCCGCATTGACAGGGATCATATTGTATTTTTTTTTAAAGTCAATATACTAAAATATATTTATCCCCCTTGGAGTGGTCACTCCGACTTATAGTAAGTTAAAACTTAGTATAGTCTATCCCACTGAATACCATACATTCTTATGAACTATTCGACCTTCGTCATATTAATAAATCCACAATCTCATTGTTTGGGCGAGCTCTTGGATCTTCTTCGAGACTCGTCCTACAGCTGGTAACCCGAACATAATTACTCCTTGGCGGTCAAGGTTAAAACGCATCTCTACCAATTTCAATGAATACGAATAATATTTCATACCGGATCGGCCGTCAACCGGGACCAGAAGGGCCGCGTCACTCAGAGAAGAACCAGTCTGACGACGAAAAGTCTGTCATTGGAACAAACTATTCCACACACGAAGAGACACTAGGTCACCAAACCCGGATTATTGCCAACTTTGGACCAAGTGACTCAATACCAAATCGACTAATAAAAATTAAACGAACGAAATGGAGCCGTGAAGAGTAACGACAAGTTATGACATCATTCTTCACTGCACTCGAAAACCCAGCAAAAAACACCACCAATCAAACATACCAAATATGGAGAAGTACGGTGGGAAATGATATAAGACCTAACCTGAATCCAAACATGCTTGCCAATGTCCGTAGGGACATCATGCGAAACAACAGACTCTCAAAGGCAGAAATAGATAAGATAAAATTAGATATAAGACAAAATACTATGACCCATCACTCAAACTCTATTGAGACGAATGTAGAAATAAGGAATGCAACAGAGGATGAGGTGGACAATAAAACGAATGAAATACAAAATAATCTCCCAGGAAATGAAACCCAAGACTCTACTTTAAACACAACCTACAGTCCTCCAGAAACTGTACCTGTAGTCATCTTCAGTGACAATAAGTTAGCATTCCTGGAAAACCACGAGGCTGAAATCACCGAAGCGAAAAATGACGTCATCCAAGTACTCGGCAGAGTAACTTTGATACAATTGTCAGACAGAGACCAACTTCCGAATATCCATATGACGAATTCCAACAAGCACATCGTGAAAATATACAATGCTGCTCTGGAAACACTGTTAACAGATAAACCACCGGGAAACATCACAGAAGTTAACAACGTCATATACGCAACAGATTTAGCAGCGACTCGGAAGCTTGGAGTCAAGACAATAAATAAAATTAACAGACACAGAGAACCAGCTTTGAAAACCATACTGATTCTAGAAATAAAACAAATCAGATGTGAGCTTTCTATATTAGATGAGCTAAGCAGAAACCCTAATATTTCCACACGTAAATTCAAAAAGATCAAGAGGAAATATAACATTAAATCCCTAATTGATATTCCATCAATCAAGAAAATGCTGAAGCAGAAACTTCAGCTAAAGGCGCAGAGAACAAGACGATACGAAAAACGTTGTAGGTTCTATCGCCAAAATAAAATATTCCGAACAGATCTTAAGAAATGTTACAGGGAATTTGGAAAAAACAGCTATACATGTCGAAAGGCCACCATCGATTGATAATGTACAGGCATTTTGGGAATATATCTGGAGCAGCCCAAAAGAATATAACCCAAATGCAGAATGGGTACGGCGTGAAGAAGAACGAATGCTGGATACACCTCTGCAAGAATGGGAAAATATATCCACAGATGATGTTAGGCAAGCTCTAACAAAATCCCAAAAATGGACATCCCAAGGAAATGACAAGTTGCCCAATTTCTGGCTGTATCATCTCACATCTACCCATGAAATTCTTGCAAAAACATTATCAACGCTTGTAAATAACCCCAATAAAATCCTGGGATGGATTACTGAAGGTATTACACACCTCATACCAAAAACAACTGAAACAGACGACCCGAAAAATTATAGACCGATAACATGTCTCTCCACAACGTATAAGTTGATCACGTCTGTACTGACGAACCGTACTTATTCCTTTCTCGAAACAAACAGCATTCCCCCGCTTGAACAGAAGGGATGCAGAAGAGGTTCATATGGCTGCAAAGATCAACTTCTGATAAATAAAATGATCCTGGAAGATTGCAGGAGACGACGCAGGAATCAAAGTGCAGCGTGGATTGATTATCGTAAAGCCTTTAATAGTGTTCCACATTCTTGGATCCTTAAGACTTGGGAAATGTACAAAGTCTCCCCTGTGGTATTCCTTAAGCACAGCATGGGAATGTGGAACACCAAACTATACCTTAGTCACATGGGGGAACTGCCATATCCAACCGTCTGAATATCCGACGTGGAATCTTTCAAGGAGACTCTCTATCACCCCTTCTGTTTTGTTTATCCTTAATCCCTTTTACACATGAACTGAACAACAGTAGCTATGGTTACAAAATAAATAAGAAAATATTCAATCATCTACTCTGCATGGATGATCTCGAACTCTTTGCCAAAGACGACAATGAGTTGAAAGGCCGCCTCAATATTGTAAAATACTTCAGTGACGACATAGGTATGGACTTCGGATTAGATAAATGTGCAAAAGTAACTTTCAAGAAAGGTAGAATTACAGAAACACCCTTAATAGATTTAGATTTTGTCACAAAGATTAGGGAACTGGAGCATGGTGAAGCTTATAAGTACCTAGGAATTAGCGAAGGAGATGGCATACAACACCCCCAAATGAAGGAAAAAATAAGAAAAGAGTACTACAGGCGTGTACGTCTGGTACTAAATACTGAGCTAAACTCAAAAAACAGGATATCAGCCATAAACACATTGGCTGTCCCTGTGTTGCAATACAACGTTAATGTCCTTAACTGGACCATAGCTGAAATTAAGTGAATGGACGTCAAAACGAGAAAGCTTCTTACTTGCTATCGCATGCATCATCCCAAAGCTGATGTCGATCGTCTCTATGTGCCCAGATCCGAAGGAGGCAGAGGATTAGTTCAACTAGAACAGTCCTACAAAACTACAACAATTGGCCTCCAAAGATATTTGGAAACTACAGAAGACTGGATGATGGTATGCGTCAAGGAACATGAAAGTAGTAAGCGTCTTTACTCCGTAATGAAAGAAGCCAACAAATTCAAAATGGAGTTTCAAATGGGCGTAGAGATGCAACTACAGCACAATACACCGGCTGAAACTGCAAAATACCTAAAAAAGACAGCAAAGACGAATGCAACCGACCAGATACAGAAGCGATGGCAAGATAAACCGCTTCATGGCCAATACTCTGCCCGTACCAAACAAGCTGATGTAGACAAAACCCGTTCCCATCAGTGGTTACGTAGTGCAGGGTTGAAAGCGGAAACTGAAGGTTTTATCCTTGCTGCGCAGGACCAATGCTTGCTAACTAGGAATTATCAAGCACATATACTAAAATATTGTGTCAGCCCAAAATGCAGATTCTGTGATAAATATCCAGAAACGATTGATCATCTTGTATCAGGTAGTACGGTGTTGGCACCCACTGAACATAAAACCCGACATGACAGAGTGGGCCAATATCTGCACTTGAAAATCTGCAAATTCTACGGGAAGGAAACTGAAAGAAACTGGTATGAACACCACCCAGACCCGGTTACGGAGATAGGACCTGTTACAATTCTATGGGATTACACAATACACACTGACAGAACAATCAAGGCCAATCGGCCAGATATTGTTATTAAAGGCCACAAACAAAGACGGTGCCTCCTTATTGATATGGCAGTCCCTGCTGACTGCAATGTATCTTTGAAGATATTAAAAAAGTTGTCAAAGTACAAGGACCTTGAAATAGAAATCTCGAAAATGTGGCATATGGGAACATCAACAATCCCTGTTGTAGTTGGAGCCCTAGGACTTGTTGGAAAAGATATCCGTAGACTAATTGAAGGGATTCCTGGAAGTCCATGCCTCAAGGAGATACAAAAAATTGTTCTGACAAGTACAGCCCACACCTTAAGAAGGGCTTTATCTATGTAATTTAATTTTTTTTTGTCAGTGGAAAGTGTCATGACACCATTTCTAACCTTAGGTCCCTGGGCGGGACCCGGAAAGAAATGTGTAAACGCCAGAAATCCAAGAAAATAAAATAATAATAATAATAATAATAATAATAATAATAATCGAAGAATCTAACTCGGACATAACATTCAGTTATCCAGATGATGTCTCTGAAGATGTTTCAAACTACATTAAGGTAGAATTCTTTGAAAACATCAAAGATGAAATCACCGAAACGAAAACCACGTCATCCAAGTACTCAGCAGAGTAACTCTCACCTAAATGTCAGACAGAGACCAGTCCAATTACATTGTACAACTATGCAACGCTGCACTGGAAACGGGCAAACCCCCGGGAAATTGCACAGGAGTTAACAATGTCATTTACGCAAATCTTTAGCAGCTACTGAGAAGCTTAACTCCAGAAAATGAAAACATTTAAACAACAAAGAGAGCCATACTGTAAGGCAAAGCTGATGCGAAAAAAGAAATGAGATGTGAGATTTCTATATTAGATGAGATCACTAAAACCCGAATATCTCAACACGCAAGTGCTAGATCAAGAGCAAATATCAAATTAAATCACGAAATGAAATTCCATCAATCAAAAAAAATATTGACATACAAATTGCAGTTAATGTACAGGGAACAAGACAATACAAGGAACGTTTTAGATTTTATCTCCAAAATAAAATATTCCAAACAGATATTAATAAATTTTACACGGAAATTGGAAAAGCAGCTATAAATATTAAAATCAATCATCTTTCACAAGGTGCGGAAATTTTGGGGAAATATTTGGATCAGCCCATAGGAATACAACACAAATGCAGAATGGATCCAACGTGAAGAAGAACGAATGCCGGATAAACCTCTACAAGTTTTGGAAAATTTAAACACCAGTAATGTTGGGGAAGCTAGAACGAAATTACCCAAATGTAAATGACAAGGTAACCAATTTCTGGCTCAATCATTTTTCATCAATCCATAAAAACCTTGCCCGAACTATATCAATGCTTATTAAGAATCCCATTAATGTATCACTGAAAAAATTATCTCATGCTAAAATCGAATAAAACAGATGATCCCAAAAATTATAGAACAATAATATGTATGGCCATCACATCCGTCTTGACGAACCATATTTACACTTATTTCGAAGCAAAGAACATCCTTCGACTAGAACAGAAGGGATGTAAATGGTGTTCATATTGTTGCAAAGATCAGCTACTGATAAACTGGAAAACTGCAGGAGACGATGTAGTAATAACAGCTCAGCGCGGATTGATAGTGTAGTACATTCTTGCCCCTTCATACTTTCGAAATGTACAAAATCTCCCCCGTGATTTTAAATTTCCTTAAACTCAGCATATTATATCCAAATCACATCAGAGGTACTGCCAACTCCAACCGCCTGAATATCCGATAAGAAATATTTCAAGGAGGCACCTTGTCACCCTTTCCGATTTGTATGGACTTTAATCCCCCTTACCCATGAAGTAAACAAACATAATTTTGGTTACAAACTAAACAAAATAGATAAATGTGCAAAAGTAACACTCAACAAATTACGGAATCACATTCAATAGATTTAGATTTACCTAGGAATTAGATAAGGAGAAATATACAGCATACCCAAATAAAGGAGACGGTAAAAATCAATACTATTGGAGTGTGTGTCTGGTACTGAATACCGAGGTGTTTTAAAAAACAGAATATCATCCATAACCACCTTGGATATGTCTGAGGTTCTATACAATTTCAACATACTTAATTGGACCATAGCTGACAATAAGCGAATTGACGCTAAAACGAAAAGCTTCTGCATCATCATAAAGCTGATGGTGATCGTTTCAATG
Organism: Acanthosepion pharaonis; assembly: GCA_903632075.3. NCBI lineage: Eukaryota > Metazoa > Mollusca > Cephalopoda > Sepiida > Sepiidae > Acanthosepion > Acanthosepion pharaonis. Next base: position 2,607,312 of record CAHIKZ030002201.1, read on the forward strand.
TACACCGAACCGAAGGAGGTAGAGGATTAGTTCAACTAGAACTGTCTTACACAGTTACAACAATTTGTCTTCAAAGATACTTGGAAAATTCAGAAGACTGGATTATGATATTTGTTATAAACATGAAAGTAGTAAGCGACTTTATACAGTAATAACGGACGACGATAATTTCCAAAGGGTGTATCAAATGGATGACGAAATACAGGCATATGACTACACATCGACTGAAGCTTCAAAATACATGAAAAAGAAAACAAAAGATAATGCAACCGACCAAACAAGCTGATGCAGGCAAACCACGTACTCATTACTAGCTACCTAGTGCAGGGTTAAAAGCTGAAACAGAAGTTTTTATTCTTGCTGCACTAGACCAATGCTTGCTAATTAAAAATTACCAAACGTACACTGAAAAATTGTGTTAGTCCACAATAGAGATTATTTGATAATTATCCAGAAACAATTGACTATCTTGCATCAGGTTGCACGGTATTGACACCAACTGAATAAAAAAAAACAAAAACAAAAATAAAACAAACAAAAAACGGACTAGAAATTTGTATGAACACCATCGAGACCCGGTTACGGATATATGCCCTGTAAAAATGTTATGGGAATTCACAATACATACAGAGAGAAGAAGTTAATCGGCCAGGACTCGTGATTAGAAAACGCAAAGTCAAATTGTGCCTACTTATTGATATGGCAGTCCCTGCACACTGCAATTTATCTTTGAAGATCTGAAAAAGCTATCACAATACAAGGACCGTGAAATCGAAATCTAAAATGTGTGGCACATGGGAACATCAACAATCCCTGTTGTAGTTGGAGTCTTCGGATTAGTTGGAAAAGATTCCAATAGAATCCATTCATGGTAGCTCATGCCCTAAAGAAATGCAAAACATTGCTCTCACGACTATAGCCCACACATTACGAAGTGCTGTATCTATGTAAAATATATATATATATTTTTAATTGCACAGTGGAAAATGGCATGATGCAATTTCTGACCTTAGATCTATGGGTGGTAACCGGAAAGAAATATGTACACACCAGAAATTCAAGGAATAATAAAAATTATTATTATTATTATTATTATTAATAATAATAATAAATATTCATGTAAAAGCTTTAGACGCCAAATCCACATAGACTGCCTTAGAAATTTAATGAGAAAGGAAATGACGGAAGATATAAACTCATTAGGAATTGTGTTATTTGATTTTGATTTTTAGAAACCTTTTCAAGACATTAAATTAACGATCCACTGTGCCAATACCCGGTTAAGGCAGTGGAGAACTTTCAGAGGGAAATTAATAGGAAATAACTGACAAGTGACATCCATTAAACATGGCACGTGGAACTAGAACAGTTTACCCCCGTGAGCAAAATAAAGGTTTAATTTCGACATCCCAAACACCTGAAAAAGGCCGGGGCGTACAGCGGCCGAAACGTTGTAAGAAATATGGTGACGAAGTTGAGGACAATTGTTCGAATAATGTAAATAATGAATAACAACACATATTTCAATATAAATGGGATCATTACACTGCGTAACAAACTTTTCACTTTTTTGTCTTTGGTAATAACTAAAGGAGAATTTTCTCGAAAGAAATAACTCATTTTCTATTACTACTGCTAAGTTGTGGAAGGAGTTTCAAGGTTTCAAGTAATTTCGAGAAGTTTCTAAATGTTTCAAGAATATCTACAACGCCCTGGGAACATAGATTGCCGTATGAATACAAGGGAAGTTAGCCCGACACTTCCGATTATTTCTAGATATCCAAGTGATAAAGGCAGTCGTCACAGATTGTTCGAAGTGTTCGTAAGCATCTGGAAGACATATTTTATATGTCTGTAGCAAATTTATCAAGACAAGAGCGAACAATTAATTCATGACAACAATTGTTAAAATGTGTTAGACCTGCAAGACATTTTTCGGCTTGTCTGACGGAGATTAAGATAATCACTGGGTACACCATTTCATCTGCGAACAATTCAAAGGAACGCTAAAAGTTAAGATGAAAAATGTTGTTCCTTTGAATAGTGGAATATTTAAGTGAATAAGGTTTGGAATTTTTTAATTTAAATATGTTTACTTTTATTATTAAGCCTCTTGTCTTCCAACACATATATGACGTATATTTCAATAATTGCGCATTAGTGTTCACAGTATAATGGATGTTTTCTATACTGGATCACAAAATACGGAATATTACGATGTTCATTATTCCGAGTTCCGTATTTTTGTGGTATTTTCTACATTACTTGTGTCTCAAGGTCAGAAGTTTACAGGTCCAGAGCATGATATTTAGAAATTTCACAAATAAAAAAATGTAATTTTTATAGTTTTTCGCTTCTATTGAGTGAAATATATTTGTAATTTATACTCATATCTTTATTTTGCTCTTTTGCAGAGTGATACAGAGAGGGAGATGAGACAATGAAATTTACAATCCCATGAATTTGGAGGGAAACAAATGACCACTCAAGTAATTGCTTTTTCTACATAGCGGATTTCCAAAAAAAGGAGCTAGCAAAAATGAGCCTGCTATCATATATCCAGACCTTCTGTCATCCATCGGCCCAGTGTTAAACTGCCCTGATCTCCCAGTATCCATACTTCTAAACAGAGTGCAGCCCTTTTCTGAAGTGAACAAGATGATGAAAAAGCGGTTGAAATAATTGATCCAGATTACAGAAGCGGAGTTGAGGCGGGAAAGCTGTACTATCCGAACTAAAAAAAAAAACTCAAAATAGGATCAGATATCGTTGACTCACAATATCCAGTACAGAACTTTTGACCTCGTGATTCAAGTAGTGGAATTGGTGACATAAAATTATGGAAGTCACATCTAAGAGACAGGGTCACTATTGTTTTAGAAGCCTTTTCAGCCGCCAAATTCTTTGCTTCTTGCACAATGTAACCGGTCTCTTCGAGGCAACTGTAATCGCCTATAACCACAGCGAGTGGCGACTCTCCATCAACAGATAAGGGTAACATGTATCAATCTAATCCACTGGCTTATTCGGTTAAGCGGAAATAGCAATATAACAGGGATAAGATCTTGATAGATGCCATGAATATGGAGAGTACGCTTGGAGGTTTTCGCAGACTGCGGAATGGTTACCTTTCTCATGTGTCTTCAAGTTGGCTTCACCAATTTTCTGTGTTACCTGTGCCTTTACGACAACAGGGCACCGCGGCACTAGCTAGAGAGGGCCAAGGTGAGTGCAGAAAAAACAACGTTGTCTCACAGATGAACTCCCAGAAAAAATATTGTTTTCACCACTGCATTTAAAATTGAGAATTATGAAATAATTTGTCATAGCTCTTGATAAGGGGTCTGCAGCCTTCATGTGTCTTCAGCGCTTCTTTCTTCAGCTATCTACTGAAAACGTCAAAGTCGGTGTCTTCGTTGGGCCACAAATAAAAAAAAAGGTTGTAGAGTGCAACGAGTTCCACAAACATTTCACTAGGAAGGAGAAAACAGCCTGGAAGAGATTTTTTGAAAACACAATGCTGATAAAGAGCCTTATTGAGACACTAGTGAAGAACTAGAACAAATTTGAGTGCAGGATAACTATCAACATCCATATACTTGACCCTCATTTGGATTAATTCAAGAAAAAACATGGAACGTACTCAGAGGAGCACGGCGAATACTTCCACGCGAATATACTTGACTTGAACGCAGCTAAAAAGTAACATAGAATGATAGCATGATAAGAAACTTTATATGGGGGCATAATCGTGAAAGCAATTTATATTATAAGCACAAATTCTGAAAAACTGCTCACCTCTAAATTTGTTGTGGTCTTTCTTGCGTAATTCTATAATAAATAAATTCTACTCTTGAATGATATGTCATTTTTTCCCTATGTTGCGTGAACGAGAATGTTCACAATCGCGTGTTTTCCCAATGGAAATAAGTAAATTTCAGAAATATCATAATTGTAGTCCACAAATGTAAACTCTGAAGAAAATTGTTCATTCTTTCTAGGCGTAAACAATTATGAAATAACAGTTGCTACCTAAAGACAACATTCGTGTTAATGGTTTTATTATCAGCGTAAAACAAATGTATAGGAATGAACTCAAATTAAGATAGAATCAAATGAAAGAAAACTGTTCCCAAAATGAGATGCGAATTGAACGCTAATGGAAAGCCCCTTTCAGTCATTTCTACAATCATGATGAATAGTAGTTATTTTCACTCAAATTAGATATGCTTAAAGTTTAATTGAGCTTACTTAATAAACAAGATTCATGCATAATAGCAATGGGAGAAATGCGTTAAGATTCAAAAGGAGAGTCACTCCATCTTTTCAACACGATTTTCTTCTATTTCAGTTTTTCTTTCGCTGCCTCTATGAAAAGGACCTTTTTTTTTTAAACTACTCGTTTAGAAAATTCCTTTTGTGGGGAATTCATCTTCATCGAATAGCCTACGTATATGGTATCGTGCTAGAGTAAATTAATTCTTTTCCTGTATACTAATAGATTTCACTCAAAAAAAAGATTTTTAATCGAAATGTGTAGAAAAAATGGGTGACATTTTAACAAAAAATGTTTTAAGGGTATTGCATAAAAGTTATAACTATCTCTTTATTAACAGGAGATGCACACGTTTAAATACACACCCTCTTTTCATAAACAGAATTCTACTTTTTATTTTAGAAGTAATCACCTTAGCTTTCCTTGTATTTCCTAGAAAATGATACGAAGGAAAACGTCCTTGTGTTGTAGATTTATTCACAACGTAGTGTGACACCATTTAGGCTTGCTAGAAGGAGAAAAGAAAAAGGAAAAAAAAAAACAAAGGCGAGAATTAATATCAGGTGATAAGACGCCATTACGAAAAGGACACTAAACGGTGTTATTTTTCTGACAAGGAAAAGTAGTAAATTTTTTTTCCTATTGTCGAGAAGGTAAAAAAGAAGATACTGGAATTAATCTGATTTAGGTTACGGGGCGGGTGGAAATTCCAGGTTGGCCAAATAACCTCAGAGACAGAATTCTAAATAGATAAACATTTAACTGTGTCGCAAGAATGCCCATTTGAGACCTCCCACATAATTCTAAAGAGATAAAAATTAAATAGGTCATCCGCTGACCGAGAAACAAAAATGTCCGTTGACCACATAAGGGTTGCCAAATCAAAAGACCAAACCATTGGTTATCTAAGGGAAAGTCGTTGAAAAAGGCATCTGTTTTGTGTTGAAATTCGGCTATGACAGCGAAACTATTTTATCGGATCAGAAATTGGCACCAAGAATGCAAATATGTCTAACTGACCACCCACTTGTTTGGCTAAGGCCACGGGTGATAAAGTCCAAATGACATTTGGCTGTGATTAGAAACCAAGGGTTCGCTGCCGGGCAGAAGGAAAGAAGGAGAAAGAAAAGAAAAAGAAAAAAAAAGAGAAAGGAAGATAATTTTTTCTTTGAGTAAGATTTTTTTAAACCGAGGCTGGTCTAGTCACACCCACGCTCCTGAGCGCCCATTGACTGAGTGGTGGCAGGAATATTGGGTGGAGGTGATTATGTGAGGCAGAAGGGGAGGCCTGATGGCACCCATTGAGGGGATAGGTGTGAGATGCCACTGTGAGAGAGAGGGGAAACCCGTTGACACCTTCTGAAGACATGATAAGATACCAATATGAGAACAGAAGAAGGTGGGAGGACGAAGAGACTTTCCTAAATGGAAATTAATAACATTTTCCTGACCGAAAACAAAGAAGTGGATTGTGGCTTTGGAATTATCAAGGAACCTCAAACCCTGACAAGCCCACCCCGGTTGTGGTCGACGTCCATATAAGCAAAGTCGCAGCGAGCGAAAATCATTTTTCAGTTGTTCTCAGTTCAGTTCCAGTTAAGTTCCAAGCAGTTGCAGTGAGCTGAGAGCTCTGAAGACCCGCCTCGCAGAGCTGACTAAGATCCACGCAAATTTCGAACACATCTTCTAATCAAGAACAATTTATTTTTGAAGAACGACTTAGACTCACACCACCAAAAAAAGTTTTACGAATTTCGCCTGAAGACACACCAAGAACCAGTTTCTTAAAAGAACAAACAACTTGAGATGTTAAGACTCGCCTAACAAACACAAAGTGTCACGAATCCATATAGCGGGTTTGGGAAGAAAACTCTGTCCTGTACTCAGCAACCAGATATAAAGTATTGTTATCCTTTTTTTAACACATTTGAACTTTTCGAGTTATTATTTTCTTTTCTTTTACACATACTTGTGCGATATCGCCCTTATTCGAACCCAGCTTGCAGTACGGCCCAGCGACTGATTGATTTCGTCGGCCTAGATCAATTCACAACGTGGGTAGGTTAGACTTGAAATCAAAGCAGTTACTTCGGTAACTAGACGTTGGAAGCGAGCTGAAAAAGACGAGGCTGATACCGAATCTAACCAGATTCCCATTCGAATCACCAAAAGGTTAGAACGTCACATTTGGTGCCGTGACCAATACCAAGCCAGTTGGTCGTCACAAGACAGGATAGCATGACTGACGCAGCCAGACAGACATCATGTTTGGGAGCGGCGACACCGGGGGGGGGGGCGTCACAGTAGCCAAGAAAATTTTGCAAAAACTAAGTTAACATATTAACCTCGCTTTAAACAAAATATATTCAGAACTATAAATGAATTGTCTATGACATACATTATTTTCGATGATTTCTGTTATGAAAAGAATTGAACTGAATATATTTAATGACGACTAGCAGTAGAGCCCGGTGTTGCCCGGGGATGTAACAGTAAGAGATAGATCAAGTATCGACCATCATAAAGACTGAAAAATAAAATTGACAAAGATTATTGTTTCAGGTTGACGGACACGCATGTCTTAATTAGTTTATTTTTTTTTTATTTTTTTTTTACGAATTGGTCAAACCCTAACTCAAACAAAAACATTGTTTTCAATCGTTATGAGTTTACCGATTGAATATATTATTATAAACAATTGTCTTGTAAATGAAATTTTTAATGCATTCTGAATATAAAAATAAAGAAAAAAGTGTGCAAGACAATAAGAAACACTACCTGCCAAAAAAAAGTGAAGTTTTGTTGAAACCGGTTGAATAATGTAGGAAATCCGATCCCATATATAAACGAACACAAACACACACACACACACACACACACACACACACACACACACACAAACAAACAACCTGGGTTTTATAATAAGTTTTAACTCGATATAAGTTGTCCTCTTTTCATTCTCGCGACAGCGATGCCTCTTAATCGTGTTTTCAAATTGATTTTGTACAAAAACAATTGTGTTTTTCAATTTTTGGCGCTGTCAGAACCACCGCAAGGTAATTTTACGTAGTCCTGTGACGTTTTGTTGAAATCGGTTGAAAAATGTAGGAAATCCGATCCCATATATAAACGAACACACACATACACACACACACACATACACACACACAACCTGGGTTTTATAATAAGTATGATTAACAATTTCCTAGTATTATCACTTTAGCAGATATGGTAAATTATGGTAGATAATCACGGGCTGTTTCTTTGCGGAACACTCAAACTTCTCGTCAATGGTCAGTCATTATTTATCTTCCTTATTGTTATAAACTTTCTTTTTCTGTCATATCAAACACCTTATACATCATAAATGTTTCCATTGTAATTCCCTACCTTGAGTGGCATTTGTGACCTTTATTGCATGACCTTTAGTATAAAAGATCAATGATTGAAGTAAACTTCCTATCAATATAATTCGCAGAATTTCAAGATTACCCTAGAGACGTGTGTCAAATTTCTTCTAATTTTATGTTTATGTCCTCAAATATAGTAATTTGTTTAAAGCTCAGAAAAACTTAAATGGAGGAAAATTAGTTTCATGTATTTTTAACGCATAGACCATCAGATTGTATTTTAAAAATTACTAAACGGTACAGTTTGTACAATTCTTACAGTCAATGAAACGAATGCTAACAAGGGAAAATCTCTTTGGCATATCACGTTATATTCAAAGGAAATTATTTTGAGAAATTTCTTCGCTAAAATATTACTAAATCACATTTTAAATGACGCGTTTTATTATCGTATTGGAAGCGAAAATATATTTTTTTTTCTATCCCGAAAATTGTCTAGTCATCATAATATTTAGACTACTTACATTGTTCAGACTGTGGTACTCATCATTCTTCTCATAATCACAACGTTCGTCCTTACTCAGGTTATATTTCTTGGAATATCGCACCTAATTATTCATTTATTCCACGGGGGGTATTTTTTTTTATAATTCAATGTGCAATGTATTTTCTGGATATCTCAGTTTCAGTAAATTTCCCTCGATGGCTCCCCGAGTTTTTGTTTCCAGGTACAAGGTGTCCCAAAAACGTTGACATCATTTAGCAGACCAGTAACCTCAAATTTTCACAGAATGCATAGAAACCGATCAAAATTTTATATATAATGGAAGAGGACAGTACATGCTTATCTCAATGAGAATCTGCCAATGAGAGGTGGATCGGACGTGGTGGAGATGAAAACTGTTTTCTGATGAAATAGCTGCCGAGGTCACCGGACCTGTCCGCATCTGATTTTCTTTTTATGGGGATATGTGAAGGGACTGGTATATGCCCACCCCCTCTTCTTGCTAGGATTGATGAACTGAAGCAGAGATTCACTTCCTCACTGGATAATGCTACAGCGTGTTTGGCAAGAGCTTAACTACCAACATGACGTGTGCCGCGTCACAGGCGGTACACATTTTGAACACTTATGAAATCGGTCGCATAATAAGCTTATGATTTTCAACATGTCAAACCTTCAATTTCATTGAGATAGGCTTAGGAGATTTTAAGATAATTGTTTTTTTTTTGAACACCCACTCTACTCATTGCCTCAAGTCACTTTTAAATCTATAAAGCAACGGTTTTATTCACTATCCTTAAATTAACTTATTCTTGTATGATGAAATGAAAAAGAATAGTTTAATAATTCATATTTGCTTCAAATAAATGATAAAAGGAATGAAGACTGTGAACACAAGAAAAATAATTCAAATATGATATTAATATAAGACTATTTCAGAAAAAATACAAATTATAATTTGCGATAACAGAAAATTATATTTTATTTTTAGATATATATTCGAAAGAAACATAAATCTAAACTAAATTTTTGTTAATTGGCTAATTCATGTGGTAAATGAAGGTCAAATATTCAACCTTAAATATCATTAATTTCAAGCTGATTTCTAAGTTTCCTTTTATATCATTCTGTTCTAATAAATTATTATGGAATTTTGTGACAATATATGACGAGTCTAATATGTAAGTTGAATAGGACTATGTAAGTTCAACCATGTCCTCCAGGTTGGGGTCTGTGCAGTAGGCAAACTATCTACTCACTTAAAACTAGCTTGTTCCAGAAACTTTAATGACATCTTAAAACAACGACAAGTCCGTGGAAGAGTCCTTCAAAGTGGAGCGTATCACGAGTGATGGAAAAATCCCCTAACACGACAGTCGGCACGACATAGACCGAACTGAAGAGGATCGCCTGGAACCGCATCCATTGGAGTAGTGTTGTTGCGGTTCTATGTTCCCCAATGAATTAAGAGGTATAATAGAGTTGAGCCAAAAGCGCGCATGAGCGAACTGCAATCTTTTATTGACCAATAACACACAAGAAATCTTTGTTTATGAAATTGAGTTTTGAACGGATATATTTTACTAAGAACGCACGTCTATATTAGGTTATGTCTAACATATTACTAAAGAAGATAATAGAAATACACTTTAAGTTTTATTTTAAACATTCCAGTTGGTCTGTTTATAGCATGTGGTTCGCACATAAATGCTAGAATACGAACTCCGTGGAACAAGGTCCCATTTTAATAACCAGATCCAATATATGGTTTATTAGAGTATTAACCAATGGGGGTAATAAACAAAATTTCGCATGCCAATAATAAGTTCAATCGCAAATCCGTGTCCAAAATGTTCAATGGGTAATGTGGTCGTAAACAATCTAGCAAATTAATAGCGAAAACAGGTTCAAAATCCGCCCTTCCATTTGCAACAGAGGAAAAGCAATTTTGCTCATCAAGTTCAAAAATCTTTCCATATTTATGTTGTATAAGCTACCGCAACCGTAGCACAAAGCCTAATATTGGGGAATAGGTTGAGGCTGGTCGATATTATTTTGTTACCTAGCTAAATAGATACAGAACCTATTCACTCATTACAATTTGCACATTCACCATAAAAACTCATACATCGTCATTTAATCCTACATATACCACACACACATGAAAACTTCAAAAAACATGACATAAAACTTACTGAGTATAGAATTATATATGAAAATTCATTGATGATAATTAATGAGAAAGGAGGGGGTAAAGCCGAAAACAAACTAAAATATAACAAAACACAATCTAAAGATAACTGATGTTAGTAGAACCCGTCTATCTTTCAAAAAATAAGAAGCGCTGCTGTATTCTGTCTTCAGACAAAACCAAGACAATCTCTCTCCTTAAGGGAAAGAAAAGAATAAAATAAATAAGGACATGGATAAAAAAAAAAAAATTAACCCAGGCTAGATGAGAAATGGGCTGACAACAAACTGGGGTTGTTGGGAATCTCGATTTGGTTCATAACCAAAGAAGAAGCCGAGAACAGACCAGGAACAATACTTACTCACATTAAGTAGGTGCACAAGAAACGTCTATCATTTCCAGGGAAGGGATAGGCAGGAAACCACCCCCTTATGACTTACGGAGGCCTAAAAAAGAAAATCAAGGCTAGTTCTGTTTACGCGAACCAGGATCGCCGTAGATACACAACTTTTGCTGTAATCTGTCGATACCAAACGTTATCTATCAGTTCTAATCGCCATCCTGAACTGATGCTCAAAGAAACGGATTCGATTCTGATGATTTCGTTCACACTGCAAGTTTTCCCCCATCCGCATCGTCCAGTCATCATCCTCGTCCTGGCTAGTAGCGACAGAACACGGTGCGACACATTATCACACGCGTATGCGCGATCAATGAACATGAGAGTTTCGGGAGCGATACGAGCCGTCAAGTCGCTGACATAGTACCATATGAGGATCACTCGATGACAGTGGTAGAAGACGCGCGAAGCAGTTTCCTCTAAGCCAAGGTCACATCGCTAACATTCTGGCAAATCTACCAAGCCACATAGGAAGGCCATGTCATTGAGAGATAGCCTATTCCAAACCAATCGCCAGGTAAGCGAAAACTCATAGTTGCTGAGGTAATCGCACTCACATGTTGCAAATTTCGCTAACATTTTTAAATATTCTTTAATATCCCAACATCACATTCGTCCAATGTTCTCTTCTGTTTGTTTTCTTTCTGGATAGTAATGATAGCCTTCTTTTCTTTTTATGTGCCATGTCCTTTCAGAACGTAGGCGATCATGGCTCTCCACATACCCTGATCCATTGTATCTCTCAATAGGTTTCGTGCCTCTGCCAACTCCCCCAGACCATGTTCTGCAATCCACTTGATTAATCCCGCCAGGTATTTCATGCGTTGTTTTCCCTTTGCTCTTTTCCCTCTATTCCACCTGTGAGTTTCAGATTCTCCAGGCCCTCCTTTCTAATTACGTGTCCCAGAAATTTCATCTGCCTCTTTCTTATGTTAAGTACAAGCTTCCTCCTTGCTTGCATAATTTTCAAGATCTCACGCGATGATATCCTTAGCATAACCTTCTGTAGACCCACATCTCTGCTGCTTCGATTCTCTTCTTCATCTTTGAGTAGATCATCCAACATTAGCTGCCGTACAGGAGGGCAGATGTAACGTAGTAGCTCAGTACTCTTTTCTTTGTCATTAAAGAAATCCTCCTGTCTCGCAGTACTCTGCCTAGCTTTTGGAATGCATCCTTGGTGATCCTAATCTATCTTCGGATCTCAGCGTCGTACCTACCGTCCTATGTCAAAACCCTTCCATTCCGGGCCTATTTTTTGACTAACCATGCATTCTGTCTTCTTTTTGTTGATGATTAGTTTCTTCTTCTCGCTTTCCCTTACTAACTTCTGTAGGAGGATTAGTCGTTTCTTTTCCATGTTTGCTATCAGTACTGTATCGTCTGCGTATCTTCTCTTGGTAAGATTGTGGCCGCCAATGCTGAATCCCTGTAAGATCTCCAAACCTGCCTCAATTATATTGTCACATTGCAAGGTTTTTGTTTTTGCATGGTTCCTTTGGTTGGGTTGTTTTACGCCATATCAACTACAGTAGGTTATTTAATGCCGATAAGATTTTTAGTGATGGTGATATTTATTTTTAAAAATGTATCGCATACTAATATTTTTTTTCAAAAATTGTATTGGTGGTAATATTTTTCCTTCAAAACTTTATTGCCGGTAATAATTTGTAGCAAAACATATTGATGTAGTAAAATCAATTTTGTGCTGTTTCATACAGTTTTGACACCAGTTTAGGGGTTAAATTATTAAAACAGATGGGGCCCTAACAGGTGCTACCACCCCAGGTCAGGGTGGGCCTGGGAATACCAGCAATTAATAGGTGGTTCCATGATCCTCAAAACCTCTTCATCAGAAGATTATCGTCTTACTCAGGAGGCCTCATTTAGTGAGGTCTGTAGACATGCAGTCAGAGTTTTCTGAAGTCCTAGCCGACAGGGCGCTTTTGTTGTTGTTGTTCGTAGTAGTTGTAGTAGTAGTTTGTAGTAGTAGTAATGATACAAAAATATTAATACGAAGTAATCTGTCACATGAAAGTGTTAGTAAAATATTTTGCTTTGAAAATGCAGGTTATTATTATAAGATAACTTAGTAACGAGGTTTTATGATCAACCGAGTCAGTAACAACGGAAAATAGAAAAAATAAAACATTTTAGTTTTATAAGGATGTTATGAAGTTGCAGCCATCTTGGGCTTTCACATTACCTGTTCTGAAGTTTTTAAAAATCATCATGATTTCCAGGCAGAAAGAGCAAACATTAAAGAGGAAGAGAAAAACAACATTGTCTTTGTAAATATCGCAGCAGTGAGATTTCTCTACACGCAAATCCACATTCTGCATATATAAACAGATGAGAAACTGCTAACTAAACTGGATTTGGAGAAATTAGACGTTGTGTAGAAGAAACCTCTATTAATAGAATTTTCATAATTCATTAATTCTGCTGATGCTATGATTCTGTTTATGGCAACAAGTCTAAGACATGTGTGTACGTAAAATCAAAACCAACATTTGAGCATTTAATAACAGTCTATCAAATGACAGAAAACCAGCGAAAGATGTATACAAAATAAAAACGAAATTTGTTAAGATTTAAATTAGTTGCAAAACTTCGCTGTGAAAAAACCGAATGCAGAAATGCAATAAAAAATAACATAAGAATTATTTCCAATTTTTCGTATTAGTACATTTAGTATTAGGAAATATAAAATAATTTGGGAGTATTAATGGCAGATTCATGATTCTCTTGGTCCTGAAGGGACATGAAAGACAGAAAAAAAGTAAAAAATAAACATAGAAAAATACAGAGAATCTCCCGCTATTTATATTAAAGCAATTTATAATATATATTTTTGGGTGAGAATACAAATATCTAATTTTATGTCCTACTTTTTAACGCCATTTCACAATTTAAGAATATATATTTTAAATTTATTTAATCTGCGTACAGTTTTGTCTATTTATTTTAAGTAAGTCTATTTCACATTGTCTTATAAGCTTAACAACTTTATCATTATCGTCCGTGTATTGGTTGATATATTGAAAAGTAGTTGTCATCTTTGATAATGGCTTATGTAAGCCTAAAGCTTAGATTGGATTTAAACATGTATCAATATGGTGATTTCCTTTCGTCTTCAATGATAATGTTATTAAGCTTATCAGACAATATGAACGGAACTTACTTAAAATAAATAGATAAAACTTGTCTATATTATTTAATGAAACATGCATCAATGAATATATATATATATATATATATATATACCTATATATAAGTATTCATATATATATATATATATATATGTATATATATGTGTGTATATATGTATGTATATATATATATATATATATATATATATATATATATATATATATATATATATATATATATATATATGTGTGTGTATGTGTGTTATATATGTTATATATATATTTGAGCTTGCGTGAAGAGTTAATTCTCCATCTGCAACGGTGATCTTTGATCGAGCCCAGGTTGAATGGTAGAATTCTAGGTTATGCTGGCCGATATTTAAGGCAAGAATATACTGCCTTCTGTGAATAACGTAAATCTCATTTTCTTAATCATTTCACCCCAAGCAAGGCTCTAATGCCACTAGTACGCGATGGCTAAAGGGAGTGAATGTGAAAGAGAAGATTGAGTACATGGAGCTTGAGGAATAATAAATGAATATAGAAAATGGTGATTGACGTTGCATTTAAATCTTTGAAGATTTTATTTATCAGGTAAGCAGATAAACTGAAGTGTGATGCACAGGGAAAAATGCGTGAAAAGAAAGTGTTGGAGTAGCAGTGACGGTTGCAATTAGCAATTTCAACAATAATATATGCCAATCTAGTTGCGGGCTTAAATTCATGGAATCTGGCACCATGGAATAAACGCTTGCCGGAGCAGTTGCCATGAAAATATTTGTAGAAATATCAGAGGGAAGCCACGTCACTTCGGTGAGAACGTGACTGAAGTCGAGATACTCGACATTAACTAAGTTAAAACTTTCTAACTTTTTTTTTGACCAAGTTAAAACTAAATAACTTTTTTTTAACTAATTTAAAACTAAATAACTTTTTTTTAAAAAAAAATGTCTACCTACCATCCGGTCCATTGCCTCCCCCATTTACTTAAACATGAGTAGAGGCTCATCCCTCGTTTACTCTTTAGGAATGTGTTCCCGGTTCCTTTCCTCTTCTGAGGCCCTAATAGTTGTGCTGTCATGAATTTATGTGTTATGTGTTGATTGTGGCTACCTATCCTTATTTTGCGGGAATTGGGTTGGCTGTTTTCTGTTTTCAGACTAGTAAACTAGGAGCCCTAAAGCTTATGTAGCCTCTAATGAGTCTGATTTAATCAACAGTTGCATGTTATTGGGGTACTTGCAGTGCTATGTTGCGCATGGAAGGTTATTCCTACAAGAATGAATCATACACGTGAAGACAACGATCATCATGGAAAGAATGATAATCATATGATTGGTAATGTGCATTTTTTGTTTGAACTGCTGATAAAAGCGAACTTGATTCTGAATTAATATTGATATTTCTGGGGCATAGGATAATACATAGCGTGGCACATTCTCTAGAAATAAGGATATGACTGGTAGTATCATTGTGGAGTAATGGATAGTGGCTTGGATTGATGAACCTGAGAGCCGAAATCGAATTCCAGTCGGATCCATTATATTCACTTACGTGCTAATACCCCTGCAGTGTCATGTTGCGAAATCAAGCCGGATTCACTTACGGGCTAATAAACTTGAGAAAGTTATGAATCCTCTTCTTCTCCTCCAAGCAATGGATGAATAGTAGGACGTACTGGGTCCTATAACTTTGGGCGGCAACCGGTCTGGGAGAAGGAAAAACCGGCCAGGTGAGATTTGGGCTCTATCTTGCCCAAGAAAAAACACTTCTACTGTGGCTGCAGTACACATGTTGCCCCCACTGGTCACAGGATTAAAAAAAAATTCATGTCCTCTGACAAACTCAGATCTAGCTGAACAATTTTTGAATCAAGATCATCGGAAGATTAGCTACCTTCTGAATTATTACATTTATAATCATCTGTACGTAGATTATGAAATCAATTGTTTAGCAAGGGATTATATTCAGTCATGAAGGGAAATCAAATTATTTTTTTTACTTTACTAATTTCTTTATTGAGCAGAAGCAGTTTTAAGGAGAAATATTAACCTTTATAAAACGTTTATAGAATAAAATAAAATCTTATACTTAAATTCAGATTATGTCAGTTGGCATTTCAAGGGCACATAATGAAGAAAGTTAGCTCAGATAATTTGATAAACACAGGAGATATTAAAGTTAGAAGATTCACAGGATAGCATCGTGTGACCTAATTAATGAGCTTGTGAAAATTGAAAATAACCAGGAATAAGAAGGGATATCGATATGACTAACGTTAGTAAGAACTACAAGTAAAAAGAAGCTGTGGAGAACCACTATTGCCGATGTTATGAAGTAAGACGACGTAAATCAAAAAGCAAACTCAACAACACAAATACTAAATTTCTCTCGATTAAAAAGTAAAACATATATCCATGGTGCTCTTCGATAAATTTAGTTGAAGATAAGAATTTCTTTTTTTTCAACACGTAATATTTCCGAAATTCGAGATTAATCTAACATACTTTATGCAGAGAAGATTTTGCCTCAAGTAAAATAATATTTGTTTCATTCCATTTAAATTTAAATATAACTAAATTGAATATAAAAAATTTAATTGAATAGAAATGGAGTAATTACAATGAGAAAGAAAATACATTGTTAGGATTTTTTATCGGGCGACAAGACTTGTTATTTTTAAATGAACAGGAAGCGCTATTGATTTAGTGACTATTTTTAAATTTTTTCTTTTAATATTAATTCAGTGAGTCTTTGTGTCTCTTTCAATGTCTAGACAAGAATATTAATCTTCAGACGAATATGTATTCCGCAAATATTTAATTAAATATCGGAGTATATATCTGTCCTTCGTTTGAATGCATTCACATATTTCCATCTATCTATTTATTTATCTATCTGTACAGACATGCATACACACATATATATATATAATATTCATACTCTTTTTGTAAGACATTAACATATAAAAACGAAAATGTTTTACACACTAAAAACATAAAATGTGCAAAAATAATTCAAAGTGCTTAATGCTTAAAAACATAGGAATATAATATCAAATTAAAAGTAAATGACACAGAAAGACATGAAAATTTTAATTCTGTTCCACCAGGCCTCGATATTAAGGAATCATGCTTTCCCAATATGCCACTGATCATACTGGTAATTCAGGAATTTTCCAAAGCAAATATAAAACGATTTTGCATAGTTTATAATTGTAGGTAATTAAGCATTTTCTTTAATTTTTGTAATTTTTTTGTAGTTTTTTATTTTTTTTATTTGGAATGCAGAAATCTAGCAAGATGTTCTTACATGATACAATTCTGATCACACTTTCGACCAGCTATTGAGCAATTAATTCAGCTGTTTGCACAATAACATTTTCATCTATTCAAATCAGACTCGAAATAAAAACTGCCGCCCTTTCTAAAATATTCGACCTTTTCATAAACACCCACCTATTATGAGGACGTCAAATTTCCTTTTTTTAAAAACTTATTCTTTACTTTGTTTAAAATAATTATAGACACAAAGTAGTGCTGATCATTCACCAAGCTAAATTTCTGATTCCTTGGTTTAATCGAATTCTGCTTTATTAGGAAAATAGCTTAAAATCGCGCTCCGTGCGAACTCGTAATCTAGCAATTGGGGAGGGCTAATTGGGCTTCTGACACAAAGCTAAGCGTATCTCTCTGTTCCAGTTTAGAAAACAATAATTTTAATTTTGAAGAATAAAACTGAATTTCTCAATTCCGTCCATAGCCTTTCAAGATGTCACTTTCATTCTAATTCGGTATATAATTGCAATTCTACACAAAAGGCTAATTTCGACCAAAACTATGATTTCTGTTGAAATTCTAATTCAGAAAAACGAGTTCTTCAAATCACGAACTCCGTGGAACTTCAATGGAAATCTGTTAACCAACTCCCACATTCAGCGAAACTTAAAAACCTCCCGTTACTCAACTCTAATTTCTCACCATTTTAAAGAAATAAATTTGATTTCGTCAATTCACAGTTATAAATATTTCTACCTGAATTAGAACATTTTTTTTTAATTCACACAGTTTTTATGTTACTTTAAACTCAAAATTTAAAATTAATAATTTTATCACTTATTTAAAAAATTGAATGTTTAAGTTTTCCCTCCTCTTCCGCACACAAATCGAAATGCTACAAGTTCAAGCAACAGATAAAAGGTATATATTTAATCCCGGGACCGTCTTGAATCCCAAAAGGGTATATGCAGATGTAGAGCAAGTGTAGCCGGTGTTAGAAGTGTTTTCAGTCACACAGAGGAACATGTAGGGTTTATCAGTTTCTTTTTTATTTAGTACCTGGTTAACAACGTCCAAATTGCTGTTTATAACACTTCTTTGTGACTGAATGGTTAAAAGCACATCAGATCAAACGATGGCTCCCATTGGGTTTACAGTTTCGATTCCTGTCAGAGAAGGACATATTTGCTACGAACATTCAGGTAGGTAAATGTAATTAATACAGCTTAATTAAAATCACAACATTTAAGAAAATAAATAATATTTATAAAAATAACGCATAAACGGAAAATATATTAAAATAATGGAATAAAATAAAAATGAACTATTTAACTGCAGATTACATAACAAATAATTCGGAAATTGTGAAAGTCAATAACAAAATTGATAAAGAAAAATTACCCATGTTTTTTAAGCAAACATGTTTCATAGAATTACTGCTGCCCATACATACATGCATATATACATATATATATATATATATATATATAGAGAGAGAGAGAGAGAGAGACAGAGAGAGTGAGCAAAACTTATTAATTCATATGAAAACGTAATTTCTTTTGTTCTAAAACAAAACAATTGTTTCTTTTTGGAAGAGATGTCACTACTGATTGTCCAGCAAGAAGAAATACTTTATTTACTCATCCCAATGCCGAAATACATCTAACGTTTTTATAGGGTCTAATTCTTCAAATATTTGCGATATATCATTATGCTTATTAAACGTATTGGAAGTTGAGGAATAGTAATTTAACAGGGTATGACAGCTCGAAATGTCCAGGGTCAAATTCCTGTCAGTTTCCAATCAAATTCGATCAAATATTGGGACCTTCGACAAGGTTAAGCTTGAAGTTCTTTTCTACGCCTTTTCCTAATTAATCTAACAGGATTGAGAGTTCAATCTACACAGTTGGCGGTAGATGGCGGCTTGGGTGTTGCCATGTTTGAACCCTATCTGACACTTTTTGTTTTTCAATTTGGAAGCCGTCCTTTTGTTAAATGCAACGAATAATCAAAAATGAATCTCTTCAATGTGTTTTTTTTCGTCGTCTATGGTTTTTCGATGAGTTCACTTGTCATTCACGCTACATATATGTTGCATCTTTGCCGCCATTTTCTATGTACTTGACTTAAAGTCAAGTACATAGAAAATGTAGATAAAGGTTAATGCATGTGTAAGAAGATGACATCATCATTTGTAACAATATCGGAAATATTCAAAAATTCGATAAAATGACAATAAAAATATATAAAGGTTTAATTAATTTTGACTTAAGTAGCAGTGGAAATATTTAATTTTAATATATACACTTGAGTTGTTTTTTTTTCTGGCTTCATTCATTTATTTTAAATTTTTTTATATTATTAATAGCAGCATGGCCCGACGTTGCCCGTGCTTGATTCAAAAATCGTACGTAATATTTTTGCCCTTCCTTGCCTTTAAAAGAGTGCCCATTGCCGTGCTGATGTTGCTACATGCCTTAATTCTTGCCTATCTCACGCTGCGATGTTTTTCTAAGCTCTATACTAAACATTAAATCTGTTACGAATAAAGAACTAAACAAAATGAACACAAAACGATCAGCTTTCAAAAAGGACTCGTAACTGGAAAAACCGAATGAAAAAAGAATGTTAACAGCAAATACTTTTCACACCCAACCCAGTTCTGCGGAATCAGAATCAACGTTGAGTTTAAGCAAGTGAATGAACCAATTGGAGTAAAGTGCCATGCAGATTTAAATTTTTCCCACTTGTGACGAATGCAGCTATCGATTTTTTTTATTCTAGCATGTTAGTTAACATTCGTGTCAGTAAGCTGCTGGCTCTCACGCTGGCCAATAGAATCTTCCTGCCTATTCGTGGCAGCCAGCTATAGGCTCTCACAATGGCCAGTAGAAAATGGCCGTAAACTACATGCAAACTGCCGTAGAAGCATGGACAATCGATTATTTCCACTATCGATGGGAGTTGGAAAATGCAAAGTTGGTCTTGGCCTTCCCGCTAAGTGGAGCATGTGCATTTAAATTTTGGTGCAAATCCGTCGAAAATTGCGGCCGTGCATTCGTTACACACATACACATCCTGCATTTATAGATAGAGATTATAATCATATTACAAAAGAAAGAGATATTATCAGCTATTATTTCTAACCACATTTCACAGCAGTGACACACTGTTGCCAAAAGAGTATAATTCCTTCTAAACTTAAGATCAATATTACGAAACATATTTATTTTTTAGAATCAATATTTGGTGTGAGCGATTTTATTTTTATACCTCCTCCAGTTTTAATAAAATTGATATCATTAGACTTTCATCATATTTAAAAGAAAAAAAAATGTGAAAACATAACACTTGGCAAGTCATTTTTTACTTTACAGCTCTTTAGGTGTTGATGGTAGATTAAATACTTTGGGTATAATACGTTTTTAATAAATAGCAGCAAAATCATGCTTCCGAATTTTCACACTGTTCTTGCTAGGGACTCAGGAATTAGAAAAGGATGATAGATAAAGCATGATCTACAGAAACACACACACACACACACACACATACACACACACACACATAGGGAATTTCATCAAACGAAAATATAGGTCGTCTCGAAATAGAAATTTAACTGTGAAAGCACACATACACACAAACACACACACACACACGCACACACCACACAACACACACATACATATATATATATTTTTTTTAAAACCATATTTTTTTTAAAACCATTTATTTTATTTTCAACATCATCAATTGATAAGACACAGAGAGTGTTGAAACAAAATCGCTATTTTTGTAGTGATTTTAAAACATACTTATGTTATAATTTTTTTTTTATAAAAAATAATTATATATATATATATATATATATATATATATATATATATATATATATATATTAATTCGTTATCTCTTCATCACCGAGGGCCGTTGGCGTTGGCTCCTATCGTATCTGTTCGGGTTTCAGTTCTCGGTAGTGTATGCGCACTGCTGATGACTCCAAAATAGAGGAGGAAACTATATTTGGGACTCATTCTGTTAAACTTTCTTCTAGATTTGATGAATTATTTAATTATTATTATTTCAAATCCTTCTTATTATTTCTGTCTGTAAATCCTTGCTTGAACCTTCTTCTAAGTTGTCTAAATACAGATGGTATGGCGTTTGTCTCCTAACTTATGTTATCAAAAAGTTAACTTTTCTGGATGCTTCCAATAACTTTTTGCGATACTTCTGTAGAGCGTCAACAGACGGTAACAAACGCTTGCGGGCGCTGAGAAAGCTAGTATTTACCCCATAGACCAGTGTCCCAAGTGACATCGTCTTGTCCACTTCACAAGTTGTGGAACTTGTGTCTTTTTTTATCACATGTAGGCTCTAGCTTGCGATTTTGTCATTCAAGGCCATGTGAATCCATTTTATTGTCGACATTTGGGTATTTTACATACAGAATTCTTTCCGCGGGCGCAGGCTGTTAATCGAGAGTTCTACTGCAAAACCCAAAACAACAATGAATCGCTTGGGCATACGCCACATTCTCCAGTTTTAGCACCTGCAAACTGCCATCTCTTCAGCAAGCTGAAAATTTAGTTCAAACGTCGACGTTTTAACACATATGCCGAGTTCTAAAGAGAATCACACTAGGTCCTCAACTCACTTACAGAAAACGACGTCCAGGTCGGATCCCACTTGAATGGAAATCTGGTATTGGTGTATTGCTACGGATGATGACTATTAGTTAATATATACATATATATATATACATATATATATATATATATATATATATATATATATATATATATACGTGTGTGTGTGTTTCATAAAATAATATGGAGGACTTTTATCTATTTATTTAAAGCAAATTCCTTTCATATCATCTGATAAGATACATAATATTATTATTGAAAGACGAAATAAAATCGCCATATTGATACATGATTTTTAATCCTATCTAAGCTTCGGCTTGCATAGGCCATCATCAGAGATGAGATGTGCATTACAACAAATTAAACAATGCATTGACATATCAACAATGATAGTCTGTTTTGTTTGCATCGAAGATTTCCAAGCAACGACAAACTCGTGTATACGAGCCAGTGGAGCGAAAATCGCACCGCGGCCCATGACATCACACATGACGACGGGAGAGTGAAAACGAGAAGTGTTAAATATGGGCAGCCGTTGGTATAATCCAGGGGCTTCTGTTATAATTATTTTCGGATTCTCCAGAATTGTGTAGGCGGCTAGGCATGTTATTTCAAATGCCTAAAAGTGTTAGGATTATCATTCAAATGTTAGTCAAACAATTCTGGAAAATCCTCGTTTAAAACACAACTATACTTAAACATGAAAACAACAAACAAAAACTAAGCATTCTTGAAGCTACATACATAAAACTGTTGTAACGTAACCTGAATAAAATAAACTATGAAAAATCCACAAATATAGTTAAATGCCTATAATTGGTAAATGTAGCCACTGGTTTATAGCAACGGTTTCCCATGCTTAACACTTCTTGCTTTCACTCTCGCGTGGTCATGTGTTATGTCATGGGCCGCGTTGGGATTCTGCTTCCAGTAGTTCTTATACGGGGGTTTGTCGTTGTTTGGAAGTCTTCCATGCAAACAAAGCAGACTACCATTGTTGATATGTCCATTTATTGTTTAATTTATTGCAATGTACTTGTCATCTCTGATCATGGCTTATGTGACCGAAAGTATAGATAGGATTTAAAGACATGTATCAATATGGTGATATTCTTTCGTCTTACAATGATAATGTCATGACGATTATCAGACGATATGAAAGGAATTTGCTTAAAATAAAGAGATAAAACTTGTCTATATTATTTAATGATATATGCATTAATGAAAAATGCTGCCTAAATACAAATACACAATATATATATATATATATATATATATATATATATATATATATATATATATATATATATACGTGCATACACCAATGAGTGTATATATATATATATATATATATATATATATATATATATATATATATATATATATATATGATAAAGAAACGCTTCTCAATGTGAACTTTTTCACTTTTGTTGAAGTTTTTTCTGACACTGGGGAATAAATGTATCCGATCCCTGTTTTATCTATATTTGATCTTCATCTCTCTCTCTCTTTCTCTCTCTCACTCACACACACACACACACACACACATATATATATATATATATATATATATATATATATATATATACGAGTATATGATTGGTATATATGGAATGAATTTCAATATCCAACAAATACTATTCTTAAAAGAGTTCTCAATACAAAGTAGAGCAGATATAATTATTTATTTAAAAAAAAAAATATAACATAAATATGTTATAAAATCACTAAGACACCGAGGGTGTTGAAACAAAATGGCTATTTTTGTAGTGATTTTATAACATATTTATGTTATAATTTTCTTTTTTTTAAATAATTATATATATATATATTAGTTAAGATATTTTGTGTCAATTATTTGCACTAATCAACCATTCAATATTATGACCAATTCTCTTCAGACGTGAAGAAATGCCGTTAGAAAATGTACAGAATTCATTTCGAACGAAAAAACCATGTGTTCTGGTCCAAGCTTTCCACTTTCATAAATCATCATCAAGATTGGTATAGAGGATCGTGTCATTTGTAGAAAAACTGAGTGTTGTAAATTTGATAGATAACATTGTGATCGGGAAGCCAAATTTTTTCAACACAGGAAATATTAATAATCTTAAATATTTAATATGATGATGTTTTTTTCAATATTTGCTTTTTCAATAAATTCAAAAGCACAAAAATGTTTAAAAATCGTTTATTAAAAGACCAATGGACCGATTTCTTTATAGTTCTTCATAATCTGTGTCATTATTTAAAAGATATGTTAGATCATTGCTCTGTTGAAGCACATTTCTTCTCATGAAGTATTTGTGTTAATAAATACATGGTTACTCTCAAGAAATATTGACGTTTCCATCATTATGTTTAAATATTGATATCAAATATTTCTACAAAAACAAATCGACAGATCTCGATATAAAAATGTTGAAAAATATGAGGTTCATATCGTATGTTTTGTCTTGGTTTTTGCTTTTGCTAACCTTAATACACAGACACAAAAATCTGATAATTATTCTTTTATTCATATGCACAAACATTATATCAGTCTTTCGTGTTTCGATTTCAGAAGCGGTTTCGTACTCATTCGCCGACCATGTAAACTGATCTGATTAAGAATATATTTGTGTCTTGGGCTGTTAACATTCACGGCACGAACTTGATCGACATAATTAGCAACCTTTGCAGCCGGCCTTCTCGGGTTTTCGTCAACCAATTTCCTGTTAAATTGAAAAGATCTTGGTGTCGGCTTACTAGCCTGATCGACATGGTTACTTGTGTCCAACTTGTATATTTCAACATTTCTCGTGATTTAGCCCAACTTTAGAAACAATGATCTTACTGAAACTTGATCTTGTCGAAAATTGCTATAACATAAGCTTCTGGAAAACAATAACACATTCTTTAAAATCAGAATTGGTTCCTATCTAATTTGAAGAACAAAAGTCCGTAGATTAAAACAATGGCGATAAAATAATCAGTTTAAAAAAAAGATATGAACAGTTTTTGAATTTTCATTTACCATTAGACAAATAAGCAATAATATTTTGACATATATTACTCTGTAGAATAGAATAAATATAACTGGGTATCATTTTGTCATTTCAAAATCTCCATAATAAAATTTAAATGCTTTAAATGCAGGAAAATATCATTTTTAAGCAGGAACATATCATTTTTAACGTGTAATCTTCCGGAAGATATAGCAAAATATTTCAAAATATGGATTAGAAAGAAACAGAATTCTATTTAAAAATATATATATATAGTACACACATTTACAAATAGACAGAGTAAATATATGAATAAAAGTAGATACACAGAATAAAAATGAATACAATAACAGTGTCAGAAATACTGTGTGCTAAAGAAAAGCAATAATCGCAACAAATTGTAATATGAGCTCGGTTGAAAATGTTTACTGACACATTAGGTTTATTCGTCACCAAAATTCATATACTGACGTCCACAAGGACACATATCCCAGTTGACAAAATTGTAGGTTGAATCGATTGACTTGACATCAGTGTTGAAATAAAAATTGGAGAGTTAAGTTAAAGGGAGATAACTGTAACTAAGATATCCGTAAGAAGCATAAGACGTGGAACTAGAACAATCTACCCCGGTGGAGGAAATAAATGACTCGGTTCGAAATTTCAATCACTTGAAGAAGCCCGGAGTGTACAACGGTCGAAACGTCATGAATATTGCAACAAAGATCAAAACCACTGTCCGGACAATTTAAATAGTGTAAATAAATAAATAAATATTTTTTAGTAACATATACGTGCCGATATTTCTCTGCTAATATCAATATATGAGTATAAAAGTGCATTTATATCAGTAGAGGCGGAAATTGTCAGGGAATACAAGAACAGCCTATTTAATAAGTTTCTTACTATGGTTAATCTATAGTTAGGAAAATATAGGACAGGACAGGATGGCAAGAAGCTGGAATGTAGATCCACAAGCTAAAGATTCCTTACAAAAAATTATTGTCATTGAACATAAGGTTACATTATGCAATTTCATCCATGAAATTAGGAAATGTAGCTCCCATACAAATGCTGCACTCAAATACTTGAAGTCTAGATTCTAAAGAAGGTTTAACATCAGAACAATTATCGTGAAAATATTTATAGAAATGACACGGGTCAGCTACATTAGGTTAAAGTGTCTTATTCCGGTACGACCATTCACGTCCATTTGTATGTTATTAATAATGTTTACTTTTTGATAAAATTTCCGGTCTTCAGGGTTTGTGGTTTGAAAAGTTATTTCTAATATTTTTCAGTTTTTTTTTTTACTTTGTTCCACGTCATTTGTAGGCCGCTTTTTCACTCCTTTTTATACACGTGCATATACATGAATTTAACGTTCTTTTACACGCGCACGTCTACGAAATTTTCCATTTGTTTACGTCTTTCATTACTTTCATATTTGATATTTTTACTATTAATTAAATTAAAGTATTTTAGTTAATATTTCGAATTAATATTTTAATTAATGTTACATTATGTTTTATTATTATTAAAGTAACGCGTAAATATTTCTTAATATGTCGACATCAAGCCATTATTACATACATCTTACATAATAATTCAATTTGATTGTCAAATATACTATTGCTAATTTTTCTTCTAAATACAGTCTACATTTCTGTTGATTGTAAAAATTTCAAATGCCGTTTAAAGACACAAACTGGAAGACTGGAAATTGTACCAAGAAACATCAATGTCGGGATAAAATTGATCTTACATATGTACAGTCATCCAGAGACAGGTTGTTTAGCTGCTCCTCAGTGCGCCTAGACACCCGTTTGCTTCAAGCCGAGATCGAAACACGACTGATCTGAAATGAGTCCGATATTTTACCAACTGTGCCAACTTCGAACGGCAGAAACAAATTTTTTCCAGACATTTTATATGTATGAAACGCAAACACACACACACACACACACACACACACACACACACACACACACACACACACACACACACACACATATATATATATATATATATATATATATATATATATATATATATATCATGTAAACTGAAAACGCAACGTATATTATCATTGTGTCTAAATGATTTCATTTCATGTCTAATAAAAAAACGTTAGAAAAATATGTTGTTGAATTATTCTGCATAATGAGTTTGGAAGCGCATTTTGTTTCTTCCATTCTAGAGTTTTCCCGAGTCTTTAGCATTTAGCGTTATTTCGTCTCCTACAACAAATTAATGTGGAAAGAAAATGAGATTCAGCTGGGTTGTTTTGAAGTTTAATTTGAACAAATAAGGAATCACCAAAAGCTAGATTGATATTTAAGTTGATAAAAACTATAAGAAAGAAAGAAAGAAAGAAAGAAAGAAAGAAAGAAAGAAAGAAAGAAAGAAAGACAGAATTAATGAATAAATGAAAGAAATTATCAGTCAAATAAAAAACTAATTGAAGTTATTATAAGATGAATGTACGCATGGTAGAAAGGAAGGAATTAAAAAATAAATAAAAACAACCAATCAGTCCAACAAAGAAGAAATCAATGAATAGATACAAAATAAATAAAACAATTAAGAAAGCAATATAAAGGGAAAGAAAGAAACCTGAACTAATATTTTTTGACAAGAAAGGACGGAAGGAAATGAAAAAAAGAAGAAAGAAAAATCGAAATAAAGAAGAAAAATAATTAAAAAAAAGAAGTGAAAGAACGAAAACAAAATTAAGAAATTGTCACTAGATACGATGAATATAAACAAATATTGAAACCAAAATGAAATACATTAACAAAGAAACAAATGAAGAAATAAAGAAATCTAAATTAAGTAATAAATGCAAGTAATAAGAAATAGAGGAAGGTGATCAAAATATAAAGAAAAAGCAACACATAAAAAGAAATCAATGAGAATTATCTAATGAGAAAAAGAAAAAAAATGAGGAGTCAGAAAGACCAGGGGAGAAAATAAAAAAAATACAATTATAAGGGGGAAATTAGGAAGAAAAATAATGAAATGCAGGAAATCTATAAAAAGAAAAATATTCCACCACTTCATTAGGAGGGACTTTGAAAGTAAATAAATTAAAACCGTTACATTTCAAGGCGGGAAAAATAGATTTACCTGGAAAAGAAAAGATAAAATATTTAAAAATTCCATTGATGAAATTAGGATTAAAGAATGAATCATAATAAATATATCAAAGGAAATACAAATGTTTGTGATACGTAGTG
The DNA here is from genome assembly GCA_903632075.3 of Acanthosepion pharaonis. NCBI lineage: Eukaryota > Metazoa > Mollusca > Cephalopoda > Sepiida > Sepiidae > Acanthosepion > Acanthosepion pharaonis. The sequence goes on from CAHIKZ030002201.1 coordinate 2,635,339, forward strand.
AATTGGGAAGAAAAACATCTAACAGAATAATTTATCAGAAGGAAAAGAATAAACAAAAGGGAATATAAAAAGCAGAAAATAATTGAAAAATATTTGCATGAGAGTAAGAAGAAAAACAAATGAAACACTACATTAGAGATAAATAACAAAGAGGAGAGTTAGGAGTCAGAATTAAATCCATCTGATAGAGATAAAAATCGAAAGAAAGAATACAAATACAGAAATATAATGTACTTCAAAAATCTAGCACAAAAGTCAAAAAAATTGGAATCATGAAAGAATGAACCATTTTAAAAATTTAATAAGAATCTAATTCCAAAAAAGAAGAAACAAAGTAGAATAAATATAGAAAATTCTTAGTTTCCTAACAGTCTCTCCTAAATATATTTGCCGAAAAATCCACAATTTTCTCATCAAACTGGAAGCCTAACAAATGATTTTGCAACACCAGGCGGTACACCTTCACAAGTGCGCAGGCGCACAAAACCAAATATACGCGGTCTTCCTTTTCTTTACTACGCGGTTCTTTCCTTGGCCAACAGAGAAAATCACGGCTCGTTGCTTGTCACATTATCGAAAAAGCTTCGGGAACGATTCCTTTTTTTGCGGCTTCACGCGCGATTTATTTGAGAACTCATTTAGTTTCCGTCTCTATAAGGCTGCGTGCTTTGGCTATTTCTCTCGTTCGACCTTCTGGTGTGATTAGACACAAGTATCGAAAAGAAAGTATGACAACTATAAGGTAGTAAGAAAATTGTCGTAGATTACGTTAACCGTGCGTCATTTACATTTAGGTATCCAAGAATAATTTGTAAACGAATGATCAATTTTAGAGTATTTGTGATCGATACGACAAACAAACCTTTGTTGTTGACTCTCTGAATGGTGAAAGTAGTTAAACTTACACGTCTCTTCTCGTTTAACCTCCAGCCAAGTCGACGTATAGAAGCCTTGTAACAATTCCAGTATCCAAACAAATAACTTTTTGCAAGGTCTTTACTAAGATTTCACAAAATAAGAAAAATATAATCACGGTCATTTACTTACTTGTATTTAGTTGTTACCTGAGTAATATGAAAACAAGAGGTTTACTTTCACTATAGATATAAAAAAAAAAAAAATTTGGAGATTTAACTAAGATTGCTAGTTTGGAATTATATTCGTTTAAGCCAAAGGGAAACCTTTATAGAATTTCAAATATAATTTATGCTTTCGGTAACATGGCGTATTTCTAAAGTGTAATATGCATAAATTAATCTACCGCGATATCAAAAAGAAGAGAGTGCTCATTGTATTTTGTCTTTTAATATTAGGCATACACATTGCCTTGAGAATCAGCAGGTTAATTAGTGCTATGCCAGCAGTGGAAAGGTGATCATTACGAATAACAAATTGATACAATTTTGAGGCTGATATGAATAATAGATAAAATATTCACTAGCATATAATAAAAAATTATTATTTGCATCTATGTTTTATTTTTTAAAGTTAAATTGAAATTTAATTTGTTATGTTGGTCGTGCTGCAACGTAAGAAGATGGTATGGAGAAAATATTCCTTAATTAGAAGTTAGAAAGTAAATTGCTGTGTCATTGACTGCAAACATTATTTTAGGAAAAGTATTATAGCATTATACTGAGTCCTTGCTATCATCAGAGACAGGAAAAAAAAAAACAATTCATTATAGAATGGTATATTTCCAATTCTGTTAATAGTACATTTCCATGTTGTGTTGTTTCATTGTAAAATAGATATTTAAAAGAAGGCCTGATTTTATTTCAATAAACACATTATATCAAACACAAAAGGAAATTAAGTTACATGAAATATACAGTTCGATTTAAAAATAGGAAGCAGGAAAGAAGAGCTTTAACTTAACCGATCTCATAATACTGAGAAGTTTTTCAGTTGGAATAATTGTATAAATGAAAATGTATTTTAGACCAATGTTACAGTAGAATAGAATATAATTTCATGGCAAGTAAAATGATCAAAAATTATATTTATATAAAATATTATGATATAACGATATATAATTTTGTATAATTCTATATGTCAATAATGAGAATTTAGAAAAATATGACAAAATGGAAAGTTTTTTGTGAAGCGATTCATTCGATGAAATATTAACGGATGAATCTGGTCAAGAAAAACTTCTCCAGTTTGTCATATTTTTCTAAATAAGGTATTATGTGTAAAAGGTCAGATGAGATATATCTGTAAAAGGACAATAAGTACAAAGACAATAATGACTTTTGAACTGATAAAGTCCCTAAAAGAGAAAACCTATCTGCTAAGATAGTTTTTTTCCATCGTCTTTATTCGTAACAGGCTATATACCTGAAAATAAATGTTAGAATGCGACCAAAAAGAAGTCTGAATCTATGCGGACATTCACATACCTATTTCTGGATTTCTTTCTTTTTCTTGCTTTTGTTGGAAACTTTTGGATGCAATTGTAAATCAAAATCATGTAAATGAGAAGCATCAGCAGCAACAACAATTTCATATCCGGGAGAGATCGCAATATCCCTTCGCAGCTGAGCACTCTAGTCAAACTTCTCCATAATTTTTGCTCCAATCGTTGATTTCAGGCTGATTTTCTTGTCTTTCCAAATGATGTTTCGTGTCAAGAGTGACGCTCTTATATGTGTTGCTTTTAAAATTATTTCTCTTTTTTTTCACTGATAATCGAACCAATTCCTGAACTTAACCAAGATACAAATACCTATGCTTCTCATAAGTTTTCCCAATTAGTATTAAATGTTGTGTTTCTCGGAGCATTTGTTGAATTATTACATTGATAACTTAACAGCGAGTTAGTTGAAAATATATACTATGTACTCTAAAAGCTTGGATAACCTTAATGTTTAAACCGCCATTTTTAATGCATCAGAATGATTTAAATGTCTGCAAAACAAAGTAAATATCAAAACTTTCAGATTACATTGACTTAGGTTTAAACTGAAGTATATTGTATCTCAATGATGAAGATATATGTCATTTAAAAAAAGATGTCTCACTGAAGACTCCTTTTTAAGCATTTTCATTGCCGTTTCTCCTTTCATCACTGCAGAGAAAAAAAAAACGAAAATTTCTAGATATTTAGACTATTTAATCTGATATGAAACCATAAATATTTACACATAACTGAACAAACAGAAAAGTATATAAAATCTTTCTTAAACATAGAAAGGAAAATATATCAGATCAGTCTTTTTTTAATAAGTTGTTCTTTTTCCCCTAAATGACAATGTTGGACATTTTAGTCTTCTTTAGATATGATATAAATTCAAAATGTCGTAAAGCGTTTTCTTCATTTCCTTTCGTAAATTACTTGGGCAACAGAGGGAAATCGGAAACCAAATGAATGACGAGAAGGATTTCCTCTTCGGCGAAACCTTTTTAATACAGACTATTAAAACGCAGGTGATCCGTTACATTCTCTGAGTTGTCTTGCAATTTAGTGTTGTTTATAAAATAACTGCAGTCCAATTAAAGCGATGAATTACACCACAAATAGTTTACGTATATTTCTCTGCTACAAACATTGCTTACAAATGATATTTCTATATATCCCTTATTTTGTACATTTGACTTATCTCAACTGATATTCTCATCTCATAATATGACGAAACGTAAAAAATCTAATATGTCTAAAGTTATTCTAGTATTTGTTGAATATGACACTTTGACATAATTCCAGTTCAATAAAACAAACACACACAGGCGAGCATATGCAACATAGTTTTTCTGCTTCCGAATTCCTGCGAAAATACTTTTTTGAAATTGAGTATCATGACTCAAAATAAGGTATATTCTAAATATTATCTTCTTTTCTATTTAATATATTCTAATACATATTAAAACTCAGTTTTGACATCTTTCTTCAACGTGGTTAGTAAGTTTATAATGACTAATAATCCCATCTCATAATATGGTAATATTAGTATTAGCCGTTTACCTATAAGGAAACATTTGGCAGTCATTGACCAAAGAGCCAGTTCTGATGTTGTTTGAAGTTTATAAAATCTTTCTCTTAAATAAATAGCTTAGCAAAACTGATTTCTCAACTTCACTAGATTTTATCATGCTTTCAGATGTATTCTTTCATAAACTCTTTTCAGAAAATAATAACTTATGTCAGTATGTTAATTATGCAATTATCTTCTCTTCCAGTTATATGTGCTATGAATTTGACTTGTTGATGTTGGTAGTTCTAAAGTGGTGTTGTTTTTATTATTTGCTATAGTTCTTTGTAATTCTGTAGTGTCTATGTGCAGTTTTCAAAGAAATGATATATTTTGCCCAAACATTCAGGTTTCACTTGCTTAATCCCGATTTTAGCCACTAATCATAGAAAGCATATGTATACTGCCGATAATATAAATATTTCTGAACGGGTTTAGCGCCATTCATGATATGCATGTGAACGTCTCGATCTAACGAGGCTATTTAAGAAAATGATTTGATTTTATCAGCTTGTCGTTTTGATTTTATAGCAATTTACGTTAGTAGGCAAATGGAAATATAACACTACACTCTGTATTTTACAGCATAGAGAAAATATGTAAAATAAAAAAAAATCCCCCTGGCTTAATTAGTAAGACTTTTGTCAGTAAATCATTATTAATTCGTAGAATCTAAAAATAGTTTCTGACTTTAAATAACCTGCTAATGTTTGATAATCCGTAGAAATGAATCAATCAAACACAGATCACCCGAAAAACATCTTGATGCGTGGCAGTTTTGACATTGTGCAAAAATTAACCAGTTAAATATGTGTCTACCTACTTCAAATAAACATTCATAGAAACTAACATGTATTTACAAATAAAAAAAAAGCTTTTATAGGTTCATGTATTTTAGATTATGTTTATATATCCAATTCAGTAAAATTTCGCCAATAACATCAAATTCGTCAAATAAAAAATAAAAAATAAAAAACACATATACATTTGCTATAATAAGACATTGGATGAGTAAAACGAATATACATATTTTAAATCATTTTTCCATTCTATCTCTCTCTCTCTCTTTCTCACTCTCTGTCTCTCATTCTATGCGCCAAGTCCCTTCATGTTTTTTTAAATCTCAAGTAGAATAAAACTGCTTTATCGAATTGGAATAGAAGAATCCAAAATATTATACAAAGTAAATGACGATTCTTATTTTAAATATAGTATACTTGAGTAAATATTATTGTAAATTATTTTTTGTAATAGATGGAAAGCTGATGTCGCTATCGTGAAGAGTTTACCAATCAAACTGTTTACGTTCAAACTGAGTAATGGTGTCTTTCTCTAAACACTAATGCTGTGCAAAATAAATCAACAAAACAAAAACGATGTGTCTTCATGTTTTACCGCTCGGATGATATTTCCTTAATTGAAAACTAATACTTGTAATCATCCCAGTTTGTTTTTCCCTTCGACGAGAAAGGATTTAATTTTTTCTATACGGTTAACAACCGTTTCATATAAGTTGCCATATGTTGTCTAGTAATGATTTAGCCCTGAATAAAAATCAGAGTATAACATATTGTAATACATGGGAAAATGTCATTAGTTAATTTAGATATATTTCATATTATAGCAAAAGAATATATACTTGTGACTTTGTAAGTTTACTTTCGTAACGTACCAGGTAAAAAAAAGATAAATCTTTATTCCACGATGTTGAATTTCAGTAGAGGAAGTAACCAATTACAGCATGACTTAACATTTGTCATTTTGGGTGTATTTTTAATACTATGTGAATTTGTGTTTGAGCGTGTAAATAACCGGAATGTTTTGTGATTAAACTGCGGTTTTCTTGGAAGTAATAGACCAATATTAACTGAATGAAATGCAGAAAATGCGCACCTTTAATTATATAGGTTTTCATGGAAGAGTTCTCAGATTGGTGATAGACCATTGGTAGATATTAATGGTTCAGATACAGAATTCAAAATTGCCTCGGACCATCTACCATTTGCCTCTTTATCGCGGTTCGCTATATGGAGCAGAGAGTAGTTTCTGTAAATTTGGAGGAATGGAAATGGAAAACATATTTATTTTTTATTTCAGATTAATGACTTTTATAATCTTCTGTAGTTTTGACACTGAATTTGTTTTTTTTTATATTATTTATTTTCAGTTAACTCATATTACATTTTATTAATTTCTTCCCACTGCTTTAAATTTATTGCATAATTATTCAATTTTTATTGATTTTTTTTCATAATTTCATCAGTTCGAACGTTTAGTATTAGAAATAAAGCTAAAGAGATTTTAGTTATTATTTTTATAAATTTTAGAATCGGTCATGTGGTTTTATGTAGATGAAGGGTATTTTGTTTTCATTTCGGCAGAGGATAAGAGCACTGAACTTTTGGTTAAGAGTTTATATTTTCGGAAAGGTATGTATTGCAATTTCCTCAGCTTAGCAAAGTTAAATTAGTTTTTAGTTGTTTTTAGTAACCTAACTCATTTTTACATAGATTTCATGCGTTTTTCATTTTTTTTCAATTTTTGTGGTCCCAAGTATACTTTGAGACTATTTGTGTTACTGGCTTCTTATTATTACCAAAATATATTTTGAGGAGTAGACTCGACAATTGTGCATGTTTTTTAAGAGATAGAGAGATCATATAAGAGAGACGAAGAGAATAGGGAGAGAGAAAGACGAGACAATGAAAGAGATAAATATAAAATGTGTTAAAGAGTATACAGGTACCCGGATGTTATTTCAGTCTGTGAGAGACAAATATACATTTTTCAATAAGATTGAAACTCTACGTTCTAAAAGTGTAATTTTCATTCAACTCTTGTACAGACGCACATACGCATATATCTAAATGAACAAACCCCGACACACACACTTAATAAAAAAACTATATTTTTCTGTAAAAATACGATACATCTTGTTGAAATAATAGTGCTTATATTCTCAAATACAGTGTTTTTCAATTTGATACGGAGAATAAGGAAAAATTTTTATATTTACAATACGACGCATTAAAATTATTACTTTAAAAAGGAATCTTTGTGTATAATTCTCAAAATGTGTGTATATATATATATATATATATATATATATATATATATATATATATATATATATATATATATATGAGTGTGTGTGTGTGTGTGTGTGTGTGTGTGTGTTTTGTGTGTGTGTTTTTTTTGGGGGTGACCGGATGTTGTTTATGCGTTTCCGCAGGTTTTCTTCCGATTTCGATGATTTTATTTTGATAGATAATTCTTCAGTGCCGGTTGTGAGTCCATATTGTTGGCGATAATGGCTCTCCACTATAACTATAACTGTTTTTTATAACATTCACGAACGTTTTACGATTTGTTATCTGTTCTTGGATAAATATCTTTCAAAAAACTTTATTAAAAGTAAATAGTTGAAATTATTGATATAATCCTATTTATTATTATGCAGTTGATTTTGGATAATTAAATATCTATATGTATAATTTCCAATGTGTTTATGTGTATGTATGTTTGCGTGTGTGCGTTATGTGATGTTGTTTATGCGTTTTCACAGTTTTCATCCGACTTCGATGATTTTTGTTTGTTTGAAAAATAATTCTTCAGTGTCGCTTTTGAGTTCAAAGTGGCTGGAAATAATTACAACCTTGAAGGTGAAAAAAAACTGACATTTTACACTTTGCGCAAAAATCAAAGGCAAAATTAATGCCTGTAATTTAGAGATTTGAAAACTAACACTAAATATGTGCAATGAAGAGATGGTCACGTAGCAATTGCAGAGGTGTTCAATGCGTGTCTGTACGAGGCAACAAATGTGTAAAATAACATTTTTGCAGGGTAGGGGGTGATGATGCCTCAATCAGGATAACTTTTGTCAGGTACATTCTATTTTCCTCTTTTTTCTGTGAAACAACCGGTCAATTCTAGCGAAGCTAAAATAAATTTTACAGGTGCAAGTCACCAGTGATGTGCCACACTACATCAACGTTTAGGCACGATTCTGTCTGCATACGAGTAAACGCACTAATTATGCAACACTATGTGTCCATTTACGAAGTTTTGTTTGTTCATGATCTGTCAGCTTCTTTCGCCTAATACATTTCCTAATATTATTTTTTACACATAACATTCCAATACTAGCTCATGCTATGTGGACGTCCTTCACACCTCCACACGATGCCCATCGGTTTCTGGTGACCTTGATATTTACCGCGTGCAGCAATGCATGTACGCTTGGCCCTGCAACACGCACTCTGCTACGCGATGACACACACGCTAATACACTCGCATACACATTCCCCTTCTATTGGCCAAGTAAAATCAATCACAAGTGAGGTTAAATTTTCCGTTGCATAAAGCCCACTACTACTGTTTCAAGGCGTTGCTTTCATTGTCGTTTATAGCCGTTCTCATTTTTCTATTGTCCTGCTAGCTTTTACATTGCATTTACCCTAGTAATAGGTAAGGTTGCTTTTTTATTACTCAACATTTATTTTCCCACCCTTTCCTAAAATTATTCGAGCTTAGTGATTCCTGTAGCTTTTCATCCTTCTCTTCTGGTATTTGCTCACGCATTCCATTTGACAATTCATTCATGCCTAAGACATGCCAGCAAAGAAGAGAACTTATCTAGGTCCAAAACCGCTGCCGCCAAGTCGGCCATGTGAATAAGGGACAAGGAATCGTCTTTAGAAAGTTCGGTTCGCCTGTCTCAAAATGTATCACGAAATGATTCAATCAGAGCCACTGAGTCCGAAGATCAACATAGCCATCGACTTTCTAGAAGAGCATATCTGAAGGCTTCTCCGTGTGAGGCTGAAAATGATGATCAAAGGACTCAACGACTGAAGAGAAACGCCTCTTCAAATGTTGCTGCGTGTGAGGCTGAAACTGGTGATCAAAGGAGACAACTGCTGAGGAAAAACGCCTCTTCAACTGCTGCTGCATGCGAGGCTGAAACTGCTGATCAAAGGACGCAAAGGCTTGATTTTGTAGTCGACTAACTTTAAACTGAATTTGATCAAAGTGAATAGCAAAAATTCCCAGTAATGAAACGCCCGGTCAAAAACGGGTTAGACTGCTAGTTAGAATAATTCTTTCCACAAATCTTTCATAAGGTAATCTTATTATATATCTTTGGCATGTTCGTCGGTTATAAAGGCTTATCTCCTTCAAGAGAATTATCGCTGCATTACTTCAATCTGCCAGCTTCTATAAATAAGTCCATCCGTTGAAAAAATGTTATCTAGAAAAGATTTCACCGAATAACAGGACACTTTAGGTTATGATAGACTCATTTTTAACAAGCAGTACGGATCTTCATGAATAATAGACATTGTCACATATTTTGGCATAAGTCTAATCATTCCCTAAACGATAATGGTTTTTCACAGTTACCTGTATTTTTAACTCTTAATAAATTTAGTCTTTTTTATTGATTGCAAAACCTTTTCATGCATCCATTTACTCAAGCTTGCTAGGTAGGCTGTTTAAATTTGTCCGCTTGATTTCAATCTGTTCAATGAATATCGAAATATTCCTAGCCTAATTTCTCCATTTTGTTTCATAGAAATTTCAACCGCAACTTTCTGAGGTTAAGGATGTGTCCTTTTCTTCCAGTTTCTCTAATATCTTAATCATTGCTATCATGTTTTGTCTACGGTATTCTCAGCATCTTTCCGTAGTACCATATTTCTGTTACTTCATGCCACTTCTTCATTAATGAGAAGAATTGCAGCATTCATTACCATTTAGGGGGACCGATATTGCATAGCATTTCATTATTCTTTTCTTTGCTTCAATCGAATTTTTCCTCTTTTCTTTTTTCTTCTTGCTTAATATTTTCCAGGCTTATGGAAAGCAGCTTTCTCTATTGCAATTAGGATTTCAATTCCGCACTTTTAGTCCTATCTTAACAGACAGATATTTAAACTGCTGCACTTGTAAGATTTACGTATCAAAAATTTCTAATTTTCATGTTTAGCTGTTCCTTTTGCTAACAACAATTCATTCTGTCGTATTGCAATTTCTGCTAATTCTTTCTTCTCGCTTCTGTGGGAGTTACGGTAGTTGCTTTTGGTGTCTGCGATCAACACTGTGTGATCTGAATATCTTATGTTGTTAAGATTGTGGCCGCCAATAATGAATTCTGGTACTACTAATCTTAGTATCGCTACACTGTATCGGATGGATGAATTCAGAACCCTTTTTTTACACACCTTTCTATTTTTGTATATTTTCTGAATTTACATTTTCTCCGTATACAGCCGTTTTGCTACCTGTACATGTTCTGGCTTATTCTAATATCGCTTCTACATATGTCGTTTAATTCTAAAAAATAACAGATCCAATAAATCGGGGGTTAAACAATTGGATACTTCTGTATATACACTGAAACTTTCGTATCGAAGTCTATAATGTTTGTTGGAATAAAACAACATCTTTATTAGAAACACGTCTATAGGAAAAGATAATCAACTAACGATTAAAAAGTTTTTATAATATTCGGTATCATCATCAACAGTTTAAGATCGAACTGTTAGCAAAGACATCAGTCGAATTTATTCTGATTAAATTAGCTTAATTTATATGTAACCATAACGCATAAACCTAAGTGATTTTTATCTTTCGTGCTAATGTTTACTGAGAAGAATTTATACCTGCTTTGAAAATAAACAAGTATTTAGCGTTGCACGAAAGTCGACCACTACTTGGATGAAAGTTACGAAGCTATTTTAAGTAAATGACATAAATGTATTTCTCGTGAGTTAGTTTTCTTCAATTTTGATATCAATAAGTACACTTAACGAGAGTGTTTGGCTTTCCTTTTCCGCTGCGTGGAGTTTGTTTTTCTTGTCATCAAGCGATTCTTTAAATTGTTCTTTTGATGAGACAAAAACAACATTGTTTGAACTGGATTACCTTACAAACAAATCTCTCCATTTTGATGTACTCGCTATAAGTTTTCAGTCAAATTGTTTTCCTGTTTCTGTTGATCATTTCAACATGCGTTCAGAGACATTGACTATTTCTTTAATTAGTTTCTTTGATATATTGCAACTCAAGGGATCAATTATTCTTCTAAGAGCTGAAGAATCAAACATCCGTAAAAACAAAAACTTTTACAGCCCCATGATATTCTTTCACTTGATATTTCGGTTGCTTTATAACTTTTCTGTTAAAAAAAAAAACAGTTTGCACAAGGAGAATAATGTTCACCTCCTAAATAATATTACTACTGAAATATGCAAATATTCTTATAGTTTTATCAGTGGCAGTTTCAATTTAGTGAGACATCTGCATATTAGAATACTTTTCTCATGCTACTCTAAAGGTGAGATAGCCTCAATATTTTCCAGAACATCACCTATGTTTAGTATAGTGGATGTTTTCTGTTTTCAGTACTTTTCTAAACATGTCCTTCTATCAATAAGTGGTGTTTATTATACTTTCTGGCGTTCTTTGAGGAATGATCTTTTGTACAAATTATATCCCACTGGTACCTGTCTGCATTATCCTACAGAATGTTTCTTCGTATTGTAAAAGTCGGTTCCCCTTAGTTTCTGCTACATGAATGAGTGGAAATGAATTGCATATAATTATCCTAGGACATATACATGTGATAAACTTATCGAGTAAGATTTGCAGTGTAAATAGGCTATTAGTAAATCTAAGGCAAAATTTTCGTCTTGCCTTAGTGAACACGGTTTATATCCTGGAAAATGAAGCCGTAATCTATACATCTTGAAATAGTGGTTAACATTTCTTTTAAATTACCATTGTATATTGATTGTTATTTTCACGAGAATTCCATTCCTGGCAAATTCAGTTGCTTTATATTGAAACTAACAGATCGTATTCCGACAAGGGTATGCAGCATTAATTGGAAATATCTGAAGAATCTGAAGCAAAACTCTATTTATTCAAATCTAGTCGTTATTTTATAAGTTATTTCTCAATTACTATTGTATACATTATATCAACTGTTATATTAAGTTACATTTTAGATATGCATTATCAATTATTATGAACTCTTAAGTATTACTTCAAATAATACCTATTACTGATGGTAAAAACTAGGCCCTAATAATAACTTGTTTTACTGATTTTCTATCGGGATACATTTACTATACTTGTTTATGTCAGAGAACCCAGAACTAAAGATAAATTTAATGAAACTCAGCTATTGGAATGTTCCGTTTTCTGGTCAGCTTTACAATTTATGTAAATGAAATTTCTATTGTCTCTGACTTACCTTTTTGGTTAAGAGAGATATTCTGCTTGAAAATAGTTAAAAAATTATATAACCCATATTCGTATTTCTTCATTTTTTTCTCTTGTCCATTCGTCGGTGACTGTCTTTCTTAACTTCTCTTTCAACAGATTGCGGAGAGTGGCTAGTATTTATATAAAGTGAAAAAAAGACAAGACTTATAAATAGGAGGAATGATACAAATAAATAAATAACCAGCTAAATTGAGATGGTATCTTAATAAATTCACCAGAGAGAAGATAAAAAAAAACACGGCATTATCTTACTCAATTAAAAAAAGTAAGCAGTCCATACAAAAATAATGGAAATCGATGTTAACGGAGTTTAGCTTATTTAAGACTGATATCACGTGATTGTCATCCAGAGGCTATAAACAATATAATAAAAATAATAATAAAAACAAAAAGAACAAGAGAAACAACAACAACAACAATAATAATAATAATAATAATAATAATAATAATAATAATAATAATAATAATAAACCACATTCCTGGATCTTAAAGTCTTTAAGTATGTACAAGGTATCACCCGTTATATCAATTTCATCAAACAATGTATGTCGATATGGAAAAAACTACACTTTACCTCAATCATAAAAATGGAACCTATAAGTCTGGCGAAATAAACATCAATAGAGGAATATGACTCTTTGTCTCTTTATTATTTTTTGCATAACTTATAGCATTAACCAGCCAACTTAACAAGACAGAATGCGGTTACAAAATAGCTCAAAAGAAAATAAACCATCTATTTTACATGGATGACTTAAAATTGTATGCTAGGGAATGACAATGAGCTGGAAGGTCTTCTGCAAACTGTAAAATGCTTCAGTGAAGACATTGGAATGAAATTCAATTTGGATAAATGCTAAAGCTACAGTTTTGTACAACCTCTATTAGTTTAGACCCTGCTGTAACAATAAAAGATTTAGAACAAGGAGAAGCTTATAAGTACCTTAGGTGTAAATGAGAGTGAAGGAATTCACCATAAGAAAATGAAAAGAAATAGTGCGTAAAGAGTACTATAGAAATGACTGGTAAAAAAAACTGAATTGAATTCTCAGAAATTAATAACCTTGCCATCCCAGTGGTCCAATATAGTTTCAACATCTTGAACTGGATCTAAAAATGACATCAGACAAATGGATTCTAAAACAAAAAGCTTTTTCTAAGTATAAGATGCATCATCCAAAGGCTGATGTAGACCGTCTATACATACCCCGTAAAGAAGGTGGAAGAGGTCTTATTCAGCTAGAATTGTCATACAAGACAACAACTATTGGCTTACTAACTTACATGGAAACAACAAATGACTGGATGATAAAATTAGTGAAACAACATGAAAAACAGAAAGAAAAAATATTCAATAATAAAAGAAGGCAGTAAATACAAACAACATTTACATTTAGTAGATTCTGTAGTAAATCAAAACAGAAGCCAAGAACCAACTATTGCAGCAAAAGATATGAAAAGAAAGCCAAGGATAAAGCCCTTGAACAGATGAAACAACGCTGGCAAGACAAACCTCTGCATGGCCAATATCCAGAACGTGCAAATAAACCCAATGTTGATAAAGTTAATAAAATCGATGGTTACGAGCATCTGGATTAAATCTGAAACTGAAACAAGACCAGAGAGTCTTTTCACTAGGAATTTTCAGGCAAATAAACATAATAATGTGGATCCAAAATGCAGGTTCTGTGACAAATACCAAGAAACAATAGACCATCTAATCTCAGGATGTTCTATACTTGCCCCAAATGAATATAAAAATCGTCACGATAGAGTGGGGCAATACTTACACTGGACAATGCAAACAAAAAATGTAAGCAAAACACTGGTATGAACATCGGCCAGCGCCGGTTACAGAAATAGAAGATGACCATTCTATGGGATTATACCATCCACACAGACAGAAAAATTGAAGCAAATAGGCCGGACATTATTGTCAAAACCAGAAAGAAAAAAACTTGCCTACTAATTGATATGGCTTGTCCAGCGGATTGTAAATAGCAACCAAGGAATTTGAAAAATTGAAATAAAAAATACAAAGACCTGGAAATTGAAATAGAAAAAATGTGGAAATTGAAAACAAGAATAATACCAGTGGTAATAGGTGCACTTGGAATTATAAAAATGGAACAAAACAACACATTGAAAGAATCCCTGAAACCCCAGCTTAAGAGAGACATACAGAAAATTGTATACAGCACACACTAAGGAGAACTTTGTCTATGTAAAGCAACTTCATCGGAATAAAAAAAAAAAAAAAAAAAAAAATTAAAAACATGAAAAGCCATAAACACGACCTGAAACTTGGTAGGTAGTGTGTCCATAGCAGAAATAATAATAATAATAATAATAATAATAATAATAATAATAATAATGAATACAGTGAATTTTAGGATACTCTATCCAAGTGCGAAACTAAAAAAATGTCAAACTAGAACGAAAACTGTTTGAATTGGACAAACCAGAATTATGTAGGTGCAAACATTTAAATATCAGGATAGTAGAATAACAAAGAGATCCTGGATTCGAAGCACAGTGATACGTATTCATATCCGAAGCGCGAGAGAGGCCTTTTTGAAACTAAGCAAAATATTAACATATATGGATGCATTAAGAGAAACAAAGAAAAGAGCTCAACATTGATGTCTTCTCGCGTATATCATTGATCGTCGGTAAATGTCCACATAGATAAAGAAGAACGATATTGGCAATAAAATTAAAAGAGCGAAAGGCATGTATTGCGTGAATGAGTGATAGAATTACATTCGGTTGCTGCTAATGCGTTAAATTAATAGCAGATTTACCGACAATAACCAATTTTTGTTCAACTGATTAAACTCGTTTGGCAGCGGTTAACATTCTACAAAACGTAAAGTGGTTACCTATATTAAATGCAATGGTTTATGTAATTTCTGTTTCACATGGAACTGATATGTAATCAAACACATATTCTATATATAAATGAGGAGGACGATTATTCTCAAAACATTTAACCTTAAAATCAATAAAAAATTTCAATCGTATCAAAAATACAGTATCATATGAATATCCGAACACTGCATCAAACAAATCCGAGTTAATATTCTGCATAAAAATGTACATCTAATCTGAATGAAAAAAAAAACGAAAATTTGACTTTGCTGACGCGCTTCGTCAGATGATTGAATATATCTAGACAAATGAATCAAGACTTTACGTAGAAATTGGGTTCTTTTACAGCCTTCGTACTGCTTACAGTTTCTATCTCTCTCTCCCTCGTGACTTTCTTATCACTGCTTAATTAAGTCCTATTGTTACCGTTGCAGCAAATGTCTTGCCATCATTTCTCTTACCTTATTAATCACTCGAATCTGAGTGTGTATATAAAGTCCAGATCTAAGAATCTCCATTGTTCTTGTCTGATTCGCATTTTTACTTCATTTCACATGGATTGCCAACCATACTCTTTCATCCATATTTGATCACTCATGATTGATTTAATTGCTTCCACACTAATTATGGTTTTTACTGTTTCTCCAACCTTATTTTAACGATTTTAATCTTATATCATTTATCAAACCGTCTAGGGTTGCTGTATATATTTCTTGGTTATTTTGTCTATATGCTAGGCGTGACTCAACAGAAGATTCTACTTAATGGCCAGATTCGGAATGTTGGCCTGATTTCTTATGAACAGATTCTGTGTATGTTTTTGAACAGGCCTTATTTACACAGGACAGACAGATCATTGCATGTTTCCGAATCTGCTTCACTCTGCAGAATTTGGTTCTATTTGAAGGTACTTTTTTGTAATTAAATATAGATTTTTATACTGCTCGTCTCCTGCTGATAATCTGTTAGAACATTGATGAATCGGACGTGTAAATGAATTAGCGTATTTACTAGTATATGAAGGCTCCGCCAGTAGACTAATCTTAGAAGTAAATAACATTTAAAAGGAACGGAAGAAAACGACAGAAAATTTTCCAAATTTTCCTCAATCTCAGTAAAATAAAAGTGGAGCGCTTGTGAATGAGATCAGGTATGATAGCAGATGTAACGACAATGTCAGGCAAGCAAGAATAAAATTATTTTTAAATTTGCAATTAGTAGGTTAAGGATGGTTGCAGAAAGGTTTGATCGATAAAAAAAATAAAAAAAAAAACAAACTTTGCCAATTTGTTGGAATGGTAACAGTTCAATATTTAGGCCATGTTTTATAAACATAGCATCAGTGAAAACAAGGGAAAACTAATTGAAAAATACTTAACAGAAAAAGACAACGTTTCTGTAGAGGCATACAGAGGAACGAAAATGTAAATAAATTATATGATTCAATTTTATATTACCTGATATTTATCCGAATTGAAAGATTTCTGAAGCTGTGACAAGGGAAATGGCCGAAACCTTGAAACAGTAACAAGATAAATGAGAAAATTATTGACAATGCCGAGTGTAGATAGCAGATAAAGTTAATATGTAAACACAGACACGCACAGAAGAGTGTGTGTAGCTACAATTCTTCACTTTTATATATATATATATATATATATATATATATATATATATATATATATATATTTAAGTTATGAAACTTGCTAATCCATATGGGTAATCCCAAGAAGGATGAAATCCTGAGAGCTCAATGTAAATCTAGAGCTAATATTTAAAAGAAAAACAGACCAATTTAAGGTAACATTATATTAATTTATTTCACCAGAGTCCTTTTAAAAGGAAGCCGGATCATCAGATAGCACTTCCAACAAGGAAATGAAAAGAAAAAAGAGATTAAAATTGATGGGTAGTGTAAGTTTTTTTCGCAGAGTGGTGCGAAATCAGAGACATCCACGGCCCCGTGCCTTGTCTCCGAAATATACGAGACCAGATGCGAGGTGTATTTGTTTTAAAAGTTATGTTTCTCTAGATTTTACATAAAGAAGCAGGGCATACAAGGCGGAAGGTGGTTTGGATTCAGAGTTTTCTTCTTCTAGACCAGTTGACAACCAAGGCTATAGGGTCCAGTCAATAAGAGTACACTTAGCAATTTAAACATTAAATTAATTTTTCGAAAATGTTAAGAGATTTTGAAATAAAAACAGGAGTATTTTCTTAGTTTACGCAATAAGGTAGATTACAGTGTAAAGCTCAAAGGTGACGTGATTTTATATGATTTTTGGTAATTATTTTGATTGATCTTATTTTTGTAAGTATTTCATCGAACCATCTATTCTTTATCTTGATATATCCGTTTCTATTGTCACATTCAGAAATGTTATATTATTAAACGGATATTGTGTAATACTTAAGGGGTTTGAAGGTTATATGAGCTGAAAGGTATTGTTCTTAAATAGGTCCAAGTAAAATAGCATTACATTTGAAAAATAAAATATAGAATAAATGAGCAGTAATGACAGGAAGAAAATGTGTGTCATGTAAACGTCAGTTATTTATAGTTATGCCCTAATTTCAGAGTAAGAATTTGAAGAATAATGTGATAATTTACTTTTAAAAATGGATCCAAATAATACCAGAGAATAAATGATTTTAAATTAGATATAAAACCATAAAATTGAATTTTCTAACAAAATAATACTTTATAATAAGAGCAGAGCTAAAATATGTAAAGAGACTTAAAATTGGAAACTATAAAATAAACCTAGCAATAATTAGATAAATGGATAATCTTAACACATCCACAAAATATTAGGAAATATATTTTTGTTTGTTTAATTTTTTTGCTGTCATACCGGCGATAAAATGCAGTTATGATGACAGATTGTAAAAAAGTATTATTTTCTGTTCATATTTTCCCCCCAAATATTAACGCCAATTTGAACCTAAGTCCCCAACGTAATGTCAGGATTACTTCCGTGATAAGGAATTTTCTATCTCTAGCCATTATTCAGTTTCAGTCTAAAATGGGAAATTTCAAAGAGCATTCAGAACCACGTAACAGGAGAGAGGGAATGAATAATATTATGTTACAAAATGTTATTTAAATATTATTTAAATGTACTAATGAGTTATATTCTATTTGACCTAGAAATATATTAGATAATATTGTCATTGTTTCCGTTAACATAAGATTTTTGAGCAGATATGTTCGATCGAGAAATATCGTCGAAGACTTTGTGTTTTTAAAAACAGTAATTTGGACTTTTTCTAACCAGACGCTTCTCTGTAGCTCAATCGTATAGCACTTCAGGTCAAATGAATATTTCCATATAGGAATACAGGTTCGATTGCTGTCGGAGAACGCATATACACTAAGAAATTACTCGAACATTCAGTAATGTAATTAATACTGCTTAATTAAAAACAGAGAATTTGCTTAAAAAAAGTTGTATTTATAGAAATAACCGATAAAGAGAATGAATATAGATGTATATATATATAAATTTTTGAATTTCGTAACAAGAAAAGATACATAGCTACAAAGAAAAACACACACGCGCATATATATATATATATATATATATATATATATAAAAGAACAGCAAGATATATAATCCGGTGTTCTTATAGATATTTTATTTTTACAAAAAGTGCTCAATGTAAATTTACAGAGCATTAATATTATAAATTAATTGATTTAAAATATGGTTTTTTCGCTACACAGTTCTAACCATGTTTCAAAAATGGAAGCTAAAAGCCACAAATTTAATTTTTGTGATTGAATTAAAGACATTAGTTCCATTTCATCCTCAACAATTTATATATATATATATATATATATATATATATATATATATATATATATATATATATATATATATATATATATATATATGCATATATGCTGCATAGCTGTTTGATTAATAGAACGAACTGTAATGATACACACACACACACATACACACATATATATATATATATATATATATATATATATATATATATATATCAATTTCAAAATTTAACTTAATGATTTGCTTATGCTAAATTTTTTCCTTTTCTTTTATCTAAATTCAGGTGTGAATATGATGTCTCTCAAATTAAAAACGACAAATATTGTTTTGAAATTAAAGATACATTCCCTCCCCTTAAGAAAGTGTATGATTCCCTGTAGTAAAATCACTTCACGAATGTAATACAAACACTGTCAACTAACAGTTTCGCGGTGATATTCTGCACCTATATCTCATATATTGAAATCATGCGATATAACTCTCATGAAAATTGCTGCAGTCTTCATTTTCCTCGTGCAATCCATGAATGCTTTTAAATAATCAGAAAGCAGTATACTCTAACTTTCACCGGTCATTTAAATATTTATGTGGATCAACGGACTCAATCCATGCCAGACGGGGTCACATTCTACACAAGAATGTAACTTTTATGAGAGGATCTCTTGACTTGTTAATAAATGGTTCTCATGTGTCATGCAACTTGAACTACATTTGAATCATTTAATCACATTTAACCAACAGCGGTAGTAATCCACCGAACTAGACCAAATGATGCTCTTGTACTAAGGAGCAGTTAGCGATGTTTCCATCACTTTTGATGTTCTTGGTTTCATTCAACATCCAAAATAAAATTCTCAATTTAATCTTGGCTAGGAAATATTTGTTAGATGTTATCGTAAGTTCAATGCTAACAGTTCCTTTTATCGTATTTACCGCTTGTGGAACTCTTTTCCGGCTTCCTACTTACCAGGCATCTTTGATCTTCAAAGATTTAAATGCAATGTCGATCGGTATCTTCTGTCTTCTTACTGCTTGCTCTATTATTGTTCTCTCTTCTTAATAGTATTCTCCCCAAATCTCAATCACTTGGTAACTTCTTGCGTGTTTGTGAATTAGACTTGTTGATAAAGACGAAATTATTAAAAAAAAAAAGGACTATGCACCAATGTAACCCTTAAACTTGCCAGAATAAGCCTATTTTATTAAATTTTTGAATTTGAAATCCCTTTTTTTCATAGTTTCATTAGTGTGCTTAATTCGATGTGATAGAACATTATCATTGCTTAAATTTCTTATTGCTCATTGACACGAATTAAATAGACTATTATAAAGATGACCCCTTGTAACAAATATTAACCAACATATTTTATTTCCTAGAAAAAAATGTCCCTATTTTTAATGAGTGAACCATTGACTTTAGGATATGCCTTCGGGGCACCATGCATACCTGACGAGCTGAAAAGAAATATTCATAGATATATGATTTGTTTTTACGGTTTATCAACCATTTAATAATTATTTAGGGCCGAAATATATATTTGGGTTTTAAGAATAATTCTTTTCTTTACATTCAAGCGATCTGGAAGAAGGAAAGAGAAAAACGAAGAAGAAAGAAAGAAAAAAAATAATACGAAAACAGGTCATAGGCGAGCATGGAACACGAACGGCTGACAGATAACAGGTGTCGAAATATATCCGGGTCAAGCATCTAACTGATTTCCGCGGAATCCACGAAAAATGGAAATTGTTATCAATTGGTTGTCACCCAAGAGAAAAAGAAGAAACGAAGTTTAGGACAATGAAAATATTGATAAGTAACCATTGGAGTGATAGTAAAGGTCTGTTGGTGGGGGAAGTGTATCTAAGGATATGAAGGCAAACCATTAATACGAAAACCCAGACAGTCTCCAGAATTGGAAAAAAGCCACACAAGATGATGTCGCTGAAAAATTTTTTTGAGATAATAAAGATTTTTATTATCGGACCTTCGGCAGAGGAAAAATGAATTTTTTTATTTCGTTCAAAACGCCAACAGGTCTGAGAAATCCGTTTCTTAGGTCATATCCAATTAGCGATAAACTGCTTGACAAATACCACGTTAAATAGCCGAAGGTGTCATCGCAGTCGCTCATGATAAGGGCGATTTAAATTAATATTTTGTTTTTTAAGCAAGGTGATTCTTTCC
This sequence comes from Acanthosepion pharaonis, assembly GCA_903632075.3. NCBI lineage: Eukaryota > Metazoa > Mollusca > Cephalopoda > Sepiida > Sepiidae > Acanthosepion > Acanthosepion pharaonis. Next base: position 2,656,458 of record CAHIKZ030002201.1, read on the forward strand.
CCAAAACAAAGCCACGGATTGTCCACGCCCGACTAAAGACGTGATTGGCTAAATAAGATCACATGACACACGAAGGAGGAGGAAAGATACTCGACCAGGACCTCATTGGCCGAGAGCGGTCACGTGACGCACGAGGAGAATCGGTCGACGCACCCGTCAGAAGTGGTGTAAGGAGCCGATACGAAGAAGCGGGGAAGCGGGTATACGCCCCTCAGAGGCACAGTAAGGAAGTGGGAGTGAGAGTGTGTTACCGAAATGGAAAATCCCTAACCAGAAATAAGAAGGGTGGATACGTATTTAGAATTATCGAAGAAACCCCTGGAGCCGACAGGCCCACCCCAGTTTTGACTGCGTCAATAAAAGCGAAACCCCAACCGACAGAAATCAGTTTGAGCCGCGGACGGCGGGCCAGGTTCATTCGCCCCTTTTGCGGGCAGGAGAGGCCAGTTCGTTTGGCCTAGGTGAAGAAGTTCGTTCGACCCAAGCCGAAGAGAAGAAGTTAGTTCGCGCACCGACGGCGGAGATGAGTGGCCGGTAATTCAGACTCCGAAGAGAAGAAGAAGTTTGAGTTGAGCCGCGGACGGCGAAAGAGTTCAGCCGTGGACGACAAGCAGAGATGAGCGCCCAGTGTTGAAACCGCGTCAAGATAGCTGACCAAGATTCACGCACACTTCTGGACTCTTCTTCAACCAAGAACAAGTAGTTTGAAGAGCGACTTAGAATCAGACCACAGAAATAAGTTTTTTTCGACTTTCGTCCAAAGACACACCGAAACACAAATTTCTTAGAGAGCAGACAACTGGAAGCCTTAAAGTTGCCTAGTAAAAGCGTCGTGCCACAATCCACAGAACGGGTCGGGAAGTAGACATAGTCCTATGTACCGAGCAATTAGACATAAAAAGTTTGTTACCTTTTTCTTGATACGTTGGAACTTGTGAGTTTTTATTTTATTTTCTTTTATACATAATTGTGTGTTATCACCCCCGTTAGACTCAACTTGCATTACGGCCCCAACCCCTGTTTGATCTCGTCTGTCTAAGATCAATTCACAACGTGGGTAGGCAGACTGGAGATCAGTGCAGTTACCCTGGTAACCAGGCGTTGGAAGCGGGTTGGGAACGGCGAGGCTGGTATCAATCTAACCAAAGGGTTAGAACGTCACGTTTGGAGCAGCGAGGAGCGAACAGCTGACGCCGCGGCAAAGACTTCACAGTTGGTGCTGTCCGTGACCAGGATATCAGAGCCTGGGGAGCACGTGACGTCACAATTGGCGCCGCGACAGGGATCGAACGACACAGTCGACGCTGCGACCGGGGGACGACGTCACATCGGTTACTATTGATCTATCTGAAGATTTACATGGTCCAATGATTTTACCACTTATAATCCCACCTCACTACATCACACCTACTAAATATTGTTGTGGTTTTAACATGTGTATGTTTTTCCCCTTAGGAGCCGCTTCACCATTGACTGATACGTCTATAATCAAAACGGAAATGATTGTGAAATCCGTACTTGCTTAATCTGTTCACCATTTCATTTGAACTTCATTAGATCTTTTAAAGGAGGTGACTTGGTTGATAGCAAAGTTTTCCCAGTTAATTGAGGGCCAGACTCTCCTTATATTTCGTCACCTCCTCCGTAAGTCAACGTCCAATATTTCTTTCATATCATAGTTGCGAGGAAACAGATCAGCGAGTAAAGATTCTCACATCCGCCTTACAAGACAAATTTCCCACAGGGTAAATGATATCTCGAAAATATGTTATTGCATTTCCAGTTCTGTCTAACACTGTAAAAACAGACGTTATGGAATATTTATCAATATCTGTCAAGCCTCAAAATCAGAGAAGCGTTTATTAATTGGTAATTTTGAAACTCGATAAAGTTCATATAAGTTACTGTATATTCTGTTCATGTAAGTAAATCATACAGTCCTTCAGCTGTATTAGAATAATAGACAATGCTATTATTCGGCGAAGACACACGGGATATTGTCGGATATTTCATGTCTTGCCTTTACGCGATATTTATGAATTATAACAGTGTGATGTAATCGTTTCTTCTCATTGTGCATAAAATGTAAACATAACACCAGAATATCAAACTCAGTGGTCTAAATAATTTCCACTTGCAAGTCGATCGTTCTAGCAAAGAAGACAACAATAATATTGCAAAAATAAAATAATTCGAGAAATTACCGAATACGACGAGGATTATTGCAGAAAAGACATATATTTCCCATGCACTGTCTTTTTCATTGTAAATGGAAATATATTTTATTTATTTCATTATTTATATATTGGCTAATATTGAGCTATGTTTCTCGACAAGAAAAATCTAAATATGTTCATCAATGAACAACACACAGTCATTTTTCCATCAAGAGGATTTTGTTCTATATCTACATCACTTTATTGTTTTTAGTGGTATGCTAGACAGGGTTTCTTGAAAACATGTAGATAGCTGTGTTTTTCAATGAACAAAAAGTCCAATTTTAAGGGCTCACATTCAGGAACTCATAGTTAACATACATGTAAAATACATTCACACAAAATTACACAGACAAACGCACATTATACATAATTATATATAGAAAATTAAGTATGATAATACATAAAATCTTTTCATACATATATATATATATATATATATATATATATATATATATATAGAGAGAGAGAGAGAGAGAAAGAGAGAGAGAAGCAATGCAGTTATAGGTATTATTGTAAATGAGTAAATATATAAATATATATATATATATATATATATATATATATATATATATATATGTGTGTGTGTGTGTGTGTGTGTGTGTGTGTGTGTGTGTGTGTAAAAATGTATAGAAAATAGGAAAGAACTCGTTAGGTAAATAATCCAAACTTCTTTAGTATTTTTTTATTACTTTAAAAATAGTGCTCGATATAAAGTAGAGCATAAATATAATTATTTATTTATAAATAAGTTTCGAACGCTACATAAGAGTTCTCATGTTTCAAAAAAAGAGCCGAAAACTTCAATATAATTATTTGAATTAAATTGAATTAAAGTACCAAGCTCTTTTCCATCTTCAAGCAAAATTTTTTTCGAATAACTAATACCTGAAATTTACGCATTTTATAAGCATATTATTATTAAAATTAAAATTACTATGGTAACGGCTAGAGCAATTATTTAAAGAAAAGAGGACTAAGGGTTAATAATTTGTATCAATATCTCAGTTACATTCAAAGACGTCAAGTCAGTGTAAGGTTGGCTTGTCTAAATTTAGAGCGGAAGATGATATCGTCTAGTCTGGCTAAGTGTCTATGGAGATTTATTTATTTTTTTATTTTATTTTTTATTTTTTTCTGAAAGGGTTTTGTGTATATAAAAAAACTGTCATAATTCGCTAACATTTGTTTTTTTTTGACGACTTCATAAAGGGTTATCTTTTATTATCGTAGGGCATTTAAACTATTTATTTAGACTATAGAGTTTAAAATTTGTATTTATTGTTTTATTGTTTGTTTGTTTTTTATGCTAATTATTCAATGCGAAAATTTGACGATGTTGGCAAAAAACCGTTAACTCATGTCTATTGTTTAATAATTTTTTTTATTATTTAGAAACTTGATAATGTGTAGTTTTCTATGTAGGGATAAAGGGCATGGGTCATCCCAAGTTTTACAAGTTCTAGATTTGTTTATAATTTTCCATTTTAATTTTGTTGTTTTATTCAATTCCTTCAAACGCCAAAAATATTTAGATAGAGATGTCTGATTAGAGAGAGGGAGATGTATCTATATATATATATATATATATATATATATATATATATATATATATATATATATATATATATATATATATATATATGTCTGATTAAATATACATATATATATATTTATATATGTATATATATGTGTGTGTGTGTGTGTATTTATATATATATATATATATATATATATATATATATACCGAAATATTAATAATCTGAGCTGAACATATTTAGAAACCAACAGTTTAATATATTGATATACATTTAATATATAATCTTGTATACATTTAATATATAATAAAATATATATGAGTTTGTGCATATTTTGTGAATAACCGGAAGAAACTACCGTTAAGTTTCAAAGTATTAACTGTTAATCTATCGCGACAAGCATATGCCATTGTCTTTTATCAAATATTAATGCATGCAGTTCAACGAATTTATATAACAATAGGTGCAATATAAGAAATATTTCGAATATATTTGTGCGTCAGACATTGTGACGAGGCCTTTGACAAGTGCGTTTAAGTAAGCTTCGATAAATCACTCAAGGAAATTTTAGACTTAACTGTCTGGATTCTTCAAATAAGTTTGTTCTGTTGTAGTACTTGAATAATTTCATATATAAACTAAAAACTCGTTAACAAACTATGGCAGTGTTTCCGAAGCTATCAACAAATTGCTTATATTTGTAGGTAAACGGAAATTTGACGATTAAAATATTTATATAATGATGTAGATGTCTTTTAAAAATTTCAGTGCTAATTGACTACCAGAGATGCCATATTCAAGACATTAACCACTGCACTTGACACTGCTCCTATTAGCAAGAGATTTAATATTCAACATAATTCCTCTTTCCGACTTTTAACTAAGTTAATTGGAACATGTCGAACAGGCATTCGCTTTTTAGATTGCCTCATGGAATGATTCAATGCGTGACATTAGCTGAATGAGTTGTATTGTTATTTGTAATCTGTTTTTGGTTCCGTAAGTTACAATCTGTTCACGTGCCATGCATTGAGATGGATTTCTGACATTCATAGAACATATGTACCACGTAAATTACGGTTTATTCTTGCAGCATACATCGACCTTGTAATCAGGAATAACATACAGCATTAAATCCTTGAGAATTCTGAGGAATGATGTAACTATATTCAAACGACAAGAATCATGTCATACAAGATATGCTAGAAAGGTCAATTCTTATTCAACATGTTATACCTATAAAGAGAAACGATATGTCGACAACTGATAATATTTCAAAGTTAAACATATCTACAAAGGTCACCAAACCAACTCGTCTTTCAGTCAAACAAGACGATACTAGAAATTTACTGCATAAATCTAAATATATTAATCCTAAATTAATTCTAACCTCTAGTTCTTGTGAATTTTTCCAGCATTCGACTTGCTAGAAATATGCAATAATTAGCTATTAAATAACATTACATTCTTATAAGAACTAATTTTATATTATTTTGTTATTGTTGTTGTTAGTGTTATTACCATTATTATTATTATTATTATTATTATTATTATTATTATTATTATTATTATCTTTGATTTCTGGCGTTTACACATTTCTTTCCGCGTCCCGCCCAGGGACCTAAGTTTAGAAATTGCGTCATGACACTTTCCACTGACAAAATAAATAAATAAATAAATAAAAATAATATTACATAGATAAAGCCCTTCGTAAAGTGTGGGCTGTACTTGTCAGAACAATTTTTTGTATCTCCTTGAGGCATGGACTTCCAAGAAATCCCTTCAATTAGTCTACTGCAAACTTTTCCAACCAGTCCTAGGGCTCCAACTACAACAGGGATTGTTGATGTTCCCATATGCCACATTTTCGAGATTTCTATTTCAAGGTCCTTGTATTTTGACAGCTTTTTGAATATCTTCAAAGATACATTGCAGTCAGCAGGGACTGCCATATCAATAAGGAGGCATTTTTTTGTTTGTGGTCTTTAATAACAATATCTGGCCGGTTGGCATTGATTGTTCTGTCAGTGTGATTATTATTATTATTATTATTATTATTATTATTATTATTATCATTATTTTTATTATTTCCTGTATTATTATTATTTCCTGTATTATCTGGTGTGTACGCATTTCTTTCTGAGTCCAGCCCAGACACCTAAGGTCAAAAAAGGCATCAGGATATTTATCACTAATCAATTAAAAAAAACAAAAAAAACAGTTTACATAGATAAAGAATTTCGAACGGACAATTTTTTGTATTTCTTTAAGAAACAATATTGTCAATAGTTTCTGGATATTTATAAGCGAATCTGCCAGGATTCCTTTCAATGTTTCTATTACTATCTTTTCCAATAAATCCGAGTGCTCCATCTATAACTGGCATGGTTAATAGTCTTATTCTCTTTTCAATTTCAAGGTCCTTGTAATTTGATAGCTTTTTAACATTCAAGATGTTAAAAAAGCTATCAAATTACATTTCAGTATGCAAGAAGGCACTTTTTTTTGTTTGTGTTCTCTAATAACGATATCTGGGGAATTAAATTTGTTTATTCGGTCTGTGTGTATTGTGTAGTCCCAAAAAATGTTACATGTCCTATCTCAGTAACCGGGTCAGGGTGGTTTTTATACCAATTTCTTTTAATTTCTTTTCCGTCAAATTTGATGATATTCCAGTGCCGATGCTTACCGACTCTGCCATGACGTGCTTTATATTCGGTGGGTGCCAATACAGTTCAACCTGATACAATATGCTCAATTGTTTCTGGATATTTATCACAGAAGATTTAGTATGCGTGCTTTATAATTTCTAGTTAACAAGTATTGGCACTGTGCAACAAGGATTTCAGCTTTTTAACCCTGCACAACGTAGCCACTGATGGGTACGGAGTTTGTTTACATCAGCATCTTTAAAATAGGCAGAGTATTGAAGGTGAAGCAGTTTATTTTGCAATCGTTTCTGTATCTAGTCCGATGCATTTCCTTTGCTTTGTTTTAAAAATATTTTTCAGTATCAGTCGGTGTATTATGCTTTATTTGTAATTCTCTACCCAACTGAAACTCCATTTTGAAAATGTTGGCTTCCTTTATTACGGAATAACGTCAGTTACTACTTTCCTATTATTTGACAGAGATCATCTGTCTTTTATAGTTTCTAGATATTTTTGAAGGCCAATAGTTGTAGATTTGTAAGGCAGTTCTAGTTGATGTAATCCTCTGCCCCCTCCGAATCTGGGCACATCAGCTTTGGGATGATGCATGCGGTAGCAAGTGAGAAGCTTTATCGTTTAGGCGTCCATTCGCTTAATGTTAGTGTTGAAACTTGACTAATGTATGGAATAATAATGCAACACAAAATGTACTTAGAACAAAATGTATTGAAACAAGAAAGTGTACACAATATTTAGATATAGTCTTTTGTATATTCCTGGTAAGACCGTTCCTGGAGAATGTGTTGACTGAGTCGCAGTCGGGCAGAGTCTCTGGTTGAATCTCTTGATTCCCCCCTCTATTCCCGGTACCCACCATATTTATATGGTCGGTACTCCACTATGCAAATTAGGTGGATCCTACCACAACAGTTAGCTATGGTCCAGTTATATAGATATTGAAAATGTATTGCTCCACAGGGACAGCCAAGCTGTTTATAGCTGGAATTATGCTTCTTGAATTCAGCTCGTTATTCAGCCCCTTTTTTAATTTCTCCTTCATTGGGGTATGTTGAATTTATTATTATTATTATTATTATTATTATTATTATTATTATTATTTTTGTTGTTGTTCTTTTCTTCTTCTTCTTGCTGTTGTATTTTTTTGTCTTCTGTTTTATACTTATTTCCTTCCCAAACAGAGATTTCATCATAACATTTCTCAATGAGCACATTTTGAAAATCAATCAAACAACGATCATATACATTTTATATAGATAAAAGCCTCCGTGAGGTGTAAGCTGAACTAACGAGTACAATACTTTCTATTACTTTATGTGTTGCGCTACCAGGGAACTATTCAATTAGTCTATCCAAAAGTTTTATCATTTAACAATAACATATTTCTAAAAAAACATATTTCGATTCGCATTTAATGTTTCCTCTCTGATGTTACCTGGATTTACTAAAGACAAAATAATTTCCATGCTTGAGGATGATTGTATGTACAGTTGAAAGTACTAACAGATTAAAAAAATCTTATACAGCTTGAAGTTATTAAAATCAAGGATCATAACATTCATCGAGTGGTTCGTAGGTTAATGCAAATTTAAAATTTTGTTTGTGAAGAGATTTCGCCTTTTTATATCATTAACATTACTAATCAACTTTTGTATGAATGATTCATTATATATATATATATATATATATATATATATATATATATATATATATATATAAAACGACTCAAACACTAACATTCCATCACACCTACAAATTTAAAATGAAGTCGAAAATATAACTCGAGGTATGAAAAAAAATCAATGAGATTGTTATTCCGATGTAATAAATTATATCCATGGAACATTATTGTTTGAACCGTTTATATTATATTCTTGCTCTGTCTGGGAAATTTAGCGCTACCTGAATTCTATCCTCTTCGAAATATCTGTCTATCTGTCTCTCTCTCTCTCTCTCTCTCTCTCTCTCTCTCTCTATGTATCTATGTATATATATATATATATATATATATATATATATATAAATTTTATGTCGTTTTTGAATTTATGTGGTACTTTAGTTAATCACTATCTGATTTACTTATAAAAAGTAGATTGGTAAATAACATATTATTGTATCTACTTTTACATATGTTGTTGATTGGATATAATTGGATATAAGTCATTTCTAAAATATTTTCCCATCTAATTAAATCACAATGACATTTACTCTTTAATAATATCATCTCTTTTTTTATGCCCAAATCCGAAATGACGAAAAATATGTTTAATATTAAACAAGAACTATCATTTAGTTTCAACTTGTATCTCCCAAAAAGGTCTAATAATCAAGTGCATCATAATACAACATTTCAACCGTAAGATTTTTCTTTAAATTCTCTATATTTTCTTGAATGAAATTGTTGAACGCAATAAACAGTTTTTTTTTTTTTTTATCTCATTTTTATTTTCTGTCCGTGTCATAAAACAGGAAAAGACGTTTTCTGGTATTGGGGATTTGAAGAATGGAAATACAAATATTACTATTTTATGTTGAAATGAATAAAACTAAGGAAACTGTAAAGTAAGAACAGTGTTTATTGCTGTAATGAATTCCTGTTATTTCATCGGTTATAGGCGATCATCAGATTTAAACTGTTTTTGGTGATGCTTAACATTAATACGTATAAAACTTATTATAAGCGTATTTCATAGTGTATATCTTTTTTTACGCGTTTTCTCCCAACCAAGGCGTTAAGCCATTAGCAAAAAAGGGGTTACAGATAGTTGGAGCGAGAGCAAATAGGAGTGATAGAGGATAGGATGAAGAGAAGGGTAGGGGATAGATCAAGGCGTCTGGAGACATCGATTGGCATTACATTTGAATAGTTGGAGATTATAGCTATCACGGAAATTAGAAAAGGAGAGGAAGTTCCACAGGCAAGACGACATGAAGCTATTGAAGTAGAAGATACGTCTATATTTAACAGTTTCGACAATAAAAGTAGGAGTGCGAGATGCCAGCCTATTGAACGCTTTAATTCATGAATTCTGAGAACGTGCAAAAGCAGCTCGTCACAGCAGTTATTCTGAAAGAATTTGTAAAAAAAAGACAGAGGGAGGAAATGGCACGTCTTTGAGAGACCGACTGTAGAGAAATGCCAGATCAAGGCCAATTTGATAGCGCATATATTTAGCTTAATCTAGCACATGTGACTATAGATTAACAGGTAATAGAATATGCAGTTGCATCGTCTTTATAAGAGGTTAGAGTGCACAGATGTTTTTGCATGCATAAGTATAAGATAGTTTTTACTTTGGAAAGGTTCATCTATATAGCAAGAGATGAATGTACTCGATATAGTTTCACGCATGCTTATATATATATATATATATATATATATATATACTTAAGGTGTGTTCTATTTATGGGATAAAGTTATCAATATCAGAGATTGAATGTGTGTGAATATAAAAGTGAACACTGTAGTCAATACTTAGAGGCGACAGGCTGTTTCATGCTAGACGCAAACGTCAGGCCAGAAGCATTGTTTTTTGTCTCGGCTATTTGTACATACGAGTCAGTGGTGCATTGTGGGTAGTCTTTTGACGATTATTTTGCCGGAAGTCGTTTATTTATTTACATGGGTTAAGTTATTTTATTTTTATTTATTTTTTTTTTTTTTCCATTTGGAAATATAACTATAAGGCTATTTAAAATGTATTGATCATTTATATTTAAAATCTAACTTGAGATTAAAATGTGTCATTTGTTAATTAGGATTCTCTTAATTATTTAAACAGTTCTGTGTTTTCTTTCAGTTTACTAAGCTTTTAAATAATCTATTAAAATCGCTGACGATGTAATATTGCAATATTCTAAACTGTTCGAACAAACAGCATGAACTAAAATTAACTGGAAATATCATTTTCAGTTGAACATATTTCTAGTGTCCTCTGTGATATATTGATATATTTTTTGTACCGTGTATTCACGATCCGTTTATAAAGTAATTTATTGGTAAAATCTATAGCAACTGATCTTTCTATTATATATTTCGAGTACGTTCTTCTTTTAGTAATATCAGGACTACAAACAATACATTTATCTGGTATAAATGAGTATATTTCTTTTTTTTTGTTCTAAGTCCTTACATATTCACATATACGTATGAAACATTTGACTGCGAGCGATCTCTTTTTATTGAATACAATGCAGTAGCGAATAAGCTATATTTATTAGATGAGTAAATCATTTTACATCGTTTTTCTTTCCTGCCAAGAAGACAGTTGGGAATATAATCCTGTTTGGAACATTATTTTTCTTGCTTTCCTTTTGTTTCTCTCGTTGTCTGACATAAGGAGTTGTTTCCATTGTGTAGGAAACAAAAGAGATTTCTGTAGTTTTATTATTGACACGAAGGACAAGAACAGAATAAATACATTGATAAAATAGAGCCTGATATTGCTCGAACGGAATTGATTACGCATTTGCAAGAATAAAACACACAAGAAAGTCAATATTAAAATATCCTTTCAAATTTCGCTTATAGATTTGTTGATATGAGGTTGGAAATCTGCTTGAGTTTTCTCTTTGGCGATTCCGTTCTTTTTACATTTTTCATAGTGAAAATTCACAAATAGAGGTTCTCGCACGATATGCACCAATTAAAATATAACCACATGGTTTAAATGACAATTATAAATAACACTAGAGTAAGTTCTCTGAAATCACATTAAAAATAAGTGCATATTTCAAGAATGTTATTAATTATGGATAATTTGAGAACTGTGATTGTATGAATTGCCACATAAGGTTTACCGATAACTACACATTTATATACAAATAATGATCCATATAAAGGTGTACGATACATTTTAACACACACACACACACACACACACACACACACACATATATATATATATATATATATATATATATAAATTAATGAATGAATATTACACTAGGTTACAGTAAAAAAAAATCTTTCTTTTATTTAAAATGATTTAACAGCAGAGTCACACAATTAATATCAAAACTGCGACAAAAATCAGTATTGTAAATCAACCGATCCTTTCTTTTCAATTAGAATGTTCAATTTGTAAACGCTGACCTGAAATATCTAATCTGTAGAAAATTCCTGGCTGCCTTCATAGCCATATGCGACTTTCACATCACTATTAATGTTGAACAGTGTCGACTTGTTTTTAGTTCAAATCCTAACGCTACTGTCAAACAGTGATAATTTTAGTAGCCATTAAAAACTGTGACGTTATGAATGGTAAAGGTGGAGCAATCCAAATCTCATCTACAAATATATCTTAAATCGCATGAGATTTGAGGTTTGATAATATGTTCGCTTTTAAGTCAAAATCATTGTATGACTCTCTTCTGGCCTCAAATATCATATCTGAAATGTAGTGGTAGATTCACCAGGTGCCTCCTATTATTCTGCAACTTATCAATTTCCTGTTCGTATTGTGCAGATCTGATAAAACCTGGGAAGTAATTTTCATTTTCTCATTTCTGGAATTTCGCGGTATTCTGACGACATACTTTTCACAGAATTTTGAATTACTATGTAACAAAACTGCATACAATAAAACTGCTTCCTTGGGTTCTCCCAAATAATTAATATTCTCTTAAATTTTGCCAGCATCAATATCAAGAGATGCAACATATCTAATAATGAAACTTCTGTCAAACAGGACGTTTTCATTTTTTTACATCTTTAATAATACCTCTTCTGACGTATCGCTTTTTGTGCTTATATCAAGCATAGCATTTTATGTGAATTCAGTAAAATATTATAATGGTTTGCCTAAATTTTCCCATCTAAAACGAATTTAAAAGACAGCTCTTTACTTGCACACTCATCTTGAAGGGCGTTAATTTTGACAGATTATAATTGTTTCGAAATTAGAAGATAATGCCGTAAATTTCCTCACTTTCATTATGGAGATTGTTAATTGTTTATAACTCAAACCATATCCCAAGGATTTCTAGAAAAATTAAAATAGAGTGTGTGATTTAGAATAGGAATAATCAGATGAATATAAAATATATATATATATATATATATATATATATATATATATATATGTGTGTGTGTGTGTGTGTGTGTGTGTGTGTGTGTGTGTGTGAGTCTGTAAAAGTAGTGGGTGAACTCCCAGATGCAAAAGGTCTATTACGTGTATACAAACAATCGTTAGGTATTGATGTCACAGACTAATTTAAAAATTATATCGGATTGTAAGTTATTATGTTAAGCAAATCTTTTCGTCGTTTCATATAAAAAATAAATATTGGTTCTACCTTGAAAACGTATTACGCCATAAGGTTATAAAAATTATCTGTAAAAAATAAACCGTCCGTTTTGGACCCGGATCTCGTCATTTGGTCAGTGCGCTAATTTTGGGGAGATTTCCTTAATTTCGTGTATATCATGGGTTAGTGAAGGTAGATAGCGACGTGAAAAAAATGCATGAAAATACAAAGAATTATTAGATACATGTTTGATAGAAGGGGTTTCTTATGGTCCATCTTGAGATGCATCAATAGAATATTATGCATACGTTTATTGATGGCAGAGATTTTTAATATATCGGTTTGGATTACATTTTGTACAGTCATTAATCGCCAGACGCTACTTAAACGTATTATGACGTATTACAAGTATGAACAAACTGCACACGTGCAGTAGATTTTTGACGCATATCAAAGGAAATACAATTTCTTCAAAGATAATACATCATTAGGAAATATAGTTATTGGTAATAATATAATGTAAGCTACACAATTTATCATTGAGGTTCAGTGCTTTTTAATATTTACTTCAAATTATATATACATAAATATATATATATATATATATATATATATATATATATATATATATATATATATATATATATATATATATATATATAATGCATGTTTCATTAAATAATAGAGAAGTTCTGTCTGTTTATTTTAAGTAAATACCTTTCATATTGTCTAATATATATATATATATATATATATATATATATATATATAGCCATCCAAATCTCTCTCTCTCTCTCTATCTATATATATATATATATATATATATATATATATATATAGATAGATAGATAGATAGATAGATAGAAGAGAGAGAAAGAGAGAGAAAGAGAAATTTGGAGTCAACTTTACTGTAACATATGGTAGAAAGGATATATATTAATTAAATAATTACCAATATTCAATAGGAAATACGTTAGTGTCATCTTTTTATTTGCGTGCACATATGTTAGGTTTTATTCTGTGTTTAGGTCGAAAATTTATTTGTCACCTGACGACTTGTTTCTTGAGATCTGTAGTGTTCATGTATGCTTTTCACATCACCTTTGGTTTAACCAGATATATTCGCCGCCTAACAATATAATATTAATAATAATAATAATAATAACAATATATATATATATATATATATATATATATATATATATATATATATATATATATATATATATACTCCTCCATTCCATTTTAAAAAAATTTATAATATTTTAAACCCACTTGGTTTAGTTTGAAACATGAAGATTCTGAATTTTTTTATTTTATTTTATCGTTATATAAACACACCTATTCTATAGTTAATTGACTCTCACACCTAATATAAGTAAAAGTAGTAATAGAAACAACGGTCAGTCGATGTCGGATGACCGGCTGAACGGTTGAACTCTCTGCCTTCGGGCAGGGAGGAACTCGAACGAGGCTATGCCGAAGGTCAGAGTCTCGTTCGGGGAGGTAAACCGACCCTGAACCCGTTTATACGGGTTCAAAGGGTATATTTTTGTCGGAGATCCCACGTTAAACCGGGCTTGTGCCACATGATAACCTCGTGGGCGGGGGTTGTCGATATTAGTCGATGTCGGACGACAGTTAGTCGAATACGAAAGTATCAGCGACAACAACAAGATTTCTCTGCGTAATACCTAGTATATCAAGTTCCTAACGTTTTTACGTCGGACCTATATTAGGACCGATTTAGTACAAGCCTTCACTGCGAAAATATCTCCATAAGAAAAGGTTAATAATTTCATAATGATTTTTGGTTTGATCTAGCATTAACTTTAATCAACTAACGGATTATATTTCGAATATACAGTTAAGTTTTAGAATTTTCATATACTTATAATGTGACTTGTCATCATAGGTTACGTATTGAGGGGATTTGATTTGGCTTTGAATTTTCAGAAAAAAAAAACAACTGTTTATTTCGCAATCAATATCATCATTTGATAAGAAATCAAAAGCGTTGAAACAAAATGGCTATTTTTATAGTGATGTTATAACATATACATTTTAAAATAGTTGAATAAATATTATATATATATGTTTGTGTATATATATATATATATATATATATATATATATATATATATATATATATATAATTATATATGCTTGTGTACGTGTGTGTGTGTATTTGTGTCCCCACTAGATTTTTGATTTGCTATAAAATGTTCGAATGTCTAATGTAATAATTACGCGTTGCCCACCCATTATCGTATGTTGATATCTTATCGAAACTGAGTACAATTCTGGCACATTATTTATCATCACTTCATAAAAAAACAGAATTAGAACTATCGTCATTAAATAAATATTATTAGATAATGCGAAACTAGTATACAGCATTCACTGTCAGGAAAGACTTACAATTCTAAATTACATTATTTTAGAAAAGAAACGTATGTGCAATAAATATATCTTTCAGAGTACAGTATCTTAAAGTGTTTATCTTTAGTACTTCCATTTCAAAATAATATCAATTTAGGTATATATATATATATATATATATATATATATATATATATATATATATATATATATGTATATATATAAGTTTCCCTGCTGCCTAGATGGGTTAAAGTGTTACATATAACTCCATGTACTGATGGAAGCAACAGACACTTGTCAATCACGCTGAACAGGTAACTGAAAATGACTGAAACGGCTGAAAATAATTGAAGAAAATAGAGCAAACATGAAGTTCGTTTACATAATAGCTTACGCGAATATTGTCAGAGTGCAATAAAAAAATTGTAGGCATATTTCGATGGTTGAATTTAAGAAAATTTGCAATAAAGTGATAGAGAGAGACACAGTGAAAAGCGGTGGGGGATGCACAATATAGCAAATGGCATTGAAATTTATACAATGCGTTCTCGAATCGGTATTTACCTAGTTTTCAATCCTTTTTCATCGATCTCTTTATTTTAAGAAACGTAATATTTATATCTCTTTGATATTCAAAAATGTTTGCTTCAACGCCAATTACAAATGATACATTTATTTATTAAAAATCGTATCAATATCGAATTGCCTGTGGACCAGGCATTTATTAACTTTCCTTTACATCGTATAGTAAATATCACCGTAGTCTGTCTCCAAAAATGTTTGGTGTCAACCTATGACTTTATTTTACAAGTGAAGTTCTATGTTTTTGAATGAATGCTGTATTATATTCAGGTAAAGATAATTTGCATATTAGTTGAAACGATGAGCATGATAAAAAAATTAACAAGCACAAATTGTATTTAAGTGACATTTTGAATAAAATATTTTCAAACGCTAATTCTCTTCCATACTCTCCCTTTTTGCCAAAATTTTACTTTATAATCAGAATTAATTAACAAAGTGACTTAAACATGCCACTTAAATTATTCTCTTGCTCAGCGATCTAAAAAACGGCATGGACTATACGATAATTTTTGTACATGTTAACATACGTCTGTGAGTGTGTCTCACAAAAGCATTTGCTATCCATCTCAAATTATCGATTTAGAAACCTTTATATTTAAATAGCACATGATTCTACTTCATATTACTATCTTTTTAAACTAACACATTATCACGTTTTTGATATCTTGGAACAGCTTGCAAGATTCACTTCAGCATTGATGTTACTGTTCCAACGCGTTTTTTCTTTACATGATTTGTATTTTCATACACGATTTGAATTTTTGTCAACAGAAAATTTAAGCAAAATGCAATAATACTCAGGATTTGAATCTAGGGAAAAGTGGTAGAACCTGGATGATCCGAATTTTTTCAAAGATTTCATCATCGGAAATGACAAAGTTAATAGTAATATTAGGCGTTTCCTTTTAAGCATATTTCGATATTTATTGACCGATAAGCCATTGATACCATCGGATGAGGTTAATAAAATATTTTTCATAAAACAATCTTCCAAGAAAATAGGTTTCTCAAGTTCAGTGTTATTTCTCTTTCCAATAACGAATTGTTTTAATGTAGTGGGTCAACATCTACATTATGTCATTACTTTTTCTTCTTGATTACGCCATTAATTTCTCTTTGAATTACACGTGATATCAAATTTAGATTTTACTGTTTTGAACATTCAAAAATAATGTGGTTTCTGTTATTTGGTCTAATTCTTTGTCTGCTATTCATTAGTGGGATATGAAAAAGACGCAATACGCTTCATTTTCCGATAATATGTCTAATATTTGATCTGAGAAATCCTTCGTATAAAGTTTAAAATTTCTGAATGAGTTCGACTACATGCATAATATCCATATAAAATATTCGATCTAACGAAACTATATAAGAATATGACACGCCATTCTACATTAATATTTTGGTTTTTCTATCAACTTGTGTTGTTGCACAAAACTCCAAAGCCAATTCTATGTTCCATCCTCCAATTTCCTATTCCAAATTTGTTTCAAATGTTCCATTTGCCGACGTTACCTTATTATTACTTAACAAGTTTCATATAATGAAATTTCATGAAAGATACGTGTCACAAATGCTTTCATTCTAATTCGCGAACATAATGCCTGATTTGAAGTGCTGAGTAGTATTTCTTAGAAAAATTGGTAGAAGACACAGCGTTTCTGATTACAATTATTATTATCCCAATCATGTATACCTATGACATGAATATATTTACCATGATCATCCTTACACTAAAGTTAGGAAAGAAAGCAAGAACGCTTGTATCTATTTATAGATTCTTTTGAATATGGCATGGAATAATTAAATGATCAGTGCCCATTCCTTCACTTTTCTGTTTCTATGCCGAAAGCATAGTCTTGGGTGTGACAATAGATTGGATCTCTCATTTTCTTCCTTGTCAAATGAAGTTCAAATTGTCCCGGTTTTGTGATATTCACAAGATTTGTATGAATTCGTGGACCCTCTATTACATCTCGATATTCGCTGGAGGCATCGCTTGGAAAACTGTTTTCATTGGATTACAAAAAGATGACATTAATGATGTCTTATAGAACTGTGAGACCAACTAATACATTAGTGCACAACAGACCACCATTTTAAGGATTGCTCTTCTGATCAAAGATTTTCTTAATGAAAATGAGGAGCTTATTGTTAAAGCCTCGTTGTGATATGCTACTTTGATATAGTTCATCTTTGGTGTTACGCGATACTGCTTTTAGTTCTTTAGCCTTGCTATAGTTTTCTTGATTTCGTTTCATCACTAGGATCGTCATTGTTTACGTTTGAGGAACGACATTGTAATGCTCAGATAAGTATTGATAAACGCTCTGTTTCTGAGGGCACCGTCAGCTTATTTACGTCAAGAGTGAACAGGGCTTAAAATTATTATGGGGAATATATTTTCCTGTTTGTTTTGGTTTCGTTTGTATGATGTTATCGTGATTCCCGCATCATTAGGTCTTTTGATGCTTACGTTTTATAACAGAGATGGTGATGTTCCGATGTATTATCAATGTGAAATAGCAGGAAGGAAAAATGGCGGATAATATTTGGAATCACCAATTGTCGTACACCAATCGCTGACATTTTTTCACCGACACCTCATGTTTCTTCTTTAGATAATCTTCTATAACTTGGGTCATTTTCGACATAAAATTTTTTAATTTTATTAATTCCCTCTCTCTATACACACAAATACACACATAACTAAGGCATGAACACATACATACGGATATATAGTTATATTAATAATCGTATATTCTAAAGACGAAAATGCATTTGTATTATAAAACAAAATATTAATTTTTCAGTGTCTTCTTCCTTGGCAATGCCCTTCAGATTTGGAAAATTACATTTTTTCACCAGCAATGAATTAGGTTTTGGACGCCCCTCAGTTGGCTGAAGCTTAGAGTGTTGTTCTGACCGATGATTATATAAATGTAATATTTTCGATTCTAATTGGCTCATTATTTTTCTGACCTTTTGTCAAACTAAGCATAGTAAAATAGCGATAAGTTAGTTCTTACAAACACTTTATCGATGTGCACGTCTTGTGTTGGAAAAGTTTCATATCATAACGATAGAGTAATAGACAGTCTAAACACTGTGATGACCGCCATTCACTCGTCTAGAAAAATCGAAGAAAAGAGTAGACTGCTGGTCGCCACTTTCAACGAACTTTTGGAGGTGAAATCGACGGCATTTTAATCAACATAAAAGCGTACCAACAGAATAAACACTTGTTCGTTTCTTATTAGATAGTCGCTGTTGCTGATCTACAAGTGAGAGACATTTATTGTATTTGAAAGTTTTGTGAATGTGTTTTGCACAGCAAAACCTATCATCCATTATTTTACGCATGCGCACTCGGCGATGTACATGTGATTGATTTCATCATCGACCTTGTGTACTTGTCTTGTCTGAAGACCAATCGCATTATATTCGTCACGTGCATTTGTGCCCCGTCCATTTCTTATATGAAAATCACAAGAAAAAATACAAAATTGATGAATTCTTTGCAATATATTTCTGGCTTTCATATGTTTGCGCATGCGTGTGTAGTTACGTGCACAGACACAGCCTTAGACGTGGAAGCGTTAGCATTTAATACATTTATATTTGACAAGGTTACATATAGAAGTTCGTTCAATAACCCATCGCAAATGGAAACGAAAACAGGCAGACATGAAGAATAATAGAGAGTGGTACTGATGATGGGCTTGAAGAAGAGAGACAAAGCTTATGACACACACATGAGACGGAGAATGTCTTAGAAGAAAGCGGAAAATGGTACATAGAGAAGAGCGGCAAATATGTATTTGGGAAAGGGAGAAATATACAGAAAATGATATAATAAAACGAGAAAGAAAAAAACATGAACAACAATGTATGAAAGAAATCAATTAATTTCAAACAATTTCTTGAAAAAGAATTAGTAAAAAAAATAAAAGAACCATCCGTATATTAAAAGAGTAATAATCATAATGGTTAGGACGTTCGTTTTCTTACCAGGAAAACCGGGTTCGAATCACACCATATTAGATTTGTCAAGGCGGAGATAACTTTATGTTATCGTTTACCACTTTGTAAAGTGCCTGTAAACTAGACTTTTGGTTGACACAATCGATGTGAGTGAATTTGGGTGTCTACCCGAATTCATTCACATCGAACCCTTGTGCTAGCACGAAGTTACAACTAATCGTCACCAAGTCATTGAGCGGGCCGTCCTTGTTCAGACGGTAGATAACAAGCACTCTCTTAGAAATTGTAACTAAGGTTATATAGTTGCAGTATAATACACAAATGGGTTCAGTGGGTGTTGGACAAAGAATAATGGGCCTAACGAAGATAACCTAGACGCCCTAGTAGAATGGCATTCTCGAGTAGGTGAGGCTGCGCCATTTAATATTAATGATAATTATATATATATATATATATATATATATATATATATATATATATATATATAGAACAATAAAAAATATTCAAAAATAAATTCTTCAGACACACTGGGTTGTAGATTAATATTCTTTCGTTGTTTTTACTATTATTTCATTTAGATTCCTCGAGTAGTTTTGACCAAAATGCCCATCATCGGAAGAAGAAATTTTTCTGCTTGCTGGTAGCAGTAAACTACAGAAATGAATGTCTTGTTGGAGAAAATGAACTTTTGCCTGTAGTTTTCATTTGTTTTTTTTTTATTTTTTTTATCTTTTTAACATGAATCTTTTAACATTCCTTGTGTTGGTCAATATATCAATATCAATATATCAATATCAATATATATATATATATATATATATATATATATATATATATACAGAACACACATATAATTATATATATATTAACTTGACTTAAAATATTTTGGCCCTTCCTTGCCTTTAAAGGAGTGTCCTTTGCCGTGCTGATGTTGCTACATGCCTTACTTCTTACCTATCTCACACTGCGATTTTTTTCTAAGCTCTATACAAAACATTAAATCTGTTACGAAAAAAGAACTAAACAAAATGAACATAAAACGATCAGCTTTAAAAAAAAGTCTCGTATCTGGAAAACCGAATGAAAAAAGAATGTTAACGACAAATACTTTTTCACAACCAAACCAGTTCTGCGGAATCAGAATCAACGTTGAGTTTAAACAAGCGAATGAGCTAATTGGAGTAAAGTGTCATGCAGATTTAAATTTTTCCCACTTGTGACGAATGCAGCTATCGTTTTTTTTTTTTGCATTCTAGCATGTTAGTTAACATTCGTGTCAGTCGTGACGGCCAGCTATAGGCTCTCACTCTGGTTAGTAGAAAATGGCCGCAAACTACATGAAAACTGCCGTAGAAGCATGAAACTATCGATTATTTCCACTATCGATGGGAGTTAGGATATGCAAAGTCGGTCTTGGGCTTCACGCTAACTTGGAGCATGTGCATGTAAATCTTGGTGCAAATCCGTCGAAAATTGCTGCTGTGCATTTGTTACACACACACACACACACACACACACACACACACACACACACACACGCGCGCCTTGCCTTTTATAGATAGAGATTAATTTTAATGAATCACTTAAAAATACTTTACTAGTGAAATGCTTCAATTCATTGAACTTTCAAATATTAATTTAACAAGTTTTTTTGTGTCAGAGGATTTCTATTTTGTATATTGGAACTGGATGTATTGCTGGGGTAAAGGATATTGTTCCCCAAAGTAAAATCGTCTAATTCAAATTCGGCATTTTGTGTTCATTTTGGCAAATATGTCGTTTGGGGAAGGGGTTGATCCTTCACTTACCCACAATTGTAGGCACAACAACAGGGTCGACTGAAATTCCTAGATTGTGGTGGCAACCCGTCCAAGAGAAGGAAAAAAGACAATGGGACACCATTCCACGTTCTTTTCCAAGAATGCATTGCAATTCACAGATGAATGTTTCATCTATGTTGAACCCTAATCACTGCGAAGTGTCGTCCAGCTTTTGAAGGTTGTCCTGATGTTATATTGACCGCAGATCCTTTGTATTTTCTCTGATAACCCCTTCACATAGGGCAGACAGACTGTAGTCGTTGCTTAGACCCAGTGACAGAACCCAAAGTCTGTGAGTTCAGTACCCAGTTAAGGCATTGGACAACTTGCAGATTGGAATTAGCAGGAGATAAAGGGCATCCATTAAACATGGCACGTAGAACTACAACAGTCTACACCACTGAGCGAAATAAAGTTTAAGTTCGACATTCCAATACAGCCCCCAATCGTATTTGATTTAGAAAAAATAAGTCATATGAATTTTGATTTGAAATGTTTTCATTATTATTATCATTACTGTTTTACTTCTCTCCATTTATTATATTATTCGACGTCGAATATAATCAGACTGTTAAATTATTAAGGTGTTATTGTCTATGTGAAAGTATCTAATAAAACGTAGATGTCAATGAGACAGGGTTTCATCTCCCATATCTTGGGGGCTCATGTATAGACAATACTGCAACCAGTTCTACAGATTTTTAGTTTCTAAAGAGAGTTGAAATCTGCATTAACATTGTTATTCATCTCTTTCAGGTATTCAAATATAGTAAGCGAGATCATTTTAGGTCACATAGTCATTCATTATACCATCTGCGAGTTGTGATAAAAGGCAAAATATAAGATTACTAATGTTAGTCAAAAGCTGATTTTGACCAGTGAACATGAATAAAAGTAATTTTTAAATGTTCATTTCAACAAATAAAAAAAATATTTTGAACGTAAATATCATAGTCTGGTTCGTCTACATTGATTTTGTTTATTTTAATATTTGAACTTGGTACATAAAAGCTTAAGGCCGCATCACGTTTAAACACCAGTTCACGTACGATCACCGAAGTTAAACAACGGCGAGCCAGGTCAGTATCAAGATCGGTGCTCGCTTAGCAATACCAGTTAATGTAAACTTAGATGTGCAGATGGCATAAAGAATAATGGCTCGGAATTTTTAATTGGAGGGCCGAGTTCAGATTCTAGCTGAAT
Organism: Acanthosepion pharaonis; assembly: GCA_903632075.3. NCBI lineage: Eukaryota > Metazoa > Mollusca > Cephalopoda > Sepiida > Sepiidae > Acanthosepion > Acanthosepion pharaonis. The sequence continues at coordinate 2,679,104 of CAHIKZ030002201.1, forward strand.
TCGTTGCATTCACTTAGAGGCAACCACTTGTTGAAAAGGTAAGAATCCATATCTTTCCCTTCCCAGCTATGGGTTAATTAGTAAAACTCTTATCATTAAATCATTATTATCTAAAGAAAAAATTTTTTCTTAAAATCTAAAAAGACTTTCTGGTTTTAAATAACATTTAATGGGTTTGAAACCGTAAAAAAAACGAATGAATAATTCAAAACGCAGTATTACCATAGGGAATATGAAACTCATCAATTTAGCATGAATATTGACTTATGTTTGTATAATTATTCGATTCGTGTTTTATTTTCTCCTAAATTACTTATTACGAATGTAGAAAAATAAGTAGTAAAAACTTTTAAAGGAATATAAAAAACGAAGTCTCAATTCTAAACGACAGTCAACAAGAACAATTGCTAAATGACTAGACCATGTTTTACTATCAACATGTTTTAATATGAAGATAGGTAATATATTTACATTTTGCGCGCGATTTTTACAAAACGCCGGATAAAATGAAGTCAGTGAAATTGATTCCTATCTTACTGATATGTATTTTCATGTTCGCAGATTATTTGGATTCGCTTTTTATTTCTTTTTTTTTACGGGATATACGCCTACTCTATTGTAACGAGGCAACATAAGACACTCATATTCATTTTATGCTCGTGAGTAGACAAATATAAATGTTTTTATTTCTTTTTATAATATTTATTTATCCATATTAGTTTGAATGTTACATTGCTTACTGGTAAATAAATAACTAGACATCATTTGTATTGAATTGGTCTAGAGCTACTTGCTAAAATCTAAAGGCATCCTGAAGTTTTCTTGTGAAGATGGTAACAAAACGTTATCTTCTATGCAACTATTTCAAAGAAATGATATTTTACAGAATTTTCCTTAACCTCGTCTATATAAACAACGCCTGACCTTAACTATTTATTGATTTATATATCTATTAAAATATGTAAGTATCAGTGAAAATGGCTTTTGATTCATACTTTAACAATATCGCTTGTTTTGGTATTGCTGGTTCAACCTGTGCAGGTTGGATTGTTATTTAGAAAATAATGCCTAATTCTCACTTACATAGCCGTTTTCACAGATACAAAAAAAAAAGGGTTGTACTATATCAGCTATGAATTCTTAATACCTGAGCAATTTTTCGAAAAAGAATAATAAATGTGAACTGAATTCCTACTCGCTTTGCCAATTCTGATTGTTACGAGGTTAAATTCACAGTTAAAAAACGGATAACAGTTAGAAATGCAGGTGCATAATATTAGGAATCATGTAATTACTATAGATATAAGTATTATAGATATAGATATGAAACTTCACAGTGTTTGCGGAGAAGCGGATAACGGCTTGGAATAAGAACTTGAATTCTAGTCGAGTTGGTAACTTTCATTTATGCGCAAATACGTTGAGGGAAATGTACAAGTCAGTTTCAACACAGCTATGGGTAAATAGAAAGACATCCTATATACTTGATTGGCATTCTATCCAGGAGAATGGATACTCTGAATTCAAACTAAGTATTATAAGAGTCTTCACTTTGCTACATAGATTTGATAATCCTACAGTCTAAGACTCATGATTGTGAATCAATATAAACTTGTGTTTGTGTACTATTAAACAAAATTTTGGGTGAAATTATGAAGTTGGAAGACATTATTCTCAAATTATGTAGAGGAATGGAAATGGCTAATTTGAACATCTCCATAAAATCATAATATTTTAGAGCGATGGGATATACGCATTTATTTCGGAAGTAAAACTAGAGAAATTGGAAATATACATTTATTTCAGACAAAAAACTAAATTAAATTTCCGGTGGCATCAACACATCCATTCTCAAAATTATGAATAAGAGATAGTTTTGAAAGTTAGTATGTAGCCCAAAATTTTCTGTCGACTTTTTAATTTCAAATTCGCTCAGGTCTGTTTTGGCACTTTTAAATGCGAAATACTGTCATCGAAGAAAGTGTAATTGGATGTTAGTCGAATAATATAATCGTACTTCAGTTGATTTATATTTGAAAATACGCCTACATCGAAAGGAAAAAATGACAAAAGTGATTTAAAAACATACTAGCTGAATTCAACATAGATTAAATTATTGACATCTACCGAAAATAGATCAATCATTTTTTTCCAGTAAATAAGAGCAAACGTATTTGAAAACTATCATATGTACTTCCTTGAATTGTATGCTTGTAATGCCAGATTTAATAAATCTATTCTAATTCTGCTTATTCTTTAATAAAGGACCTGGCACGTTACGCCCTGTCAATACCACATGAATAGTCTATTCCGTTTTGATTGCGACGAATGACGTAAAAGACTTAATAGCGATGTTCTTTGGTTTCAGTGAGAACAAAATTGCACAGAAAAAAGATAATGAAGTCGGAAAAAATCTGATGTGTTTAAAATTTCCTTCAAATAATGAAAATATGCAAAGCCTTTCATTTATACCAAATTACATCTTTAAAGAGTAACCTGTATTCATACATGTGATTGTTATTGTTTTTTTTTGTTTAATTTGTGAAGCTCAAGTATTGAACGATGCAAATGCGATTTCCCCGTGGATTTTATTATTTCTTCATCTAATAAGTAAATTAATCCATCATTAATTTAATAATTATTATTTCTGAGTAAAACTGTTAAATTTATTGTGGGTATTCTTGTATTTTAATTTTTGAAATACACACACAGGCGCATATATATATATATATATATATATATATATATATATATATATATATATATGTGTGTGTGTGTGTGTGTGTGTGTGTGTGTGTGTGTGTGTGTGTATATGTCGACCGACAAAACTAGAAAAGCAATAATTAAGATTTTTAAAAATAACGGATTCGACATAGATAGAAAAAAATAACCTAAACGAAGTCGATTTTCTAGATGTTAACTTCAACCTACGAAAAGGCACATATAAACCATATAGAAAACCTAATGATAAACCACTCTACATACACACATCTTCCAACACCCGTCTTCTATACTCAAACAGATACCAAAATCGATTAACCGCAGGCTTTCCGACAATTCCTCCCATGAATCCATATTTAACAAAGCTAAGAAAGACTAAGAAACAGCCCTAAAAGATAGCGGATTCCCAGCAACACTCACATAGTCCTCACAGAACACCAAAAAAAACCAACAGGAGAAGAAATATCATATGGTTCAACCCACCGTACAGCAAAAACGTAAAAAGAAACGTAGGAAAAATATTCTTCAAACTCTTACACAAACATTTCCCGGAATCAAGCACCCTACACAAAATATTCAACAAAAACACAGTAAACATCAGCTACAGTTGCACCGAGAACGTGGCACAAATAATAAAAAAGCACAACAGGAAAATTATCAACAAACCACACGAACAAATTAAACCCGCGTGCACTGCAGAATAAAGAACGAATGTCCCTTAAATGGAAATTGTTTACAAAACAACGTAATATACCAAGCCACGAGAAAATCACCAGATAATGAAGAAAAAGTATACATAGAAGAAACTGAAGACCCTGGAAAGAAAGAAATTATACACACAAATCATCTTTCACAAATAGTAAATATGCAAACAGTAAGTATATCTAAGTATATCTGGGAAATTAAAAACAAAACGCACATCACACCAAAAATATCTTGGAAAAAAGATCATCAGCCTACAATAACCAATCAGAAACTTGCAAACTTTGCTTGGAGGAAAAAATAGCTATCATTACTTTCCCAGACCAAAATAAATTATTAAATAAAAGATCAGACATGAAAACAAATTTTTACTACGTTACTTAAAAATTGAAAACGGAAAAAATAAATTAAAAACAGATAAATAAACAAGTATACAAAATAACAATAAAATAAGCCAAATTAATTAATCCAAACTAATTACCAAATCACACCTGTTAGAATAGACGAAATAGAATAACAATAATAATAATAGTAATAAAAAAACGCAAAAAACGAACCCAAATAAATAAAATAAATAATAAACAAAGTAGCAAATCATTATGACCAAAATATTAGTTAGACTAAAAAATCAAAGCAAAAAATCGGAGGAAAACAATAGCTATAACTGTTATATAATGATAAAAAAAATAAAATAAAAAAATAAAATAAAAATGAAATAAAAATAAATAAATAAATACTACTTTACTTAAAAATCGAAAACCGAAAAGAGAAAATATACAAGTAAAATAAATTGACCTAAATTGACCTAAATTCATCCAAGTAAATAAATAAACAAACCAATCCCCATAAAGTTACCGTTAGAAAAAACAAATAAAGATATTCAACCCAAATAAAAATTGTTCCTGCCAAAATACTAGTTAGAATAAGCTACAACAACCAACCCCAAAACCGAACAAATATCTTTAATTAAATTCTCAAACGAAAACAAAACTATTAAATAAGTGATATAAACACATTTTTACTACGTTAATAAAAACACCGATTAAAAATAAAAAATAAATAAAATAAGAAACAAAAAAATAAAAAATAAATAAAAAACAAGCAAAATAATTTAAAATAAATAAATAAACAACTCCGGTAAAATAACCGCCATAATAGACTACCCACAATGTACCAATGACCCGTATATATATATATAAATAGCTGAGAAAATAAAAGCACACGTGTCCTGACGATTGCATATAGCATGAAACAGACTGTGGCCTCTAAGTGTTGACTTCTATGTTCACTTTTATATATATATATATATATATATATATATATATATATATATATATATATATATAGCGGTACTCACTTGAAAAAACCTTGGGTATTTCGGCTTGTAGTTAAACAAACCAATACCCAAGGAAAAATGAGGAATAAAAAAAGAAAGAACTAAGAATATGAAATTATAGGGAAAACAAACGTCCTGATTTCAAGCTCAGAGTCCAAAGAAATACAACTCCAAAACAAGTAACTACGTAATGTGCTCAATACAAAAAGTAGAGCAAGCCTATTATTAACTTAAGAGCCAGGTAAACCTACCTAAGTTTCACCTAAACAGATCGTTCTATAGGTTAATTGACTGGATGTGATCACTCATATAAGGACAATCACAATTAACCAAGGGATTCTAGTAACTTTAATTTATCTTTAGATAGAATCAGCCAGTCGAACTGATTTGATTTTTCTATTTAGACATTCTATGAAGAGTTCCATTCTTTCCGCAGTGTTGTTAGAGTAACGAACGTACGTAATGAGGAAAATTGAAACCTAATTTAAAATATTTGACAGGTATGTACATTTTACCAAATTTGTTGCATCACCTGAATGATCTGTTATATTGAGTTCTTTATCAAGTTTATACCAACGTATTTCATTTTTTCTCAGGTTACATCGGTTGGCAGTGGAGTAGAAGCAAATATGGATTTTTTTTATATATATATATATATATATATATATATATATATATATATATATATATAATGTGTGTGTGAGTATTGTTTGTTTTGTGTATAAAATGTTTTCGGAGAACGAATACAAATGAATACAAATAATAAATCTACTTGATTGTGAACGATCCTGCGAAAAGTAGAAACAAACTAATTATTTTGGAAAGGAAATTTAGTTCTCACCCCTTTGTACATTTTAAAAAGCTGCAGACACTAGAACTGGATTATGCACTCTTAAATAAAGGCAGGAATGCTTTTCGTTACTCCGCTGAACGAAGCACCCAACCACTCAGTTGGCACATTAAATAATGGACGTAAAATGACGCGGCAATCCATAATAAATCACGTAATCCCAACTACTAATCCGGTTACAGATGAAGATTGAGAGACATTGATTTTTCGCTGTCTACTTAGTACTATCACTGAAATAATACCAAAAATTGTTTGCTCTGCCGTAGGCGAAATTAATCCCTTATCTGATGCATATAAGATTCAAGCACTAATAAGATCTTCTGGTACTATAAATAGAAGCCATTAATTCCATTATGAACGCTTTTTACTTTAGTGTGGCGTAGCAAACCCATTTGGTAAGATCTGGAATATGTTTGCGAATTGCATAACGCATTCATTTGTTGTAGCAGCTTCATAATTTATAATTTATATATATATATATATATATATATATATATATATATATATGTGTGTGTGTGTGTGTGTGTGTGTGTGTGTGTGTGTGTGTGTGTGTGCGTTTTCGAATATAGCTAGATTGATTCATGGAAATTAAAAAATCAAGCATCCTCTCCATGCACATAAACACAGACTTACACACGCAAACACTTACGGTCGCAAACATAGGCACACATACGGGCGCACCTACACACACACATATATATATATATATATATATATATATATATACGCATGTAGAGAGAGAGAGTGAAAGAGGCACACAGAGAAAGTGTTAAAGAGAAACAGATCAAATGTTAAGCTTCTGGTAACACCATAAATCTCAACCCCCCCTTTCTCTCTCTCTTAAATATCTCTCTTTTTTCTTACTAATTCTCTTTAAATGAGCTTATTTTGTTGTGGCAATTTCGAACGATTCATTCATTTTTTTAATCTTTCTTGCGTACTTTATCTATCTTTTCATATATTTGGAGATAAAAAGAGACAGGTTGTGCCTGTGCGTGTGTTTGAAAGAGACAATGGTTGAACGATAATCCCATTTATTTACTGACTGCCTTTTTTTTATTTTGACAAATTTCAACGGAAATATTCTAACATTGCAAATGACTAGAGAAACGGTACAAACATATGATTTTCTGGTTTCTGTTTAACTTCACAAACAAAGCTTTAATTTGATTGTGCTTCAACTGTAGACGCAAACTCGTCGACAGATGTTAAGAGGATTTGGGAATTTCTTTGTTTGTATATTAAAGGAACTGATGTCTTTGCATAATAGGAAATCGAAATCAGCTTAGTCTTGTTAGTATAATAGACGACATCAAGTTGTTTTATACTTTATATATGTTTGCAAATTACAATTATCGCAAAGTTTTGCAACTTTCTTGAAGAACTATATTCTCATATATAAGACATCCGTCTACATTTAACTATTAACTTTTTGAGATGGCAAAGATTTGAAACACCACATTTAGGTAGAATTATTAACTACACATTTCTTAAAATATATTCAGATTAAAAACAAACTTTTGCACATACTTTGAAATCAATAGTCATAATTGTTCTGTTTTCAAATAATATTCCCTGGCGTCATTGAAAATCTGAAAATATCTCATATTAACTGCGCGTTATTTGGAAGAAAACATTACAGCATTGTGTGTCTACCGAGCTCTTCAGAATAACAGGGAAGCTCGTGCCGGGGCCCTAGACATCTCCAAAGCATTTGATAGGGTTTGGCATGCCGGCCTTCTTCGTAAGCTCCAGGGTTATGGCATTACGGGTCGATTGTTTGACCGAATACAATCATTCCTGTCAAAACTTGAAATGAAGGTCGTTCTCAACGGATTCTCCTCCAGTTCCTATCCCAGGAACGCAGGTGTTCCTCAAGGTTCCAACCTAGGCCCCACTCTATTCCTTATCTACATAAATGACCTTCCTGACGCCATAAATTCCCAAGTTGGCATCTACGCGGATGACACTACAATTTATTCCTGCCTCAAAAACAAATGTAGTTTCACTGACAAAACTAACCTGGCCGTCCGTCTCGAAAAGACCTCCAATCGGTTGTGAATTGGGGCAGGAATTGGCTGGTCAACTTTAATTCTTCAAAAACAAAACTGCTCTCTATTAATCACCACAGAGATCTTCCCTGCCCTCCATTAGAATGCCTGACGCTCAACTTCTCGAGAACAACTCTCTGTGGCTGCTCAGTCTCACGTTGACCTGAGATGGAACAAATACATTGAGTCAATTGTTTCATCCACCGCAAGGAAAATTGGCTCCCTGTGCCGCGCCAGGAAATTTTTCTCCCCGGAATCGATCCTCCAGATCTACAAATCAACAATTCGCCCTTGCATGGAGTATTGCTGCCATATATAGTCTGGAGCCCCTTCTGTTTGCCTGGGGTTCTTGATAGGCTCCAGAGGCGGATAAGCAAAATAATTGGCCCTGCTCTGGCATCTCGTCTACAGTCACTTTCTCACAGACGCGCCGTCGCCTCTCTGTCTGTTTTACAAATACTTTCAGGGAAATTGCTTCGAGGAGCTGCATTCGCTGGTTCCCAAACTTCAGGAGTTCAAGCGCCCTACAAGGCTGGCATCCCGCTCTCACCCCTTCACTGTCGAAACTCCTAAATGTAGCCGTCTCTTCTACTCCAATAGCTGCATGTCTCGCACCTCTCGCCTGTGGAACTCCCTTCCCTATTCCAGTTTCCCTGAGAGCTATAATCTCCAGCTATTCAAATTCTCCTCATCCTTTCTTTTATCTGTAACCTCTTGCGTCCTAGTGGCTTCCCGCCTTGCTTGGGGTGAAACGCTTAAAAAAAAAGAATACAGTTTATTAGCATGACTTTCTAAGATAAAGGAAATGTTTAGTTTGGTGTGTTGTGTTTTACGGCATATGAACCATAACGGGTTATTTAATGCCGACAAGATTTTTATGGCTGGTTATATTTTTTTTTCAAATTTATTTTTGATAATATTTTTACCAAATTGTTTTGATGGTATTATTGTTGGTAATATTTTTCTTCAACTACTTATGCCTGGTAATAATATATACAAAATGTTTTGCTGGTATTAAAACATATTTTTATAAGTTTTGACCCCATTGTTAACTGTTTGCTCAAAGCTGGGACCCTAACAGGTGCTTCCACCCCGGGTCAGGGTGAACCTGGGAAGACCAACAACTAAGAGGTGGTTCCACGGTCCTCAACACCCCCAGATCAGAGGCCTTACTCTCGGGTGTATTTTATTGTCTTACACATGACACAATATTTCTGGTAATAGATTTTTTTTCAAAAATGTATTTTTGGTAATTGTTGAGTGGAATAAATTAGTAATGATAATATTTTCAAGAGAGTAGAAATTGCAAGACAAGTATTGATAACAATTATAACTAAACAGAGGAAGGCCTTCAGTCGCATCATGCGAAAACTCTTCCTGGAGAATTTAATACCGAAGTCAAAACCATTTTGAAGACAAAAGAAAACAGGGTAACCTACTAGATGAGTTCAAATGAAAGGATTGTAGAAAACAGGCAAAGTGAGTTGGTAAAACATGGAATATAATGTAAAATAATTCGACAGTCCTTATTTATAAGTGTTACAATGTTTCTCTTGCATTAATCGAATCAGTTACATATTTATTCCAGGTTTTAAAGATTAAGCATCCTCAAGACATAACCGTTATTTTCATTTGCCTAGCGTGAAAATTCCTAAACAAATCCAGTTAAAAATCATTTACAAAAATGATCTTTCAATTTATTGAGAAAAATAATTAATTATAAAACCGTCATCAGTTTTATTTCTCCAAAAAAGAAAACTATTTCTCTATTTTTACGAATTGGTATTTCAATATCGATTTATTATTTATTTTTTTTCCCTTTATGTTTAAACTTCTGATATTAATAATAGGACGGTGATTTTTCTGAAGATTTATCCTAGTTTAGTTATCTATTAAGACGAAATTAATATGGTAAATCCTAAGAAGAATAAAATCTGCATTGTAATGATATTTGAGGAAATGTTCTAATTGAGCTTTTTTGCCAGCGTCGGCACAGACATAAATCAGAAGAAGCATTTAGAAATATGCTAAAAATTAATCTACATCGAAATATTCTGCTAATTTTAAGATTACCTGTAACCTTTGGTACGGAGGCTACTGAAAATCTCACGAGATTAAAAATTTTAAATATAATTTTTCTTGATTAAACATTTGTCATTTTCTCTTGAATTAATTTGTTTTTTTCTGGATCAGTATCTTGATGAGACTATGGCACCACGAGAATGTTTTTGGCTATTCCATGTTTGGAATGTAAAAATAATTATCAAAATAATCTCCATCATATGAGATTCAGATAAAACTTCGTGCAAAATTATTTTATTATATCAAAATATTTTAATAAGATAGGTCGTAAACCAATTTTTGTTGATATTGAAGCTAAAAAGCGAAAAGAATAAACAATTTCAAATGTTACATAGTGGATAATATTCTTAATATATTTATGCGTCGATAAACATTTAAATCTATTGATAAGTGAAGTTTATAGGGATTAATGTATACATAGGATTAGAAATGATTATACAGATGGATTAGAAATCAGTTTTCGCAATCTCCATTTGTATATGTGTGTGTGTCTGTTTGTCTGTCTGTGTGTGTTTTGTGTGTATCGATCGAATGTTTTGATACATGATAAAATACTATGATTTGAAATAATAAGATATATTTAAGCGAGGAAACGTTCATTTAAGGTTTAACCTTCAGAGTAAAACATAAACATATCTTGCAGAAAAATCTTAGAGAGAATACAATGATGGATTTCATGGATGGCGTCAAAGCCGTTCACAAATATCTAAACTGCCTGCTGTATACAGTCGTTTTTTTTAAGACTAATGTCTAAAATGGGTTTGAGTGTGGGAAACTTCATTTTCTTAGCCAAGAACACAATTCTTTGAATAATGTGGACTGGCGAACCAGAATAACAATGAAAATTTCTATCAGATAACAGAAACTACATCACTTGAAGACCTTCAATAGTAGCAACAGATATGTTGAAAAACACGTGTAACTGGAAGGAAGAAAAATGACAAATCAAGATGTTGACGTGAAAGATAACTAAATATAATGATAGCAGTGACTAAATTTGAGAAAACTATTTTTCATGAACAATTTTTTCATAAAAGATTTTACAAATATATATATATATATATATATATATATATATAATTCTCTCTGTTAGGGTTTAATCTCCCTCCTTCTCTAGTCTGTTACCCCTCTCTTTAGCTCTAACATTCGTCCCACACCCTCATACTTACACTCTCTCTAAATTCTGTTTTTAATTCCGGAGTTGTTTGTTCTGTTTTCTTTTAGAATTTGTAGGTCTGATGAATTGGATCGTATTTACGATTCCAATGGAATAAATTATGACCATGGAATATTAGTGTTTAAGCCTTTTCATTATATCCTTACTCTCTCCTGGACATTGAGTTCTACCTGGATTCTATCCTCTTGGAATCTTTATTCAAAAAATATACATGTATGTGTATGCACCTATGTATATATATATTTATATATTTTGCATATCTATGTGTATATTTACCACTAATATTATCTATCTATCTATCTATCTATATATATATATATATATATATATATATATATATATATATATATATATATATATATATATATATATTCCCGTGTATAAGTTTTTGTCTGTTGTAAAATTCAGCGAATATATTACTTCTAATATGAAGTAAATATTTCAAAACGCTAAAAACGTAAATCCGTTACAGTTCATAGCTCGTAAATTCTCTCGTGTTTTTTGTATTATTATTTTCCAACAGTCTTGAAAGTCACTTCTCCGCCGAGATCCTTGGATTTAGCCAGCAATTCCACTGTGTTTTCATCATGAACACAAAGCTTTTAATGCTGCTACCAGATTTCACGTTTTATTTTTATATCCACATAAAATTATTAGAGAAGAAAGAAATCAACAGCAATACTTACATTCTACTTAAGTGTGTTTTTACTCTCAGCATGTAAATTTATTTAAAGAAAAGTCCCTCCAAACGTTGCATTGATTCAATTTGTTCAGGCAATTCGATTTCTATGCTAACATTTCAATCTTGCTTTATTGTAGATTTTAAAAAGCCAAGGAGAAAATAAAATTCATATATTTCGACTTTTTCCCTTTAAGAAATTAGGTGATATCATATGAATGCTATAACTATCCTATACATTTGGAGATCTAGCCTGTATATATATGTGAAATATTTTTGACTATTACACACATATATATATATATTTATATATATATATATATATATATATATATATATATATATATATATATATATATGATTATATATACATATCTGTCTGACTACTGAGAGTGCCTCCTCCGTGGATACCTTGGTGAACAAACTCACCACGTCCAAGCTCAACACCTGGTTGGATAGGATGGGAGTATCTTTTATTATTTCCACGAAGTGGGCGGAATTTCGGGCATATAAAGGAGACTTTCCGATCAATGGGTCAATTATATCTACAAGGAAGCGACTCAGAGTTTGGCACACCGAGCCTTGGCGACTAACAATCGGCCTGAGCGGAATACCCTCTTTGTGAATCTTAGGGAGACCGTATATGTGAGATAGCTTGGTAGCATAGAGGAGAACATGACTAAAGACTGTGTGTAGGCTATCCCATGCAGGTGCGAAAAGGAATATAAAGGAGAGACAGGCTGCCCCTCAAGGTAAGGCTTCAAGAACAAGAGAAAGCTGTAACATGAGGGGAAGTAGAAAAATCAGGCGTGGCTGACCACATATGGAGAGAAAAGGAGAGAAAAGGGAGATCACCGCCCTCTGTGGGATCATGTTGAGATCATTGACAAGGAACACCATTGGAAAATTCGTAAACTTAAGGAATCAGCACACATGCTAGGCCACAAAAATCTCTTGAGCCGACTAAGCATAGAAACAAATACAATATGGGAACCAGTAATAAGGAGTGCCAGAGAAAAGCAATGATAACAACATAGTTGCAATATGAGCTCTGGTAAAAACATTTAATGATAACAGCAAAAAATGCAATATGAGCACTGGTAAAAATGTTTGCTGAAGAAATTAGGTTTATAATACCCAGAAATTTATGCCCATTGTCCTGAAGGACACATGGCACATAAAGGTTAGATCCAGTTGGTTAGATCCAGTGACAGGATCCATAGAGTGTGAGTTCAATACCCGGTTAAGGCAGTAGAGAAATTTCAGAGGAAAATTAACAGGAGATAACTGATAACTGACATCCACAAACATGGCACGTGGAACTAGAACAGTCTTCCCCGGAATAAATAAAGGGTTCAGTTTGACATTCCAACCACCTGAAGAAGGCCGGAGTGTACAACAGCCGAAACCTTGTGAGAAATATGGCGACAAAGATGTGGTCAATAGTCCAAATAATGTAAATAATTAACGTTCTACTCACTAAATTAACAATATACAGATTTTCAGCAACTTTCCATTTAATACCCCGTGACACTATTTTTAGTCACGCTCGTTAAACTGGTACAAGGGTGACGTCTGATTTCTTAATCTCTGTGATTTCTTCGGGTCGAACATTCGGCTGTATTTTGTAGCCTGGTACAAACTTTGAAACGATGTTCTTTCTGTAGGAGCTTTGCCGGGTTTGGCAAAACGCGTCTTGAACCAAATGGTAACGCATTTCTCTCGCAAACAGCACTGAGCTGTCTGATTCCTTTTCTCCGTCTCTCGCACTCCCTCCTCTGTATTTTCGGACCCTCGCGAACACTAGGCGCGGGGTATGTGTTGGAAGGGAAATTGATTGCGTGACAAAATTTTGGGAGATCCAAATCCCAAAGAGCGGTGATGGCAGAATATCGATCCGCTAAAATCCTTCCATCTCGAGTGGGTGCCTTTCAACATCACCGTTCTAAAGGTGCACGTATTTCCTCCGCCCTCCTTGAAATTCTACCTGACCCATTACACCTCTCTTTGTCTCCTGATCTAACCTGCTCCCAGAGGTTTGCCGTGGCCTAGCCAAAATTGCTGAATTCAATTATCATCTAAAATTTCCAACAGCGGGGAATTCATATCGTTTCCTTGTGGGGTCTGTTGCATCTTGGATTTATCAACTGTCGCTTCTCCTTGCAGACTCTTTAGTAAAGAAGTAACAAAAAGAGATTATTACTTTGTTAAATTAAATTTTATCTCGTTTTAGGCAGACAAAAATTCCTGTTTTCCTTTGGAAACCTGTCGGTCTTAGATTCCAAGTTTAAACAACTGATCTAATTTTGGTTAGAGACTTGCTGTTAGTTTTCGTGCATAGCATTCCTATTTGCCACATTGGCTCACTGACGCTATATCTTATTCCACCGTCGGCACTTGAGGTCGTTAAAATATAATCTGTTCTTCCGCCTTTTTCCAATTTGCCAGCACCTTCTTAATAATGTCACAGCACAACATTCATTTTATCATTCATGTTAAGTAGGTCTAGATTTCTTTTATTTCTCTAAATGCTACTGGATTCTTCTGGCGGTATGTTGAGACGTATACTAGAAATTGTTCGTTGTTGTGTTACTGTGGGTTCGTAGTTGATCTAAAGTTGTTTTTTTCTGATACTTCAGATGCTTCATTTATTTGTGGTGTGGGGAAGGCTTGTTTTGTGAGAGTTTTATGTAGTTCTTTTTGGAGTTATTTTCTGACACTATAGTACAAATGTTACGTACCTGGGAATAGGTGATAGCTGTTGAAATGAAGATATTAGTGAGTGGCTGTCAATTACTTGCTTAAATTTAAAATGTCCAGTTATCAAAGAAGTCATTGGAATAATTAACATGAATGTATTTACAGAAAAGACACGGAGATTCAACCATACGGCGTTGGGAAATACATACATATATATATATATATATATATATACACACACACACACACACACACATACACACACACATATATATATAGAGACACACACACACACACATATATATATATATATATATAGAGAGAGAGAGAGAGAGAGAGACACACACACACACACACACACACACACACACACACACACATATATATATATATATATATATATATATATATGATTATCACCTTTAATTCTCATATTTATTGAAAGCAATGTAAATTGGACAATACATCTGACACGCATCTGAAAAATTAAAGATAAATGTTTAAAGCTTTCACGTATTATGTCCTCATAAAATTCTATAAAACAAACAAAACCTGCTGCTGTCGGGATAATAGAATCCTTGAAATCTCTACGATACTTTCGTTAGCCTTCGCAAGAATATTCGTGTCGTTATGGAAACATACGATTTCAAGTTCGTTTTTCATTCACCATGTTTGGCTACCACAAAGCCTTATAACACCAGCGTGCCCTACTAATTATCTCATCGTGAGAGGGTTTTCCGAATTCATAACTTTCCATAGAGTATTTGAACCAAAGTGAACGTAATAATACACAATATTGAAGGGAACATGTTTCGATCATTTTCAATTACATCACCGGCCCAACTTATAAATCTATAACTTATAAAGCAAAAACAGAAAAAGTTGACACTTGGCTGCAGTGGAGGTTTCAAACTTGCAGCTTTTACATTCTCTAATTTCTTTAATGGCCACAATAATCCATTGTATTGAAAGAAATTTGTTTATCAAATATCCATTGCATAAAACCAGATTTCCGCTTATTTGGGAGCGCTAATATAAAATAATTATACAGCTGAGCATATTTTGCTACTTCTAGGAATATTTCTACTTTACAAATTCGTTGGAAACTTCGAGCAAAACAATCAAGTCACGAAAATGACATATGTTTCACGAATCTAGAAAAGCATCCATTGTTCAGCTTTCCATGACACATATATGATTATATGTTGCTATGTAATTGCGACATATACACCCGTGTACAAATTACTTGAAACCACCGTCTTAGTTTCCTTTCTTTCGCCATATGGTCAGTTTTAGACCCGCTGGAGTGAGAGACTGTAGTCGATTTCTATTTTTTTCCTCATTTTAGGTCATTTGCAGTAATGTGCATTAATATGAATCTAGTTTCAAGGAATATGATGAAATTTGATTGTCCTTGAAAAATATTGAGTGGTCCATGATGGCATCTGAATTATATCACGCCCAAATACTATTGTCTCGACTGTCCATTAGTTGTCCTAAGGACATTGCCTGCGATGGATATTACTCCAGGGAAGCGTAGGAAAATTGAAACGGTTCAAGAACAGATTGACAAACCTTACCAGGGAGTAATTCCAATCGAGAATATGTTGCCCGTCTGCAAGGAACGAGTTCGTGGAATGGAAATACGAAGTAATAACATTTGCACTGGGTCATGTTTCATCGGAAAAATGTGAAAAAAATAATAAAGGAATTATTCGTTTTGTTTCATTTAATTTGCAAAAGGATTCATGTCAAAATTGAAATCCTATCTTACAAATAACATTTTTATTTCTTAGGTATTCTTATTCAAAATAAACTGAGTAATTCGTCGCTGATTTGTATATTCTTTGCCGTATTGTTTACGATTAAGTTTTTGTATTTTATGCTCTAAACTCTTCGCAATTCTGGGGTCTTTGTCTTTCCGCTTAAATATATTTCTATTACTTCACACATGTGTCCTGTAACGTGATAGATAATACATAGTCTATATTTCATTAAACACTACTAACTCACTGTCCGTTTGTATATTTGAAAAATTAATAACAATATTAAACTGTGTCCAGTGGGCACTTTACATTCATTTGTCAATGGAACAGAAATAACTGACAGATTTTAAAATCATGCCTAAATAATTAAAGGAAACTGCAGGGAAAACGTCAAAACGTTCTAATATTCCGCCAGATTGAGATATGTTTCCTGCTGGTAAATATTTGTCAAATCAATTCCGAGTTCATTTCACCTATTTAACTATACATAAGGCCAAATAAGTTTCCCTTTACTTAAAATAATGCTCTCCCACCTATTACAAGACTTGAGATCCAATCACGTTAGACGGTTAATGAATAAAGTTTCTCTTAGGAATTGTGAGAAGAGGTGGTAGGAAGTGAAGATTTTGAAGTTTAAAAAGATAAAGCAAAACTGACTGGTAACTTGGAGAGTTTAAGTATGTTGTGTCCGAGGAAGCATATATTCCAGGGGCTGTTGCTCAAAAGAAAGTAACCAGGAAAAGGTTTTTTGAGTTGCTCTTTACAAATGGAGTAAGCTGAAAATTATGATGGTCCGATTCTTTCCATACAACATGACAATCGATGGATGTAAAAATCTGTTGCATCTAAAGAATGTAGATTGTCTGAACATTCTCCATGAGAGAAATAGCGTAGGTCTACGAAAAGCTCACGGCACAGTGTCTCCTGGAAAGAGGCTGCATGTTGGAAAATATGTAATTTCCAACAAGTGTGTGTAAAGGGCTTTATTTTAGTTCTTCCTATCAATAAGTAAAACTTTTATGCCCATACATATTTATATCTGTTTGCGCTGACATCCATACATGCATTATGTAGATTTCTAAATTTTATCCATAATATTATAAAAAAAGAATGCTGATATTCTGATTACAGAAATATCAATTTCCTATTTAAAATCTGACTGAAGCGACTATTGAGACTATTGTGTAAAGCAACGTACAATGCAAAAGGGGAAATATATTCTTGATTGATGAATATCTACTGTAAAATATTTTTGCTTTTTTCTTCAGCACTATCATTGTACATTTTTTCCGATTTCGTTTACACTTCGTTTTTTAATCATTCGGATTTATCGTGATCATTTATTTCTATTTACGTTAGAGATAAATTCACCATGAGTGTTTATTTTATTTCTTCTTTTTACATTTTAGATTTTCCTTCGCTTTGTTTCATTTCCATCTGTATTCTTTCTTCTTGCTCAATATTTATTAACATTTAATATTCTTTTAAAATTCTTTCTTTATCTTTGTTGTTAATTTTGAGCATTTACAATTCGATATAAACGGTCCGTTATGAGTTCTTTTTATTCTCTTTCGTTCTTTCCTGTCGTTGTTGTTGTTGTTGTTCTTTTTCTTCTTCTTCTTCTTCTTCTTCTTATTATTATTATTATTATGATTATTATTATTATTATAATTTCCTTTCATTTCTTGGATGTCCGCATTACTTTGCGTTTCCCGCCCAGTGACCTAAAGTCAGAAATGGCATTTATCTCTGAGATATTAAAAAAATACATAGAGAAAGCCCTTCGTAAGATGTGGGCTGTACTCGTTGATATATATATATATTTTTAGGGCAAGGGTTACCAGGAATCACATCAATGAGTCTATTGGAATCTTCACAAATCAATCAATACAACAGGAATTGTTCTCATGTGCCTCATTTCTTTATATTTAGATTTCCAACCTACAAAATGATACAACATGATCAGTTGTTTATAGATATTTATCAAGAATCTGTATTTTGGAATAATACAATTTTTTGTATATGTGCTTGATTATTTCTAGTTAACAAGCATTAGTCCTGTGTAGCAATGATAAGACCTTCAGTATCAGCTGTTCACCCTGCACTACGTAGCCACTGATGGCTACGGACTTTATCTACCTCAGCTTGTTTGTTACGGGCAGAGTGATGACGGTGAAGCGATTTATCTTTCCAGCGTTTCTGTGACTGGTCGGTGGAATTTCCTTTTTTTAAGTGTTTTGCAGCTTCAGGCGATTAAATGGGTTTTACTTGTATTTCTAAACCTATCTGAATCTCTATTTTGAACTTGCTAGCTTCCTTTATTACGGAATAATGTCGCTTAATACTTTCGTGTTCTTTAACACATATCATCATCCAGTCTTCTATAGTTTCCAGGTATCTTTGAAGGCCAGTTGTTGTAGTTTTTTAAGACAGTTCTAGCTTAAACAATTCTCTGCTTCCTTCGAATATGGGCACATACAGACGGCCAACATCAGCTTTGTGATTATGCATGCGGTATCAAGTGAGAAGTTTTCTCGTTTTGGCGTCCATTCACTTAATACCAGCTATGGTCCAGTTAATGATGTAGAAACTGTATTTCATCACTGTGACAGCCAAGATGTTTATTGCTGATATTCTGTTTATTTTTTATTCAATTCGGTATTCAGAACCAGACGCACACAACTGTAGTTCTCTTTTCTTATCTTCTCCTTCATTTGGTTATGCTATGTGTTTCTCTTATTCCTCCTTACTGGAATATTACTTTTGCGCATTAATCTAATCAAAAATCCATGCCTATGTTGTCCCTGAAATATTTGGCAGTATTGAGGGGACACTTCAACTCATTGTCGTCTTTGGCATAGAGTTTGAGATCATCCATTTAGTATAGTTGATTGAATATTTGTTTATTTTGTTTGTAACCATAATTACTGATGTTTAATGAATGTGATTAAGGAGATACAAATCAGAAGGAGTGACTCGGAGTCACTTTGAAAGCTTACACGTCTGATATTCAGACGGTAGGAAATGGCAGCGCGTCTAGTGTTATTTAGTCATAGCGTAGTGTTCCACATTCTCATACTGTGCTTAAGGAAATTTACTACCACAGGGAAGACTTTGTACGTTTCCAACGTTTTAAGAATCCACGAGTGTGACACATTATCAAATGCTATACGGTAATCAATCCAAGCTTCGCTAAGAATTCTACATCGTCACCTTCAATTTTCCTGGATCATTTTGTTTATTAGTAGTTGATTTTACAACCATATGAATCTCTCAAGAATCACTACTCTTCCAGTGGAAGAATGTTGGTTGCTTTATTATTATTATTATTATTATTATTATTATTATTATTATTATTATTATTTGGATTTCTGTTACACCCAGATTCCATTGCAGGTCGAAAAAAATGGTCCAACGTATGAAATGACTTAAATCACCCACCAACGATGATATTTTGTGAATTTAACAAAACAAAAATATTGCCTATGATCACATACCGCATATGTAATGCAATTTGTAATGTGTGAGCTGAATTTGTGAGATCATTTATTTTTTGCATTCCTTTAAGGCATCGGATCTCAGGAATCACTTCAATGAGTCTACTGGAGACATTGTCCAATCATTCTGAGGTCTTCAACTACAAATGGAATTATTGATGTCATCACGTGCAACATCTTTTAGATTTCTACTTCAAGAGTCTTCCATTTTGATAGATTTTTGAAGATCTCCAAAGTTACATCATCTGCAGAGACTGTCATGTCAATAAGAAAGCATATTTTGTTTTTGTAGTTATTGATCACGATGTCTGGGCTATTAACTTTGATTGTTCTGTCTATGTGTATTGTAAATTACAGCAAAATTGTTACGGGTTCTATCTCTGTAAACGGGTCTGGATGATGTTCATACTGTTTCTTGCAGTTTCCTTCTCGTAAATGTTTCATATTTTCCAGTGAAGATATTGGTCAAATCTATTACGCCGTGATTTAGATTCAGTTGATCCCAACGCTGTGCAACCTGATAAAAGATATATTTCTGGATATTCTGCATTTGAGCACAACAATTTGTTTCAGTATATTTGCTTGAAAATTTATAGTTAGCAAAAATTAGTCTTGTTCAGCAAGAATAAAAACTCCGGATTCAGCTTCTACACTTGCAATGCGAAACCATTGATAGGTACTGGGTTTGTCTCCATCAGCTTGTTTGGCACGGGTAAAATATTAACGATGAAGAGGCTTAGCTTGCCATTTTTTCTGGATTTGATACATTGCTTTATTTTTAGGCTTTTTGCCACTGCAGTCGATGTATTATGGTTTATTTATACTCCCCAATTATTATTATTATTATTATTATTATTATTATTATTATTATTATTTTCTTTGATTTCTTGCGTTTACAAAGGTTAGAAATGGCATCATGACACTTTGCACTGACAAAAAAAAATGACATGGATAAAGCCCTTCGTGGGCTGTACTTGTCAGAAAATTTTTTTGTATCTTTTTGAGGCATGGACTTTCAGGAATTCCTTCAATTAGTCTACTGCAATTTTTACCAAACAATACTAGGGCTCCATCTACAACAGGGATTGTTGATGTTCCCATATGCCACATTTTCGTGGTTTCTATTTCAAGGTCCTTGTATTTTGACAGCTTTTTGAATATCTTCAAAGATACATTGCAGTCAGCAGGGACTGCCATAATATTAAGGAGGCACCGTTTTTGTTTGTGGTCATTAATAATAATATCTGGGCGGTTGGCTTTGATTGTTCTGTCAGTGTGTATTGTGTAGTCCCATAGAATTGTAATATGTTGTTGTTGTTGTTGTTGTTGTTTTCGTCGTTGTCGTCGTCAATATTTCTTATTCTTTCATGGCCTGCATTCTTTTAAAACTAAAGGAAACTTACATCTATTTCTCGCTTTTATGAGGAATTCTGTGGTGATTAAATTGTTTATTAATTGCAAGAAGAAGTTTTTAATAGGTAGAAAAACATTTCAAGATGTGCAAACAACCTCACTGAAACCAATTCCGAGATGAAACTATTCAGTTTGTACCAGGAGAATTATTGAAGTCATCAAGAATTTGAAGAGAAATCCACGATGTAGCATGTCAAAGGAGTTGGATACTTGGAATACGTTTCGAATAGCACGATTCATAGCTAAAAAAAAAAAAAAACTAAGATTCTAAGAAGACAGCAGTTCTTAAATTGCAACAAAGAAACCTGGCTTGTTGGAAGAAATGCAGCGTACCGCAGACAAAGTCTTCGCTTTTTTCGGAGAAGTTTTCTCCAACGACCAAAACTATAGAGTTGGCACCACTTCACCAAGAAACATTCATGAATGTTCTAGATCACATTTCCAGTAAGAGAAACCAATAGATATCATGATTTCAGTTGCAGCTGCATCGGACGATTTGAAATAGTTCTAGATCTTAACTGAAGAAGGTCTTGAATAATAAATTTTACAGGAAATATCGTAGAGCAATTTGTTAACCTGATTTTCAGCCAGATTGGATGTCGCTATATTTTTATTCAGGATGGGGTTCCCGGGAACCCCTCTAATTTAACTTTTCAACTTGGTACAAGAGGCATTTTCACGAATATTCTGACAAGTCTAATAGGCTGTCATAAAACATTGACATTAATATTATGAACTTTGCAATAACGTCAATGCTAGATAATGTTGTTTCATACTCTTATGACGTCGCTTTTCAGTTGGAGCTATTAAGTTACGAAAAGATCATGCAGGACAATTGTTAGAGAAAAGCTTGGTGATACAATTCTTCCAATAATTATAACAATATCCCTGGACAAATACATTAACGAAAACCTAAAACATTTTAATTCATGATAAAATGAATAAGGGGTAACTGTATTTGCCCCACTCAATATAAATGCATAAATATATATATATATATATATATATATATATATATATATATATATGTGTGTGTGTGTGTGTGTTTGTGTGTGTGTGTGTGTGTGTGTGTGTATAATATGTCTGATGTAATATATAAAAACAAAATGCATCTGATGGAATTTGTGAATACAAGTTTAATGATTTTATTTTTATTTTATTTAGAAAATTTTCAGTCTCTCAGACATATCCTTAGATTAGAGGAAAATCTAAGGAACAGTCATTAACATGGAAACTTAACCCTAATCAAAAAATGATATAGTTGAAATATTTTTTAATAGTTAAGGAAATACAAAAAAAGGAATATATTTGGAGACAGGAAGGAAGCAATATTTAGCATTATTTCTTTTCCCGTTCCTTGTTTTATTTCATTGGAAAACAAAATCACTATGCACCACTGTTGGTTAAAGGGAATCCCAGCTTCGTGGTTTTTTGAAATGTAGAGTCATGGTGATAAAAAAATCAGCTTCAATAATTCATTATCTGCCAATGAAATTCGAAGCCAACATAAGTGAAAACGATGTGCCAATTGTAAGTAGAATGATACACCTTGTTCACAATGCTGGATAACCGACTAGTGCTTTAGAAAGGGGCTATAAGACTTATATTAAGTTGAAATATAATTAAAAGAGGAAGTCAACACGTTTATCCCCTCCTCTGATCTCTCGATATCTGGTTACATTCCGCTCCTTAGAAAAGAATATCAAACCCACATGCATGGCCTAGGAATTTACGTCAAGGACCATCTCCCACTGTCTCTCCCTGTCTCTCTCTCTTTCTGTAGTCCATTTATACATATGTCTCTGTCTATCTCTCCTCAATCCTACAAGCTACCTATTCATCATCTATTGCTCTCCATCTCCCAAGTCTGTGGTGTACTCGGAAGTATTTCCGACAATATAGACAAGGCTATCTCTATCCATCCGTTTGCTTATATATACGTGTTCGGGGACTTTAACTCCCACCATCCCAACTGGCTTAAAACTATATAACTGACCTTGCTGGCATACAAACCCTTAACATTTAAATTTGTCAATCCCTCACGCAAATCGTTAACTTTTCCACACGTTTTCCCAACAAACTGGACGGTAAGGCTTCCTTTCTTGATCTCTGTTTCACTTCCATTCTCGAGTCTTCTCGCGCCACGTAGCTCTGCCCTCTTAGCAACTCTGAACATGCTGCAGTGTCTGTCATCATCTCCTTCTACTCTATCCCCAGTAAAAGAGCTCCTACCAACAGAACAACTTTCTGATATCAACGAGCAGACTAGGACTCGTTCCAGGATTTCCTTCGCGATGTCCCCTTTATGCTCCTGGTTCAAGAATGCGCTTCCGACGTCTTCTCTTGCGCAAAAGCAGGAATTGAGTCTTTCATACACGCAAGGAAATATAAGGTTAAATCGAACTCATCCCCTTGGTTCTCTGCTGATTGCTCAGCTACAATTGCCCATAGAAATCACTTCTTCCGTCTATATCGTAGTGACATGTCAGATATCTAAAGACGTCTCTTTGTCTCAGCCCTTAATGTGTGCAAGCTTCTCCTCGTGAAGCAAAGTTACTATTTGCTGATAGATTGAAACAACGTATTGCATCTCGCAAATTCTTCTCCAACGATAATTGTTGTCTCTACACGTGCATACTTAACAAGAGCACACCCAAAATACCTCGTTTTTCAACCGATTTGAGGTCTTGATCTCCTCAGCTGATAAGGTTGAGTGATTTATTCAGAAACTCTCATCCAACTCAACGCTCGACTCATCCGGTATACCCACACCCGATTTCCCCCACTAGAGCTGAGGCTCTATAGAGCGAGTTGCACATAAACCCGTCGTTGGTATTGGGTATCATCTCCCATAAGGCTAGTGGTAGCGAGATGATACCAGCTATTGTCCTGAAGAAATGTGCTCCTGGACTGGTCTCTGCCCTCAGTTGTTCTTCTCTTTAAGAACTCTGGAGACGCTTCTGACTCATCTAACTACCGTCCTATCAGTCTCCTACAACACATCAGCAAAGATTTTGGAGCTTTAATCAACGCCGAAGTGGTTAAGCACTCTATATATTATGATCTGCTCTCAGACAAGCAATATCGTTTCCGCTTTGCCCGTTCTACAGATGATGTGCTCATGGCCATAACTGAAATTGTTTACTAAGCACTTCACAATAACGGAGAAGCACGTGCTATGGCTCTAGATATCTCTAAAGCGTTTGATAGGGGTTGGTATACCGTCCTCTTTCGTAACCTTTAGGGATACGGAATTTCAGGTCGATTATTTCACTTAATATGATCATTCCTGCCAAAACGTGTAATGAAGATCGTCCTTAAGGGATTCTCCACCAGTTCCTTTCCCACGAACTCAGGTGTTCCCCAAGGCTCTAACCTGGGTCCTTCCCTGTTGCTCATCTTTATTAAGGATCTTCCCGACATACTCATTTCCCATGTAGGCATCCATGCAGACGATACTACAGTTTACTCTGGCCTCAAAAGTAAATCTGGTCTCAATGACATAACGAACCTGGTCGTTAGTCACGAAAATGACCTCCGATCCGTTGTAGACTGGAGCAGGAATTGGCTAGTTAACTTTAATGCCTTAAAAACAAAATTGTTCTCTACTACTCACCACAGGTATATATCCCTGCCTCCCATTAGAATGCTTGATGCACAATTCCATGGGAGCACCTCTTCCAGTCTGCTTCGTCTCAACTGTCCAATGATCTGAAATGGAACATATACATTGAATCAATAGCTTTATCCACTGGAAAGTTGGTTCCCTATGTCACGCCAAATATTTTTTCACTCCGAGTCCATCCTTCAAATCTATAATATCAACCTTCACCCTTGTATGGAATACTACTGCCATATATGGTCTGGTGCCATGGCTTCTAGATTTAAGGTCCTCGACAAAATTCGGAGATTGATATGCAGTGTGATTTGCCCTCGTCTACAGTCGCTATCTCACAGACGTCACCTCCTTCTGTCTTTCATACTAATACATTCACGATAACTGCTCCGACGAACTACTTTCGCTAGTTCCCAGACTGCATGAATTTAAACGTCCAACTAGGCTGGCAACTCGGTCCCACCTTTTCATTGTCAAAAAAGTTAAGATATAGCCGTCACTTCTACTCCAAAAGCTTCATGCCTCGCATCTCGTCTGTGGAATTCCCTTCCTATTTTTTGTCTCTCTGATAGCTATAATCTCCAACTATTCAAATGTAATGTCAATCGACATCTCGAGATGCCTTGATCAATGCCCTGTCATTCTTTTCATCCTTTCCTCCATCGCGCCTCTTTACTCTCGCTCTCACACTCTGTAATCCCTTTCGTGCTAGTGGCATCCCGTTTGGCTTGGGGTGAAATGCTTTAAAAAAATAAATGAGATATCTACAAATGAAATCTCAAAAGAAAACGTATATATGGAAAATCGATGAAGGAACATGGTATATTACGCTGTATCAAATCACTAGATATACATTTTATGTAAATATTTTTTTTTAAGATATGATAAAATAAATAGCGTATATGCAAAGAAAACTGAGGAATCTCATAATTCAAATATAATTGAGGATAATATTATCTAAATGCTAAAGAAATTAATATAATTGTAATATTATTTACTTATGAATTATCTTTGTTGGAAAAAGTGATATATTATGTATCTATTTTAATAATCGATTTAAATGATGATATTGCTAATTCAATAAATGCTATAGCTGAACATAAATATAACAATGTCATATATGCGTGTTTACTGTCTCTTTGTAGTGCACATATATTTAAATGAATAGGTGTATCTATTTTAATAGATACAAATAAATATAAACAACAATAAATCCAATCATTTTAATAATATAAAACCTTGCTTTCTCGGTATTTTTCATTTCATATGGAACGCTAACATCTTGCACTCGAATTATCAAAAACGCGGACAACATCTATTAGAAGAATACATTATTGCACTTGTATGTGTTCGTGTGTGTTTGTGCGTATTTTTTTAGAGGGAGACACCGTGAATGATTGAATGTTTCAGAAATTATGTTCTATACGTTTGTTCTACATTTCATGTAACATGACGATAAAAATAAAATAGTATATTCTGTGATAAGACTGAGAGTAAAAAGTAATGCAAAATTAAGGCACGTCTCAAAATACTCCGAAATTCATTGACGCAGAAGAGATATATTTACAACTGATAGTCTTTACAGAAATCTGAATGACTGATCAAAAAGTAAAGTCAGGACACTATCGTTAGACATCTTTTTTATGTTTCCAACTAAAAATGAGAAGTGCTAAAATAACGCCACACACATATAGACATGTATAAATTTCTATATCTAGTAAGGAAAAAAGTTCATTTTGCTTTCAATAATGTCTTTCCATCAACCAGACATAAGTAAATATAAATAAAGATGTTAGACTGTCAATTATCTGTATTTTCACTGATATTGATACCAAGAAACATTTGAAGTTATTACAAGTAGCAGTAATCAATATAACGTCCATATTTGATTCTGGGAGGTTGTAATCTGTAAGAATTTAAAACTAAAATAGAATCAGCAGAAGCAGCTCTTAGAGTAGGTTGAACGCTTAGGAACTTAGGTTTAATGTGTTTTCCAAGCAGGTATGATTGAAGCACTCGTAAAAGACAGCCGATTAAATAAGATGATGCCGTAATGTGAATTTTCTGTTGAATCGAATAAACTTCAAATTTGTCATTTTTTTTAAGATGAAACATAAAGATTTACGCTAGAATGGGAATAATATAAGAAATAATAAGCATTAGGAAAATTGTTAGCTTATGAAATTTGATAATTTCTTTTACGGTAGAAAAATAACGAATGTAAAATATTAAACGTTAAATAAGAACTTGATGTTGTTCAGAAAGTGGCCGTATATACACTATGTCAGACTTCATTATACCGAACAAGGTGTCATGGTAAAACGGTCCCATATTGGAAATAATTTCAGGCTATATTTACATTATACATATAACAGATGTATTTCAAGTGATTTTATTATTATTTAATAATATTGTCCAGTTAAACTGCTGGTAAGGAAGATATTTGCAAATTTAGCTTCAAATTTATTCTAGGTAGTCAATCCAATTTTCTCCATTATGATCTTTTAATTTGTACCAATCTCTTTTCGTAACAATCTTACAAGCAAAATAATGGAAATCATTCCACTAGTAATAGTCTGTGAGCGAAGCTTACAAGCATTACCATAATACGTTGTTATTGGTTAGTACCTACTGTCATTACTCACTCTCGTAGCAATGCTTGAAATGACAGGCTTTCTGAATAGTATATCATGACGAGACGACCAAATTGACTATTATTTTACATAACTACTAATTATAAGAGTAGCCATTATAACCCTTGATTTGAGGCAATGTAATCAACATTGACAAGGGGATTCTTAAATACTCCCAGCTTGATGCACTTCCAAATATTTTGAGGTGAATTACCTCGAAGTCAGCCAACAAGTTCTACAGCATTTCTTCGTAGATAAATACAGAACTAATTCCGAGACTAAATATTTCATTCCAGTTACACTTGAGCATACACAGATATTCTGAAAAAATCTCTATGTAGACAGGGAGAGTGAGAGAAAGGGAGGGAGAGATAGATAATTGACCAATGATGCAAACTTGAGAAACAGACAACAAATATAATAATATTCCTTTCCTGGGAATTTGTTTCATTTTGTCTTTATTTCCGTCTGTTAAATTACGTAAGGTTGTCTGATAGCTTAGTGCTTGTTGTTTGTCACGATAACTGTTGTAGATTGTTTGTAAAAAAGTTTCTTTGAAAATTTTATTCTTTGAGACAGCCTAAATTCTTTTTTACTACGAGATTATGTCAATCTATTATTAAAGATGTTTTCCAACTAGGACTTTTGGCGTTTTTTTTTTATTTAGATGCATTAAACTAATAAATTTCGAGTTGAAATGAATTTGATATATGCTACGCAGTCGTTATTTCGATCGAGCACTATTGAGAAAAAGGTAAAAGTCACAGCGATTAACGACCTGCTCTTCGTTTATGTATTGAATCTTCTGGCTGTTACTTTTTGCATACAGTCCTGTATAATACATTAGACTTTAGATTTGCCTGTCGTGCTCCGTTTGCTTAGGAGTAGGATCTACGACTGATGTCGCAAAACAGGATTGTATGTGGATGACTATATATATATATATATATATATATATATATATTCATGAATTATTCACACAAAAACAAATGCAAAGGTTAATGATTTAATTGGCGAGAAATCCATCGCCGCAAACAATTCAAATAATATACAAAAACCTCCGAATCCGTTATGAATGAAATGATCCTTGTTTCTATAAATTTCTGACGTATTAGTTCTTATTTTTACTACAAGCTTTCGTCTGTTCATACAGACATCTTCAGGTATAGAATAGATGTTGTTCTTGTTTTTTCTCTTAGTAATAAGAGGACAACGAAAATATATGTATTGTTGTATCCGAAAATGCTATTGGAAATGAATTAACAGAAAATTTACCAGTAAAAAATTCGTTCATCACCATATTTGTATACGAACGCACAACTTTTAAAAATGTTAAATCAAACTCAGCGTTGCTACTGCGCGCTCCAAAAACAATAAGTCATTCATGAATTTGTAAATTGATTGCACGTTTATATATATATATATATATATATATATATATATATATATATATATATATATATAAAGAAATGTAGTCATAAGGTGTGCTATATTTATGGAATAAAGTGCTCAATATCAGAGATACAGCGTGTGTAAATATAAAAGTGAACATAGAAGTCAATACTTAGAGGCGACAGTCTGTTTCATGCTATATGCAATCGTCAGACCACATATGCTGTTATTTTCTCGGCTATTTATATATATACCGGTTAGTGGTGCATTGTGGGTATTCTATTATGGCGGTTAACTGTTAAATAAGTGACATAAACTAATTTTTACTACGTTAATAAATAAACAAATAAATAAATAAATAAAATAAGAAACAAAAAAATAAAAAAAAACAAGCAATATAATTTGACCCAAATAAAAAACAAACGACTTCCGGTAAAATAACCACCATAATAGAATACCCACATTGCACCACTAACCTGTATATATATATATATATATATAAATAGCCGAGAAAAATAACAGCATATGTGGCCAGACGATATAGCATGAAACAGACTGTCGCCTCTAAGTGTTGACTTCTATGTTCACTCATATATATATATATATATATATATATATAATGCATACTTTATATTTTGGAAGCAATGTATTTTTCAAGCATCTTTCTTTGAATGCAGTCTGCAAGTAAGATTGAATTACTTTTATTAACTTTTCCAGCATCCTAACATTTTTTCGATCTGCAGGAGTTAAGAAATAAAAATGTGTTTATAACTTTTGTTTTCCTAAGCGTATTCGTTCATTTCGATAGTCATTTTCAAGGGTTTTTTTTTCTCTGGTGATGTCATGTTTTCCTCGTATTTAGACTGTTATGTTGTATGCTGTGGTTGTGTTGTTTTATGATAAAATAGCTTTCATGTTAAGCACTCAAACGCATATCACATAATTTCTCCATGCACAGCCAACAATTACAGCATGCCATCAACAAATGAATTTCTTCATATCTTAAAACAAAAACGAAATCTTATCATTAAATACCTAGCTTCGCTTGATGTTGAAAATCTTCATACCAACGTCCCAATTGTAGAAACAATCAAAATAATTATTGAATGCCTTTACAAACAGCCGTCAATCTCTCTTCCTAAAATTCAACCGGAAAATCTTCGGAAATTACTCATCGCTTCTACCACGAAAGCTCCATTTTATGTTCATAATGGCAACAATACATCCAAACTAATAGTGTCAGTACCGGAAAACATTTAGGTCCTGCTTTCTATAACTTTACCTTGTTTATATTCAAAACAATGTGTTTAAGTAAACTCATAAACATAAATCTACTCAAGGTAAGTTGATGTTATTTTTGGTTTTTAAAAAATATGGACCAAATTATGAATCTAAAATTTTAGAAAAAAACCCCAAAAAACTCAATGCTAAAATTCACAGTACTATCTCCAAACTATGATAGCACGGAAAGATATAAAATAGCAGTAATAACCAACTCCTTAAATTGAGCAATACATTTTACTTCAACCAGATGCACAATAATTGTAAGCCATTCGAATTCGATGTAGAAAGAATTATTAAACACCATATTTCAACCGCAATTCCATAAAAACATGTAAAATTTATAATATATTACAGTAAATAGCTGACCACAAAAGTTGTGCTCACTAATCAAAATAAACCATTTAAATCTAAACTAGCGTTGACCAATATAGTGTATCAATTTCAATGCCTTGTACAAAACTGTACTTCTTGTCAGAAATTAATTTCCTATATCGGACTCACTACAATCACTTTGTGTAGACAACGTACGTGTCACTTATCAGAACATAGTGCCATAAAATCATTTATGAATTCATAATGTACATGAACCCTTCAGGAAGATTGTAGTCGAAAACACAAGAATTCTATATAAATCACGTTATCACATACATTTCCCTATTCGAGATCTCATATATATCAAACAGTTCTCTCCTTCCATAAATCTTACATGTTTTAATAGTGGAAATTGAGCGTTGAAAGTTATTTAAAAAAAATAAAAGACGCTCACGCTAATTCCAGTGACATGACGCAGCGCACCTGAGAGCTTGGGATGAATGTTTCTTTAAAAGAAAATCAACACAAACGCCATTTATAGCGTAATAGTTAAATTTTGAAGTAAATGTAACAACACGATAGAAAAATACCTTGAAAATGGCTATAGAAGTGGCCGAAAGCACTTGAGACAAAAAAAATATATCGAACATTTGTATATACACCATTTCCTACAAAACGGAAAATTGTTAGGATGCTGGGAAATGTTAATAAAAAAAATAATTCACTTTTCCTTATCGACTTTATTCAATGATTATTTAGCAACTACATGTATATGCAGACCATATGTCCTATGCTTTGATGTTAGGTAATATAAATTTCATTCATTTCAACGTAGAGAACAAAAAAAAAATGAATATATACGGACTTTTGTTATTGATTTATGACTTCCAGATCGTTTTATACAATTACAAAATCAATAAAAATTCTACGGTACAAGTTGTATGTTATGAATTTTCTTTTTTTTTGCATTTGAATTATTTCTCCATCTACGTTTTGTTTTACCTCAATATATACAACGATATATATCATGTCAGCAAGTAACAATTTTATACACATGCATATATATATCTGTTTCCACCGACATTACTTGACGCATATGTAGGTTTCCAAATTTTTCCTCATAACCTTATAAAAGTTAACTTTCAATAATCATCAATGCCGATATTCATATTGCTGATCGAGCAATTTCCTATTGGAAATCGAACTGAAGAGACTACTGTGTCATTTGTGGAATGACACACTAAACAAAGGTTAAATGTTTTCTTGATTGTTGAATATCCGCTGAAAGATATATATATTTTTTTATTTCTTCATTACTGTCATTGTACATTTGTTCAGATTTCGTTTTCAATTTGTTTTTTTAATCATTTGGCTTCATCGTTTATTTATCTTTTCCATTTATTTTTAACTTCTTCCTGTTCGTTTTTATATATTTCTTTTAATAAATGATCGTCTTTTATATTTTATGCTTCTTTGACTTTCTTTCAGTTTCCGGCTTTTATATTTTATTTCTACAATTTGGTTATTGACCCAAAACAGGCTACAAGTTTCAGACTGCTTTAGAAATTAGGATTGGATATCTTGTATCAGTTTGCAATGTATTACCATCGACTGAACTTTAAACTAGGCATTACACAATATGTAAGTACAACCCAATCTCCAGTTATAGAAGCTCTACGAATGAGTTGAAAGAGAACAGATAAACAGACAACCGTGTTTACACTAACCTCCGTTCCTGTTATAGAGTTAATATTAATACTAGCAGAATTTGATTAAGATTTCCTACAGACAGCCTTGCCGCAAGAATGCCACTTTTTGAGGAAAGTCTCTCCCGTGGATTCTCACCTATAACTTTAATCTCTTCTGGTCAAAGGTAAATTGTTATCTGTCCTTCTTATCTCATAATCGTCTATTCTTAAACCTTCTCTTTGATTCAAAACTAATAACGTGTGCCTAGACATTGAGTAATGGTAAACAATATTGTATCGCTAGATATATTACGACCGAGTAACGTGTTCGATCCTTACTGAGTGGCCGGTATTTAAGAACTAGTACCACATCCAAGCTACGCTTAGAAATAAAGGAAAACAAGGCGTGGTGTAATGGTTCCAAGTTTGTCTCGCTAGGTTATTTACGATATATTAGTAAGTCCGTTCCTAACTGAGTGCTCCACTATTCTATCTCTGATATTATGCAATTATCCCATAAATATATCATAAATTAAACTATATATATATATATATATATATATATATATATATATATATATTAAATAATAAAAAATTAAAATCTTCAGACACACTGGGTTGTAGATTAATATCCTCTCGTGTTTTTTTTTTTATTATTATTTCATTTAGATTCCTCGACTAGTTTCGGCCAAAATGGCCATCATCAGGAGAAGAAATATTTCTGCTTGCTGGTAGCAGTAAACTACAGAAATGAATGTCTGTATATATATATATATATATATATATATATATATATATATATATATATATATTAATGCATGTTTCATTAAATACTATAGACAAGTTTTGTCTAATTATTTTAAGTAAGTTCCTTTCATATTGTCTGATAAGCTTAATAAAATTATCGATGAAAGACAAAAGGAAGACACCATCTTGATACATATTTAAAATCAATCTAAGCTTTCGCTTACACAAGGTATTATTAAGCATGACAATTTGAATAAATCAAACAAGAAACGGACGAAACAACAATGATAGGCCGCCCTTGCTGCATGGGAATTTCCAAGTAACGAAAATTCATATATACGAGACCCGTAAGCAAAAATTGCGTCACAGCTCGTGACGTCACACATGGCTACGCGAGAGTGAAAAACGAGTAGTATTAAGTATGGGATGCCGTTGGTATAAATCAATGGCTTCTGTTATAAATTATAGGAATTTAAGGATATTCATTGTATAGTTTATTTTGGTCAGGTTAGGTTTCAACTGTTTGATGTATAATGCTTCAAGAATTTTTAAATTTTGTTTATTCTTTTCATGTTTAAACATGATAGTATAGTTGTGGCGTCAACAAGGATTTTCTGGAATTGACTACGCGGACAGGCATGTTGTTTTAAATGTCTAAAAATGTTAGTATCATCATTTATATATATATATATATATATATATATATACACACCGGACTCTCCCGTTTTTTTTGCAACCAGCAGCCAGTTCTTACAAAGAACAGCTCATATTACATTATTATAATGGTGAAGGCTTGTGCAGAACCAAGAATAATTTTTCGAAGTGCCGCATCCAGAGAAATGGTGGACAACATCCCACAAAATACCCAAAAAATTCTCCAAAGGTTTTGATTTCAAAGTGTTCCTATACTATAGGACCCAGTCTGCTATTTGCCCATAGATCGAGCGGGAGCACATACAGATTCATATATTCCTCAATGGGTATTAGCATGCAATATGTGCTCTTGGATCTGTTTCTATTTTGGCGTGTTCCTGTCAGCATGCGTGTATATATGCGTGCGTATATTTCCTTACTACGAGGAATTCGTAAACTTATTTGTACTTATACACGCATACACACACATACGCACATACACACTACATAGAGGTCACTAAAACATTAACAGATTAAATGCCGATAACTACTCGCTGGACAAACCTTAATTGTTTTATGACCCTTCACGCAGAACTCTTCATTGACAATTCTAGAAAGAAAATTCGGATTGCCAACACACAAACAGAATGTCTCATATCAAGAATATTCCACATTGAACATGAAGAAAAATTAATTATTTTTAATAATATGTAAAAATCTCTACTTTCACCTGAAGACGGTTGCGAGACCAGACCAGAAACACGTGTCGTGAAATTATGTAAAACAAAGTATAATATTTTTTCTCAATAAATCCACATTACAACCAAAAACGTTTGCGGCACCCCTCTTCTTTTTAATATATATATATATATATATATATATATATATATATATATATATATATATATATGTGTGTGTGTGTGTGTGTGTTTCTCTGTATGTGTGTGTGTGTTTCTCTGTGTTTTCGTGTGTTTCATGAATCGATATTTTCGAAATAATACTGAAATTGTTTCTGTCCAAATTAAGTCCCAAGATTATTTTACTTAGCCAAGTCACACATAGAATGGAGAATTGCTGCCCTATCTCGATTTTCCCAACTGAAATAATTTCAAAAGCGGTTACGTTGTCTTTCGGTGTATGTATTTTCACTACTCTGCAAACATTATCCCACACAAGAAATGGTGATAGTCAGTCACTGTTTTATCGATATTACCATGGTAGGCATTCTGACGACTTCCTTTCTTTAGTTCAACTAGATCATACCTTCACAGCTAATACCCCCTCCCACTTGCCCTGTTCGCGGTGGTAAATCATCCAACACTGTCTTGTATCCCTTTGATAAGACCAGATACGTTTCCGGAACTTTTACATTTAAAAGCAATCTCCAGAGGTTATACTTCCGTAACAAGTACAACCTTGGTCTCATCATGTCCAGGGTCATTTGATATCTCTAATACACATTCTCAGAATGCGCAGTTCTTACTCTCTTCTACTCCCATAATAGAATCACGCTCAGTATAGCCTTACGGTGAGTATCTATTGGAACTTTTATTGAGTGATTGAAAAGTAAAATAAAATCAGTTCTTCTTGTGATGGTTCACCTATTTCTAAGCCAAAGGGCTTTATATGCAGCCGTTAGATACTTGTATATTTTTCGTTTCAGATTTTCTTGCAGCATCGAAAAGGTAACATATTTAAGCTAGTGTTCTTTTGCCAAGTGCTCACCGATCATAACTTCTAGTTACTGTTGAGCTCCTGTTTATCCGTCTATAAAGTTAGATTTTAATAATTTAGACATACGACCAATCGTGATTAAATCATTGTTACGTTTAATACAATATTCAGGTCTTTCATTTCTTTATTCTCTCTCAGATATAATTTTTAATTCATCTGTATCAGATTAGATCATTCAACCTTAGATATAATATGATTTGGAGAAGTGATAATTTTTCAGAAATGTGTAAATGTTAGCAGAAAAGTCACTTCTAGTGACATTTCTGTCGTAGATCTACGGCAAATAATCAGCAGGGGTCATTTGTAATTAATATAATTTATTCAAACTCGAAAAAATCAATTGCAAAAGGTACTATAGAGCAAGGGTAATAGGAAGATTTTCTTTCTCGTAAAATGATGAATGACATTAAAGTAAAAGATCAATAAAAGAACTAGAATTAAGAATAAAATTATAGCGATTGATATTATATTTAAATATTTCAAGCTCAAACTTGACTGGAAAATAATATGCCGCAAGAGATTTCGACCAATGAGAAGTGTGTGAGAAGAAACTGTATAAAACTTTTGGTTATACATAAGCTTTTAAAGTTTCAAAGGCTAGGTGATGCATTACAACTGTTCTAATACGACACTGAAATTCATGTCTAGATACTATAGATGAACAAAATGAAAGTATTTATAGAATATGCAGAGACTTAGAAATGTACAAGACTTATTATGTCAAGAAAATTGTCTAGCACGGCCCAGTGAACTAACTTCCTTAGCAGCAAATGTAGCAATTTAATAACTGAGTAAACATCACATACAGCATTTTGCAAGATTTACTTTAAGAACAAATATAGAATGTGCCACATATATTTTATAGCGGCGTTTGATATAAGGGTTTTATTTTATTATACAATATTATTTTCTTCCTTCCCTGTATTTGATTTCTCTATCAAACCTTGTCTCACCATAAACATCTCTGTTCATTTGATAGTGGCGGCACACTATATACAATGCTAAGGCCTCTCTTCCCAATCGAATTTTTTTGTATATTTATAGACATCGTTACTGGATGTTTTCGTCATCATTATTATTGTTGTTTTGGCAGTAGCTGTAATATTTGGTCAAATAAAATACCATATATATATATATATATATATATATATATATATATATATATGTATAAGTGTGTATATATATATATATATATATATATATATATAGCTATATATATATATATGTATGTATGCGTATATATATATATATATATATATATATATATATATATATATATAAGTGTTAATGCATGTTTCATTAAATAATATAGACAAGTTTTGTCGATTTATTATAAGTAAGTTCCTTTCATGTTGTCTGATAGGCTTAATCGCATTGTTGTTGGGAGACGAAAGGAAAACACTATATTGATACATGTTTAAATTCAATCTAAGCTTTCAGATAACCCAAGCCATTATCCAAAATGACAATATTAATAAGTCAAACAACACACGGACGTAACAACAATGATAGTGTGGAATCGTGCATAGATTCCATCCTTTTGCGCACGCGCGTTTTGCACCACATGCCACTAGATATAGCAGTAAGCCATCCTTTTGTTGCCGTCAAGCTTACTGGCTGCTCCTGATATCATCTGAACTGGAATTAGAAATCTTCCCGCGTTTTTTCTCTGACGTCAAGGACAAACTGTTTTTTTTTAAGTTAGTCGCGGTCAGGACACTGAACCGATAAGTCGACTCATTTATTCCTCCTCAGTTAACCCATAATACAGACAGGGGTATCTTAACAGCAAATTATGCTTATTCCCTTTTGGGCTCGTCGTGCGTAATCCCATCAAGTCGATGCAGCTTTCAGCAATTAATTCCCCGACCTGAAGCCAACATTTTGTTTGCACCTTTTCTTCTGTTTTCTATTAAGAAAACTTCGAGCTTACCGCACGTTCGTCACGTCACTTTTTTTGACGACTAATTCCTCGACCTAAGGCTAACATCTTGTTTGAACTTTCTTCTGTTTTCTCTCAGGAAAACATAGCACTTACGACACAGTCATCACAACCCCTTTTTCGATAACTAATTTCTCGTCGAGTGGCGAACATCTTGTTCGAGCTTGCCTTCGTCCATGACCAGGGAACTTTGAAACCTTCAACAGTTAAGGATGAGAACTTCTCATATACGTTGAACTCTAACCATTATGAACCAGTACCTTAAAAATATAACATTACACTCACACTAACGAAACTCGCAGTGAGTATTTTCTTTGTTGTGTATGTATAATATTCCGTATAAATTGACTGTTCTGGAACCTTCTTCTTGAAGAACTTTTCCCGCCTTAGCCATATTGGTTTTCTGTTTTGGCGCGGAACACTGACATTCCTTCAGTGACTACTTCTCACAACCTTTTCATTGATTGCATAGATCCAGTAACTTTACTGAATGTCTCCACTGACGAGACAATTTACTTGTTTAAAAATAATAAAAGTTTATATTTGTTTTTTTACCAGACTTACTTTCGTCGTCCCTGCTGTCTACTTATTTTTACCTTTTATGCACGAGTTAAACGACCTTTCTTTTCTCACTGAGAAAATTGTGGTAATTTACAGTGAAAGAACACGTTTTATATATATTCCTTTTTTTTTTACTTTGTTAGTGGATTCGGTAGTCTTGTGTAGTGTCTGGCACAAGGCCACCTTTTAATAAACCAGCACTGCATGCTACCTGGTCCGCAACAATAGTCCGCTCTTGCTGCATGAAAATTTCCAAGTATCGACAAACTCGTATATACGAGTTTGTCGTTACTTGGAAATTTTTATATTATTTAATCAAACATGCATTAATGAAAATTGCTGCTTAAATATGAAATATATATATATATATATATATATATATATATGTGTGTGTGTGTGTGTGTGTGTGTGTGTGTGTGTGTGTGTGTGTGTATCATATTTTATTTCTTTTTGTAAAATCTCTAACTGTTTTAAAGTTGGCTTTGGTTTCTTATATTTGTACTTGATGTATTATAAACGCGTCCATATATTTTTGAATGAAATCCTAATCCTAACTTACATCCAGATTTTCTTGCAATGCGTATTTCCTGTGCATATATTTTGGCAAAGATCATGCAAACAAAGAAAAAAATCATCACAGGAACATGTTTTAGATGAAGCAAATGTCTCCCAAGTTTTATGACGTCAAAGAAGCTGAAAAATTTCCGGGGTGCTGAGAAAAATATTTATCATTCGTAAACCTCTTGGCAATGCTGATGAAAGGTTGTAGACGACAATGTCTACACAAAATACGATGACGTCATAAATAGAGTGATCGGCTATACTCCGTGCGCACGTAAATAAAATGTAATATTTAAAGGTATAATTAGATGTAATAATACTTGGGGTTTGAAAATAACTCCCTATTTTATGTATATTGGATTCACCTGTCTTGTACTATTATGGAAGTGTCTATCATACATAAAATAGGGAATTACTTTTCAATCACCCTGTAGTCGATAAAATGAAAACCCAATATTTTGATAAAATTACCTCAAATACAATACATCCAACATTTATTTTAATATATAAATAATTTCAAAATAACCCCACAAAATGTATTTAGGGAAAATGATAGACGCGGTTACAATTTCTCTTTATAAAAGATGTAAATGTATTTGTTTACGAAACGTTCATTAATAGACAGTTTCTAGATAATTCCCTCAAAAACATTGTTGACTGGCACGAACTAAAAGGTATAGTCAAATTCATCTATTTTTCTCTCTTGAATACAACAACGGCCACTTTTGAAAAGACAAATTAACAGAGTGTAGCCCATAGTAATGAAGTTTTCATGCATAAGAAAGATGAAGGGTTAACATTATTGCCTGTGAGAGTTATCTACATATGTTTTTCTTTGTTTTGTGAGCCATGTTCCTTCGGGGCGTATGAGATTTTGAGTCACCACATCATCCTGTCCATTGTTACCCTTAATACATTTTGTCTTTTTTTTTATTTCTCCAAAAATACTGTTCATCCATCCTTTAACTCAAGCCTATCAAGTATGACACTCGATGCTTCTCTCTATCCCTCATTCCCTCAATCTATCCTCTGTGTATCAGATTTTCGAAGCCTTTCTTCCTCATTACGTGCTCCAGAATTTTCAACTGCCTCTTCCTGATATTAAGCTTAGGTTTCCTTTTTGTTTATGTTTTCTCTAAAACTTCGTACTTACTTACCTATTCGCGCCATAGTATTAAAAGCATCTTTCTGTAGTACAAGATTTGGGTTGCTTCAAATCTCTTCATGATTGATGAGATTCTATAGCATTCACTGTCATATAGGATGACAGCTATCGCATAAGAGTTCAGCAATCATCCATTTGATTCTAACAAAAGTTTTCAGTTTCTTAATACTAAGCTTAACTTTATGAATGTAACTTTCGCCATCCCGGTAATTTGTCAGATCCCAGTATCGCATTTTATATCCTCTGGTAGAACACTTCCCAGGATAAATCTTCCGATGTTAGCTCTACTTTGATTAGAGACTGGTAGAGAAAATGTGTCGGAGAGGGAGGAGAAGAATAATTTTAAAACGATGAAAACGCACGGTTGTGAGCATTGCACAGAATAACGCTAGTGTTGTTAACAAACAAAGAACTGCCGAATGGAATACGTTCAGGACATGTTTATCTATATAATGGGTATTATTTAATTTTACCATATTAAATGTTTAGCATTTTTATAAAAGTCCTTTTTATTCATCAATGCCACCAATATTGATGGGCACCAAATGTATCTATTATCATGAAAAAGTCGTCAAGATATCAATTCCGCAAGTGGCCAAAATAACTTTGGAAATATGTTGCAATTTCTCACACATCTCCCTGATATCTGAAATAATATCGCATGTCTGCTAACAATTCTAGCCAGGTGCCTTTGACCACAATCATTATGGATATTTACTGGGCCATTGCACCATACACACTTGGTGGAAATGGCTCCCACCTGTGAACCCTTACCGGGCAGTTGTCATAAAAATACAGATATTGATCCGAGCTTTAGTATGACCTCATATATAGTGGCGGCAACCCCATGGTATTTAGCACGTCACTGTATGCTAGCCGAACTATTTCAGATTCCACACGTGTTCATTTATTACCATGTCGACACTTATTTATTTCCAGGTAAGAAGACTTTCTCTAACTTGAAAAGATTCCAGCAGCAGATCATACGCATTTACAAAAGTATCATTTTGTGTCATCAATGCAAAAATCTTATGCGTATAGCGTAATGGTTATCGGTACGAAATGTGGAATCAATGTGCAGTGTTCCCTCTCCGCTTTCGTTAGTTTCGTTAGCTTTCGGACAAATAACATTGGGAAATGTATGAATCTATCACTTCTGAACCAGCTGTGTTAATAACAAGACGGATTAGCCTATCTTGGCGCGGTTGACAAGTCTACAAGAAACATTAATCTGAGTTCAAAGCCGCTTGGACGTGCGGCTGCCAACTCGCCTCAGCATAAAAAACTAGAGAATTCGCAATATTAACACATAGCGCGTTGTTCTACGCAGTGAAGTTTATTAACCAAACGGCGAAAGAAGGCAAAATATTATTTAGTAGAAATCACAAGTGCAATATATAAGAATTTAACAAGTTTTCAACAATATGTAAACTTGTAAAGAAAAACATTGTTATTAATTTTCGACATATACATCTTTATCATACAATAAATTACGTTACTCTTTAAATTCTCAGACCATCTATCTTCGGCCGATAGTTAACAGGGTGGATGAAAGAAAAGATAATGAACTTCCGATGAGTCTTTTACTCACATCACCTGTATAGTGGAAAACCTGACTTACCTTGTTTTGACAAAATCTGCATCTTTACAAAATTTTCTTTCACAAGTATACAAATAATGTTTAAGTAAGCTTAGTCATGTTCCTTTTTAGAGAAAATAAAAGTAGATTGCATTATTTTTTTCAGTTATAACATTCAGTGTGGCCTGATATTATTATAGTGAAAAATATTTTATAACAAACATCAAATTCACACAGTAGCATTAACCATAAAATATTAATGGATCCATTTTATTTAACCATTTTGTTTCAGAAGTGTAATATATTGAAACATACAAGCTCACTACATTATGAGATCTAAGTGAGTAAAATCGGTGCTTGTGAATAAAGCTTGAAGTTTATCAAATACACTTGGTGTCGCTAATATTTCGCCAAGGCAGACAAATTAACACAGACACCATTAGCAACAATAATAAGCAAGATCACACAAAGAGAAAACCGAAGCGAGAAACGAACGTTGCTTCCAAAGTAATGGAACAAAATAATATTCCTTAGACAACAACAGTAATTCAAATGATAATCAGCACAAAATTGCTTATACGAGTGAACTCTGTCCACGATCGCTTTTTCTTAATGTTCAGCATTTCAATAATTAGAGGCTCTAATTTTGAGTTCATAGGAATGGAATTATGATAGAAGTCGCAAACTTGGCGCTAATCGGATTATTCCTGTAAATGACAGTCTCCAGAATAATGGTATCTATGACAAAAGGTCAATTTGCAATGTGCGAATTTTATCCTGTAAATTAGTGCTAAGTAATTTAGCCAAACTCGACGACGGTAAGGAGAAATTTGATTAAGTAATTGTATTCACGATTCAATCCTTCTTCAACGTTATTTGTAATAGATTCCACTCAGCCAATAAAGTATTCCGCCATTCAAATGACACCTTCATATTTACCTTATAAAGATAGCACGTATGTGAAAAAAAGAGAGGTATGTGTATAGGTATATATATATATATATATATATATATATATATATATATATATATATATATATATATATATATATATATGTGTGTGTGTGTGTGTGTGTGTGTGTGTATAAATATATTTGTCAAATATAGTTGTACAAATAGACGTTGTCTTGATACTGATTTATATTTGAAGGAAAATATATATTTGAATAAGTATGCGCTGACCCATGTTTTCTATGGTAGAATCTTTAAATAAATGAATGCTTTCAATTGAATACATTAAAATAGAAGAAAGAGAATTGTTCTATCATTTTAAATCTTGTTCAAAATTGATCCAATATAAGTTTTTTTGCTCTGTGAAAGACAGGCGTAATAGTAAATGAATTTGAAATCCTCCGACCTTGCATATATTAAATATTTAAGAGCTTCAAAGCATTTTGCATTACATTTAGATATTGTACTTCTTAATTATTTATAAATGGCGCCTATTAGAGTATATCACCTAAAATTAAATCAAAAAATATTA
Organism: Acanthosepion pharaonis; assembly: GCA_903632075.3. Classification (NCBI taxonomy): domain Eukaryota; kingdom Metazoa; phylum Mollusca; class Cephalopoda; order Sepiida; family Sepiidae; genus Acanthosepion; species Acanthosepion pharaonis. The sequence continues at coordinate 2,721,408 of CAHIKZ030002201.1, forward strand.
TAAATTGTTTAATCTCAAGATTAAATCGCGCGTCATCTATCATGACAAAAATTTCTGGAATCAGCCTAATATATTGAAACTAAACGAAGGATAGAAAAATGTCTAAATATTACTGGAACTGGTAGTATTTTCCTTTTTCTTTTAAAGGAATACAACCTATGACACAGTGACTTAGCGTGAGTGGAAGATAATGAGAAGACTTGAAGAAAGAAGGGAAGAGAAAGGACAATAAAAGAACGGAATTTTAATTTTAGATGTCGTTCTACGTTACTTTAAAACTTTTTTAAGATATATGACAGGGAAGCAAGAAAATCGAAAAGGATTAGGCACACTAAATTCTATGCAGTCGAGATAGAACCAGAAGAATTGTTCTGTAAATATTTCTAGAATAGACAGAGGGACACCACCTCACGTTTGTTAGTAAATGACTGAAGTCGTGTTGCCACATCAGGATCGGTTATATTACAGACACTTCTTTGAATTTTGTCAAGAATCACCAGGTTCATCAGACTTGATATGACAGCATTATTCAATGCACGGACAAACGGCAGATTTATAAATTTGCCTAATGGATTCTTAACGTCAGTGGATTACTTGAGCTTACTTAGACATAAAATATGTTGCTTTCCTGAAGGATAACATCAGCCATGCTTATGACAGCCAATAAACTTTCTCTATAAAGCCATGGTTACAAACCATTTTAATTAACCACTAATTGGGGTCTTTTACGAGAACATTTGTCAGTTTTACTTTGTCGAACCTTTCGGAATGTCTACGGAGAGAAGAGTTAATAGTTGTTTCATCAGCCAAAATTCGTTGTTGTGAAGTGTGACATTGGGAAAGTCGTTGATGAAGATAATAAACAACCTAGAACCACTGATGTTGTAATGGCGGATCCCAGAATTAATGTAAAATCAACTAAAAACGCGTCCATTCTACACGGCCTTCATTACACGATTTGTCGAGAACGTTTGATTAAGCCATAAACTCATCCAAACAGCATATCAATTAAACTTGTATGGAAGATCAGCATCCCACACCCTGTTGAAAGCCTGCGAGATATCTAAAGCCACAGACCGAGTTTATAATGAGTTTGACAAACAAATTTAATGGTAGCCCTTAGGACAAAGAGAGTAGATCTGTAGAAACGGAAACCATATTGTCCATCCGTAAGGAGGCTATGTAAAATGAGATACTTATCCAATTTGTCATTGATTAGAGCCTCTTGTAACTTGCTAAAAAGCGACTAATAAGGCGATAATAAGAGGAGTCAGGAGTTTCCCAAAATTTCTAGCAGACAGGAAGTACAGAGATTCCAAGCTGGAAACAAAGAAGAGACAACACATTTATTGCACAGTTTGGAGATATCAGGTACCAGTTTAGGATCACAAAACCTTAGAACAATTGGTGACCACCATTTGCCTTTACAGACGTTATGATTATATGAGTATCATCTCAAATAGTTTCCCATAGTTATCTCTAGATCCTGGTACCATTCAGGGAATATTTACATGAACGGTTTATTTATAATACAGGGATGAAGTGTTCTCGCCTTTTTGTCCATGTCTATAGATATCTCATATTATTCGGTCATTAATGTGGCTTTGTTTTGGCGCGTCATCTTTTAATATAATACTCCACCCAGGAAGGGAAGCCATAAGTACTATTTTTCCAAATACACGGTACATTTAATACATGAATTTATTGTCACGTAGGACAACTCTGAACAGAAATTGATGTCGTAACACTAAAATATGAATGACGGCCTGATGCTGCGATGTATAACATCTTTCCCTAGCGATTCTGTTTTAAGAGTGTGGCTGTGGCTGAAGCCGTGCTGTGAAACTTATCTTTCTCTAACATCGTTTCTTTTACTTTATTTGCTAAATGATAGATATTAAAGATATTATTTTCTTAATAGTTATACTTCTATGATAGGATTACTGAGGGAGACGCTATATCATATTTCTCTATCCTTCAAACTTGCTATTCTTCTGACTCTTTTTCTGTCTAGTACTTCATTACTCTGTGATTCGTAATAGGATTCTTTCTTCCATATATTATGAAACTTGCCTGATTTTATTGGTCACCTGTAATAAGTATCTTCAAGAGTGATTCCTTATTTGACGTGTTGGTTTCGCTATTAAATACAACGTATAAAATGCATAAAGACGCAATATTTGGAAACTGAAGAAACGTGTATAGCACGAAAATACACTTTGACATTTGCTTATTAAAACCGAAAATCTATTGTCCCTATATTTAAAATTAAATGAAAAACCAGGAAATTATTTGAAATAAATGAAAATTAGAAAAAAGATTAACAACGTAATAGCTAATAATATAACTGGTCATTTAAACTAAATTATATGAAAGACGAATCACTCCCCAATTTCACTCAATATATATATATATATATATATATATATATATATATATATATATATATATATATATATATATATATATATATATATATATTTATATAAAATATATATATATATATATATTGTTTAAAAATATCACTCGTTCGCTACATAAGAGTTTTCATGTTTCAAAAACGAGAGCCGAAATCATCCAAACAATTATTAAAATTAAGTTGAATTGGGGTGTTTAGTCTCCTTTCATCTTCAAGCGAAATTTTAGGAATAAGCTATCTTTTGGTTTACGTGTGTTTTTAGGCATGGCCCGTCATAACATTCGTTATTGTGGGAGTGGCTAGGCTAGTTTTCTTCGTTAAGTGGTCAGAGAGTGAATTCTTATCTATAGATTCATCATCTTCTGAGAGGTTTTGCTAAGGTTGGGTAGGGTATCTATTTCAAGGCTAATGTTGGCGGTCATCTTTTAGTTGGTTCCCAGTGAGGGATATTTTTATGGCGCGCCTACAAGTCGTTATGTGTCGGGAGGATTGTGTTTTATTATTGTCCATCTGATTATCTATTTATTTATTTGTTTATTCAAGTGGGTGTTTTATATACAAACCGCATTGCACTGAATTTTAATTTGCTTTTTTTGTTTTTTTACGACTACAGAAAGTTTTTTTAAGACTTTTATTAAGCTATGGGATTTTTTATGCTAATTATTTAATGCGAAAGTTTGTTGATGTCGGCAAAAAACCGTTAACTACTGCCTATGGTTCAATAATATTTCATTATTTAGAAATTTAATGATGTGTAGTTTTTCGTGTAGGCATAAAGGGAATGGGTCATCCCAGGTTTTACAAGTTCTTGTTTTATTTACTATTCTCCATTTTACTTTTGGTGTTTTATTCGCAGATTGTTTCGATGTTTCACAGCTCTTCTCTGTGACTATACGATTGCTTCAAGCCGGGACCAAAATCCGATCAATTTGGCATCAGTCAGAGATCCTACTCCTAGTCTTTCGTCGCATGGCAAAGCGAAAGGGAAATTTTAACCTTTTTCTATACGAAAATACGCCAGTGCCACGGAGAGATCATTTCAGCTGAAGAGTAATACATTAATAGCATTTGGAAAATCACTTTTCTCAAGAGAGCTCAACCGGATTTCCCGAGAGCATATATATTGTCATCAACAGAGACTGTTTCGCTGCATCTCAGCTCTTCAGTGTGGCTAGACATCTGATTGCTTCAAGCGGGAATCGAAATAGATTTGGCATCAGTGACAGATCCTACCCCTAGACTATATTTTACTCCTCGAAAATGAAACTGTTATGTTTTAAGCATTATGGAGAGTAAAATTAAATTCTCTCATGTGTGATGCTAACACCCATGATACGAAATCATTTCTGTTTCTTGATCTTTGGTTTTTAACTGACATTAACAGGTGTGATTATAGTGAAGCAATTGTTAGGTAATCTAATTAATTGTGTGGTGCAAGACAATTTTTCTCGTCAGATTAATTTAGCACATTTATAAATCTATTCCTTGACTATTACTGATATATCCGCAAAGACGTTCTTGCTATCTATTTCGATACTAGCAGTAGACCCCGGCGTTGCCCGGGGATGTATCAGTAAGAGATAGATCAAGTATCGAACATCATAAAGACTGAAAAATAAAATTGACAAAGATTATTGTTTAAGGTTGACGGACACGCATGTCTTAATTAGTTTTTTTGTTTTATTTTTTTTCTGTTTTTTTTTCTTTTTACGAATTGGTCAAACCTAAACTCAAATAAAAACATTTTTTCAATCGTTATGAGTCTACCGATTGAATAGAATTTTATTATAAACAATTGTCTTGTAAATGGAATTTTTAAAGCATTCTGAATGTAAAAATAAAGAAAAAAGTGTGCAAGACAATAAGAAAACCACCTGCCAAAAACGTTTTTTTGAAATCGGTTGAAAAATGTAGGAAATCCGATCCCATATATAAACGAACACACACACACACACACACACACACACACACACACACAAAAAAGCTGGGTTTTATAATAAGTATAACTCGATATGAGTTGTCCCCCTTTCGTTCTGGCGACAGAATCGTGTTTTATCGTGTTTTCAAATTGATTTCGTGCAAAAACAATAGCCTTTTTCCAATCTTTGGTGCTGTTAGAACTCATAGGTAATTTTACGCAGTCCTGTAAAGTTTTGTTGAAATCGGTTGAAAAATGTAGGAAATCCGATCCAATATATAAACGTACACACACACACACACACACACACGCACACACACACACACACACACAGCCACACACAATCTGCGTTTTATAATATGTAAGATTCTCAACAAAATCCCAATAAATGTCTCTAATGTTTCTAGTCCTAATTTTAATCTCGACTTCAGTCAATTTTCCACCCCATGGCGTGGCATGCTTTCGTTCCTTTCTATAATATTACCTTATATTGCTTCAGACGTCAACAACTGTCTGAGAGAAAAGTAATAAATTATGTCAAAAACTAGATTGGTTATTACCAGTGGAGCTATTTCATTATCAAAACAAGTTACAAGCATGTCTTTTAATTCGTATCGAGTGCAAAACTCTTATAAGATTTCACAGCTGGTAAATATTAAACATCGCAAAGATAATGCTAAAACATACATATATATATATATATATATATATATATATATATATATATATATATATATATATATAGTTTTTCTTTGTAAATATTTTATTATAATATTTGCTTAATATATACTGACATTTCGTCTTTATTATACAACCTCAATAATTATTTTATCTTTCAATTAATTATTATAATTCCAAGTATCCGATACAATTAATTTGCATTGATCTCCCTAAAATGTTCGCTGCTCGCTCTGTTTAGTAATAATTAATTCATAACAAGAACACGTTGTTAATCTCTTAAGAGAACTTGTAATGCGTGCCAAAAATTATTTTTCATTTATAAGATAGCACCAAACTAATGAAAAGAAGATAATAAAAAAATTTATGATTTTATGAAATATTCAATTAAATCTTCACACGAAATATTCAATATATTCCTTATCTCGTACAATATAAAAACACTAATTTATCCGATGTACTATGCTAAAATATATGTTTGAGTAATTTATTGCAATTTGAAATTTCAAAGCAGATTTTCATCAACATTCTGAATGTAAAAATGCAACATTCATTTCATTTATGAAGGCATTAAATAAGCGGAAACTTTGCTAAACGTAAAGACTTAATGATAATATAAAAGGTTTTAACTGAGGATTAAGAAATAGCTTGAGGTCAGACAAGACAGACCGTTTTGGCAAAACAAGAATATGAAGATAATCGTCTGTTTAATTCGTGTAATAATGAAACTGGATATTTTCTGTTCATATTAATATAAAGTCGATCAACATCAGTAAAAAATCTGAATCTATTTCGTTTAAGATTGGAAAGTTTATTGATTTTTTTTATGTGTACGTATTAAGTAGTTGTTTATGCAGAATCCGGTTTTGATAAACAACATGGCCGAAATTGACAGGCTTTAGTTAGGTTAAATTAAAGAAATTGATTTCCGAGATTCACAGGATTAATCTGGGATGAATAGTTCTATTCTATTCGACACATTTCCTGTGCAAAAAATATAGTGAGTAAGGATGATGTATAGAAAGTCATTTAAAGTAAAGCACAGAATTTTCTCAGAAATAAAGAAATGGCCAATCCCCAAATGAAAGACTTTTTTTAATTAGGTTGAAAATAGGCAACAGAAAAAATGTTTTGTGTGTATGGGAAAAGCAATATAAAGTTGTTAAGATTAAAAATCAAAGAAGAATTTTCAAATAAAGAAATAATCTAGGAAAAGGAACGTATTCAAGGAAAGCAAGATGGAATAAAGATGAAAGTAAAGAGAAATCGTTTTGAAATTATGGGAACAAAAATATTGAATCAGGAAAGGAAAGAAAGTAATGTAGAAATAATTGAAGGAAGACAGGAAATAAGGAAAGAAGAGAAAGATGGACGGAAGGAAAGAAGGAAGGTAGGAAAAATTAATAAATAATCATCTCCATTATTATCTTTTAATCTCACGTGGTGGTAATGCTCTACAGAGTCTAAATAATCTATATGTTTTCACGTCAAAGTTGATGATTATACTGTACATTGCAATGGCAAGAGCAAAAGGGTCAGTAGAGTGGTTTTGTATGTGTGAGTGGTGTGGTGGTTAGTGGCTCGGAATGAGAAATCGGAAAGCCGGTTTCGAATTCCTGTTAGATCCGTTACAGATACGCATTACGAACAAATACAATTGTTAAAGTTATGAATCCACCCCTTGATATATGAGTTAAATAAATCTTGTATTAGTAGTAATCATTGTTATTTTCAAAAACGTGATAAAATAATGGCGATAAGCTGTAATTACAAACATACAAACACAATTAGAATTGTACACTTTTTTAAATGGTAGGAGTGTTGACATTCAGAAGAATTCATAATGCTCAGTATTGCAGAAAACCATAATATCGCTCTAACTACGAAACAGTGATTAGAGTCTTCTTTTCTTCTTTCTTCTTTTTATGTGCCGAATGCTTTCAGGACGTAGGCGACCATCGCTCTCTACTTCTCACTATCACTTGTGGCTCTTAGTAAGCTTCGTGCCTCTGCCAAGATCCCCAGACCAACTTCTTCCACCCAGTTGGCTAAGCCCGCGAGGTATGCCATGCGTTGATTTCCCTTGTATCTTTTCCCTCTATTCGACCTGTGGGTATCAGATTTTTCAGGGCCTCCTTTTCCATTACGTGTCACAGAAATCTCATCTACCTTCTTATATTAAGCTTCTTCTTTGTTTTCATCCTCTACAAGACGTCACCGATGCTCACACGTTCGCTCCATGATATCTTTAGCATCCTTCTGCAGATCCACATCTCCGCTGCCTCGAGTCTATTCTTCATCCTTAGGAAACCGTCCAACATTCGCCGCCTTATAGGAGGACAGATGTCGCGTAGCAGCTCAGTATTTTTTTTTTTAACTAAAGAAATCCTTCTAACTCTCAGTGCTATGCCCGACATTTGAAACGCACCCTTGGTCATCTCAATCCATCTACGGATCGCAGCGGCACACATACCGTCCTTCATCAAAACACTTATCAGATATTTAAACTTCCGCACATCTCACAATGCTCTCAGAATTGACTTGCTGTATAGATTTAATAAGTCTGGTGAGAAGACACATCCTTGCCTTACACTCTTTTCTATTTTTGTATATTGGCTGAACTCATACTCAGTGTGCATGCATACTGTTTGCTGCTAGTATAGATTCTTGATTTTTTCTAATATCTTTCCTGAATATATCAAGGTTGCTGAGAAGTTCCAACAGATCATTGTGGCGTACTTTGTCGAATGGGTGTACGTAGTCTATTTAACATACACGTCCTTCTTCATTTGTATTGCTCGTTCTGATAACATTCTAAGCATGAATATTGCGTTCTTTTTTCCGGTGTCTTTAACGAACGCGAACTGTTATTGTTCTATTTTTTGATAATTCTGCGCGCTCTATCCATTAGAATACAGATGACCTTTGGAAAGTGCTCGAAAATCATATCACGGGTTGACCCAAGCCTTGTGAATGAAATTGCGTAACCGTCGATCGCTGTGCTAAAGCTAAATCACAAAACATCGTGAGGGTGGATTTGAGTGTCCTTGGCCTTTTGATTTTGATCACGCTAGATTATTCGATTCTCCCCAAAAAACTGCAACTATGTTCTGATCTGCGTACTTGCAATATAAGCCACAGGTGGGCTGTGTCCGTGTTGAACAAGCACAAATGTGCCTGAGCGAGCGAGAGTCCTAATAGACGGATATCCTTCAACACGAGTAGCCATCTATTATTATTTGTTGCATATATTTGTGCATATGTATCTGTGTACTGGTATGTATATGTATATTCCTTTATGTATCTGGGTGTACGTGTACGTGTATATATATATATATATATATATATATATATATATATATATATATATATATATATATATGCGTAGTTATGTATGTATTTGTGTAATTTGGGTACGTGTATGCGTTTGTATATATATATATATATATATATATATACGTCGGAGTTTTATTTGCATGTTGCGTGCGTATTTTGTTTGCACATGTGCGTTTGGTTGTTCGTGTATATATATATATATATATATATATATATATATATATATATATATATATATATACTTGTATATACGCCGGTGTCTTATTTGTATGTTGTGTGCGTATTTTGTTTGCCCATGTGTGTTTGGTTGTTCGTATTTATGTATATGTATGCCTATGTGTGTGTGTATATATATATCTGTTTTTGTCTTGTGTATAGCCCGATAGGTGTATTTCAATTACGTTTATATATGCTTGGAACATATGCATGTATATGCCCATCTTACTATTGTTTTGTCCTCTGTGTTTGTGTATGCATTTATGCTTGAATTTTGTTCCGTCAGATTATTCGTATATTTGTACGTGTGTAAATTTGGTTGTATATGCTTTTAACTGTATATAATTATATTTAAAATAGTTTTCTGTTGCGTGTTTTTTTTTCCTATGTATGATTGTCTTAATTTTTCTTGTTTTTTGTCTTCGTAAGTTATTCTTCATTTTTATTCTTTTATGGTTTGAATTTTTCCTTCATGTATGTGAATATACATCCCTTCTCATCTACTTTTTTTAACTCTTATTTTATACCCTATTTTTAATTTATTTTTTGAATTTTTCCTTCCTCTGTGTGATTACACGTACTTGTGTTTGTGTGCCAAATATTTGCTTATATATATATCTGTTTGCATATTAGTTTGTGAAAATGTGTTTGTCCTGTCATTTCAAAATTCTCTTCCTTACCCACCTCTTTATTTAATTTTGACTTCCATGTATCAAATATGTGTAACGATCGGAGATAAGTTTTTTTTTTTTCATTTGCGTGGAACTTAACTTATAAACTGGAATTTGGCTAAGAACAATAAAATACATTTTTCTCCTAGTTTCATTTCTTAATAATCTTGAAATAATATGAAAGAAAGTTGTTCGGTTAACATTTAAATCGGACATTTGAAATATATAATATTTAATGACAAATTTAACTGTTAACTAAAAATATATATGCTTTTATCTGTATATAATTATATTTAAAATAGGAGGATTAAATATCTTTCCCAGGGTTATTATCACGTAAGTGAATATAATACATTCGACTGGAATTCGAACTCTGCACTACGAATCCTCACCCCGAGCTGTTATCCATTACTCCACCGTAAATTTAACAATTCATTGTTTAGAATAATATGCGAGTAAAGGAGGTAACCTATTTTATAATATTATTATTAATGTTTTAATTAATCAACCTACAATTTAGAAAAAGAAAAATAATAATCAGGTATCAGGAAACGTTGCATTTATTTGCTTTTAAAAAGATTGCGGCTATACTCATAATTAATCCATTTAGTGTTGTTTGTAATTTTTATATTGATGGTGGGTCACAATTCTATTGTCAATTAATATTTCCCTAAACAATGAAAGTGAACTGGAATTTCAGTGTTGTGAAAGAGACGATAAATACAATGAAAGCCTCCTTGATAATATTTTTAACTTTAAATATGCAACAAAACATCATTCAATTTGATATAGATTTACCCCAATGTGTATATGTATATATATATATATATATATATATATATATATATATATATATATATATATATATATATATATATATATATATATATATATATATATATTCTAAAATAGAATAGTCAACGAATGTACATTTTTTTTTATCATGAGCCGTTTTAAGCTTCGTCAAGTGGTGTAGTGGCTTTAGTCTCAGGAGAAAATAATGTGTTTCTTTGTGTTTCCGTGCTTATTACCTTTCATCGCTGTTGGTGAAATAAAATAGAAACGCGAGACTTGTTCATATTCTGAATAAGCTTCTTTTATGTTAACCATCTTAGTATGCAATTTTTGAGATAGAATATAGTTAAGCGAATTCTCGACTTTGCTTTGATATTATTAATAAACTAATGCTTTTAGAATTCAGTTTCTTTAGACTATTTTTGATACAGACAACAATTAATCTACTACTAATTTACTCAGCTGTTATATTCGGTTAGAGAATTCATGTTTTTACAATATTTAATGTGGCTAATTGATTAAAAGATACGATTGTCCTTGCGATCTAATCTTAAAAAATTCTACCTGCTTATATAAACAAATAGTATGTCTGTATTATTTATATAGATGGAATTTCCAGGCTTATATTAAACATTAACGCACTTTTACAGAGATTGTAACAGAATTTAAAGAGAAACACGGTGAATTTAACCAGTGAATTCACTTCAGATATATTGATTAAATGGTGTTTGTCGTATTGAAATACAAACTCTGAGAATGTACGTTTATATTATGTCAAAAAAGTTCGAACAGTCAACTGAAAGAATTTACATCTAAACGGATTCAACCAGTCTCAAACTTGCCACCAGTAACCCAAAAACAACTGGCTGATTTTGTCATGCGATTGAATTTAAAATGCAACCAAATAAATTGATCGATATGTCAATTCACAGAATAACATTTGTTCTGCTTAACAAGAATGGTGCCAATAAAGTTGGCATTTACCAATAAGTCGATTTACTCATCAAAAGAACGGTCAATGTGTGTACGCCAATCCAGACACTTGAAATACATTCATAAATACATATGTGTACATGGACAAAGATTCTTGATGAATTTGAGAAACAAAATCGGAGTAAGAAAATTAACCCATATAAATACACATGAACATATGGCTTTTAAGATACTTCAAAAAATATAATCGATTCTTTGTTGCTAAATAAATACCGTTTTCGTGAAACGTTGAGAAATTATTATTATACTTTTATTATAATTCTATCATATAAATTATAATTCTATCATATAAATTATAATGTCGTTCAGTTGACATCACCGTGTCTGATGACAGATAAAGTTTAAATTTCGAGGGCAGATAAATGATGAATTAACAATCTTTGCCATTTTGTTATAAGTGAAAACGTATTTTCGAAAGATATCGATCGTACAATGATTTATGGCCATGAGTCTTTATTTAAAACTTCAGGATTTTCTGACCATTCTTAATATCATTCTCTTCATAATATAAGTCTCTTAATGAAAGTTATTTTTTTCTTTATATCTGCTATTTTAAAAGATGTTTAAATTCATATTTATCATATATTTGTTTAAACACTCTGATATCTTTAATAGTGGCACACTAGCAACAGGTAATTGTCTTGAGGTATCATATTCTACTTATATTTATCCCGAGATTCTTGTGTTACCCTCGTTTCAAGGACGTGTTTGGAATCCCCATTATTATTATTATTATTATTTTTATTTTCTTTGATTTCTGGCGTTTACACATTTCTTTCCGGATCCCGCCCAGGGACCTAAAGTTAGAAATGGCAGCATGACACTTTCCACTGGCAAAAAAAAAAAAAAAAATTACATAGATAAAGCCCTTCGTAACGTGTACTTGTCAGAACAATTTTTGTATCTCCTTGAGTTGAGGCATGAACTTCCAGGAATCCCTTCAATTAGTCTACTGCTATCTTTTCCAACCAGTCCTAGGGCTCCAACTAGAGCAGGGATTGTTGATGTTCCCATATGCCACATTTTCGAGATTTCTATTTCAAGGTCATTGTATTTTGACAACTTTTTGAATATCTTCAAAAATACATTGCAGTCAGCAGGGACTGCCATATCAATAAGGAGGCACCGTTTTTCTTTGTGGTCTTTAACAACAATATCTGGGCGGTTGGCCTTGATTGTTCTGTCAGTGTGTATTGTGTAGTCCCATAGAATTGTAACAGATCCTATCTCCGTAACCGGGTCTGGGTGGTGTTCATACCAGTTTCTTTGAGTTTCCTTCCCGTAGAAGTTGCAGATTTTCCATTGCAGATATTGGCCCACTCTGTCATGTCGGATTTTATATTCAGTGGGTGCCACCATCGTGTAACCTGATACAAGATGATCAATCGTTTCTGGATATTTATCACAGAATCTGCATTTTGGGCTGACACAATATTTTAGTATATGTGCTTGATAATTCCTAGTTAGCAAGCATTGGTCCTGCACAGCAAGGATAAAACTTTCAGTTTCTGCTTTCAACCCTGCACTACGTCGCCACTGATGGGTACGGGTTTTGTCTACATCAGCTTGTTTGGTACGGGCAGAGTATTGGCCATGAAGCGGTTTATCTTGCTATTGCTTCTGCATTCGTCTTTGCTGTCTTTTTTAGGCATTTTGTAGTTTCAGCCGGTGTATTGTGCTGTAGTTGCATCTCTACGCCCATTTGAAACTCCATTTTGAATTTTTTGGCTTCTTTCATTACGGAGTAAAGACGCTTACTACTTTCATGTTCCTTGACGCATACCATCATCCAGTCTTCTGTAGTTTCCAAATATCTTTGGAGGCCAATTGTTGTAGTTTTGTAGGACAGTTCTAGTTGAACTAATCCTCTGCCTCCTTCGGATCTGGGCACATACAGACGATCAACATCAGCTTTGGGATGATGCATTTTCTTTGATTTTTGGTTTTATTTTTTCCGGGTCGCGAGGAGACAACTAAGATCAGAAATGTACACTTATTTTTCATAGATAAAGCCCTTCGTAATGTGAGAGCTTTACTAATGAGAACACTAATTTTATGTATTGAAGTCATAGAATTTCAAGAAACCCTTCAATAACTCTATTGGAAAATTTCAATCCATCCAAGGTCTTCAACTATAACTGGAATATTTGATGTTCTCACGTGTCTCATGTTTGGGATTTCGATTTGAAGCTCATTGTATATTGATTGTTTTTTGAATACCTTCAAGATACATTTCAGTCTGCAGGGTCTGCCATATCAATAAGGTGGCACTTTTGTGGTTGCAGTCCCTAATAACGATGTCTGGGCGATTAGATTTGATAATTTTCTTTGTTTGAAATGTGAAGTCTGAATGAAGATTGTTACATGTCCTATCTCTGTATCGGGGCTTGGTGGTGTTCATACAAATTGCTTTCCCTTTCCTTTCTGTAGATGTTGCAGATTTTTCACTGCAGATATTGGCCCTATCTTGCATTCCATGTAACTTGATACAAATTGGTCAACTGTTTAATATTCAGTAAGTGTCAATACCGTGCAACCTCATACAAGATGGTCAACTGATTATGGAAATTTATCACAGAATCTGAATTTTGGGCTAACACAAAATTTTAGTATATGTGCTTGAAAATTTCTATTTAATGAGAATTGGTTCTGTGAAGCAAGGATAAGACTTTCAGTTTCATTTTTAACCCAGCATTACATAGCCTCTAATGGATACGGAATTTGTCTACATCAGCTTATTTGCTACGGGCAGAGTTTTGAAGGTGAAGCCACTTATCTTGCCATCGTTTATGTATCTGGTCCGTTGCATTTGTTTTTGCTTCATTTTTAGGTATTTTTCAGGTTCAGTCGGTATATTGTGCATTGCTTGTATGTCTTCACACATTTGGAACTCTATTTTGAAATTGCTAGCTTCCATTTTACTGAATAAAATCGCTTACGACGTTCATGTTTTTTGACACAGATTATCATCCAGTCTTCTGTAGTTTCCAGGTATCTTTGAAGTCCAATTGTTGTGGTTGATAAAGGTTTTGTCTACATTAGTATGTTTGAAATGGTCACACCGGTTAAATAGGTTTTAAAATATTTAAATTTAGAAAAATATTTTAAAAGTTTATAAAAACATTAGTTATTAAATGTTCAACTGTATTATATACTCTCAGAAAAATGATTTTAGTTTAATAACACACCGGTGAAAAATATATTTTAAAATATTAAAAATAGAAAAATATTTTAAAATTTTATAAAAATATTACTTATTAAATGTTCAACTGTATTATATACATTGAGAAAATATGATTTTAATTTAAAGAATAGCTAATGTCACATTTTACATTTTATCATGTAATGAATAAAAATACATTACATGGCTTATTTGTCTAATATATCCTACCTGTGATATTAAAAATTTAAAATTTCCTGAAATAATTATGCAACGAATGAAAAATAATAGGAAAATTGTAATCTTTTAAAACATATATCAATCGACATCAAGACATTTAAACTAAAGCGTCGAGAAATGCGAGTTGATTTTCAACATTAATGCAAAATAATTTTCGAACCAAGAAAAATGTTTCAAGCTTATGTGACATCATATTTAAAAAGATAAGTAATCAACATATGCAATTTTTTAAATATATTAATTTAAACAACATCGCTTCAATGTCTTCCTGATATTTGAATGAAAATAATCTAGTGAGCGCCATTAATTTAGTACTTATCAATTAATTATACAGTTGAAAAGTCATTTTTTATGTATTATTTGCTTGTTCATGATATTTTTCTCTGCTTGAATTTGTGTTTTCAATTTAAATGTTATTCTTTTTGTCTGTTTTGTATAAAGTGAGGAAAAATGCTAATGTTTTAAAAGCAAAGTTTAATTCTGCCGACTTCATGACAACATTCCATTGAAACGAGAGTTGGTAAAAAAAAATAGTCGGCATTTAACGTTAATGCAAGTGAAAACTACATACTTTATAAACTCAACTTTGTCAGACGCTGTTTTGTTAAGGGAAGCAGAGTAAAAATTAGAAAAGGCAAATACCAAAGCTTTTAGTACAGTTATACTTATAACGTTTAAGATTATGCTAAATAATACACACACACATAAACACACACAAACACAAACACAACATATATATATATATATATATATATATATATATATATATATATATATATGATAATATTATTTCGTAATCCGTATTGATAATTCTAAAGAGGATATAGATCCAAAAATTTATCAATGTAAGAACAGAGCGAAATAATATATTACCATGGGTTTCTAAAGTGTCCTCATTTACACACGCACACACACACACACACACACACACACAGAGAGAGAGAGAGAGAGAGACACACACACACATATATATACTTCTATTTCATTTCTTGAGAAAATATATGAGTCAATTTGCCTATTATTCTTTTCGAAAATTGCCCCAGCACTAGATTATACGAACATTTTTGAGGGACATGTTAGAGTAAATAAAAACAGACTCCTTTTTACACAAGTAAAATTACAAATACAATATCGAACTGAAAAATACATCTTATACAAGAGAGTAAAAGAAAATATAAAGAAAGAACTAATCATATAATGCAAAAAAAATGAGAATAAAATGTTGTATGCAAAATAGACATTCCAAGTAGTGAGCAATGTATTGAAGACTTCCAAATCAAGCAGCTGGTAAATATTCACTTTTTCCGTTGTGCTGAGATTGAGACAAAGAAGCTGGAAGTCAGATAGTTGTAGTGAATGATGTCTTCTAAAAGTTAAGCAACGTGTAATAGAATCTTCTTTCAGATTGATGAAATTCAATGCAATATCTAATCAATTATACGATAATGAATGGAGTGCAATTTCTGTCATGAATAAGCAATACACTAGGAAAGTCAAAGATTTAATTCTGTTAACAAAAGTCGAAAATTCTATGTACGGAGAGGAAGATATTGGCGTGAATATTTTAAGTGAAATTCGAACTACAAAGAAAATGATTATCAGAATCCAAATTAAATGTTGGAATTTCTGTGAAGCATAATAAGAAAAAAAATCACTCAATAAGTAGCAGTCATATACTGAAGATAAGAGGAAGATAGGAAATTAGTGAGGGGTGATATTGTGGGTGCGGGACGTATAATATTTACAAGGATCAATACGGGGACAGCCATGATCGAGCTCATTATGACAAAACGAGGCACGTAAGGACAAAATTATTGTAAGATCATTTAATTAAATAGAAAAAAAAAAACGTTTTAAAATATAAATATTTCGAAGAGATCGAATTATTATTTCTAATGCTGAATGATCCGAGATTGTCTCTCAAATAATAACTTAATTCGATTAACACCATGTGAGACATTTTCTGAGAAAATGACGTACAAGTGTTAGAATTAATCAAACAATTATTTGAGAGAATTCGGAGTTGAGTAAAACATGCGAAATCTTCATATTTGCAACATGTTGAAAGCATAACATGCAGGTGCTCTACTATCCACATGTATGTCGCAGAAACAATTGTCCCAAAATTCTTTTTCAGTCATCAAGAGTGAGATGATGTTATCAGATTATTGTTTTTTTTTTTTTGTTTCTTTAATAGAATTGCAATTCCTCTTATTTGACAGAAACTACATCGCGTCTTGTATTCTACTTAAATAGAAAAAAATCGTAAAAAGCTAAACAGAAAATAAGTATTATTAATGGTCAACATTTCTCGTTTTCTTTTAATAATGTTGTCTTAAGTATTCGTTATTTTTTTATGATTGCAACTTCTGGGTGGAATCACTGCCAATATACTTTATGAAATATAGTTTTTATATTTATTTAGGGTCATTTATCATTACAGGAAATATATTATTTCATTTTTTCACAGAATAAGAGATATCGTTCAATAATAAGTTGCTTTGAATCTGTATTTTATTTTATTTTTAATCTCATGGTCTGGCCTATTAATAAATATTCGTATTAAAACGCAAAATGACGTGATTTTTAAATAATGAGTAACATCTGCCATATTGACAGTAGAAAAATATAATGACGATAATAATATGAAAATCATAGAAAATAATGTAAAATATGTGTTCCTGAATGGTGGTTATTTCACACTGGCATCTCTGACTGTATTTGAGATCTGGTAAAATTCAAGATTTCAAATATTGATATTCACGTCTGAACAGAAGGAGCTTTCAAATTGAAATACTCAATGGCGATCATAGGTACATCCTATTTTATAGTAAACAAAAAAAGATTACTAAATATAATACAATCACTTCATTTCAAAAGTTCAATCCTTGTCAAATGTGAAAAATATATTGATTTTTATAAGTATTCATTAGCAATTTTAATTTTTATCAAAATATATATTTTCAAGCCGGTCCAATATATGAATTCATGTGATTAAAAAATTAATCTGTAAGAGAACCTTTATTCCAATATGAACGTATATTATGTTCACCCACTATTCCCTCTCAAATGATGGTCGCAAATTTCAGTTTAAAATTGAAATATTATAACAGGCTTAACTGTAAAACGATGAATTTAGAAATATTGGAAGAAGCGGTTCCGATAAACCGGGTTTGCCAGCAAATTATTGGCCTTGAGGAAAATCTGAATACAAATACACGATTGTACTTTGATTTGCGAAATATGACAACATTTCGAATAATCACTTTTTCCATGAAACAAAAATATAAGAACACTTTAATCTTAGGTCCGATGCTTTTGTGTGATTTTATAAAAGTAAAACCTAAAAAATTTCCTAATAGATTCGAAGCCATCATCATCATTATTATTGAGGCAAGGCTCATTCAATAACTCAATATATTTCTAAAGAAATTGATACAATATGACGCAAACACATTATTGTGTACACTTTAAATATTATAATAACTTGGTAATAGTTTTGTGATTTTGATATAACACATAAGAAACAAAAATAAACTATTTACATTATTCGGAATGTTGTCCTCATCTTACAACGTTTCGGTTGTTGTACATAATACCTCATCTCAGAAATATAGTCAAATAACAAAATTAAATATTAGTAACATCATCAGTTAGAACAATTATGCAACATTAAGAATATATTTTCAATAAATTGCACTTACTTGATTTATGCGATATTACTGATGTACTAAATATTCGACAGCGTTATAAATTTAAACTTCAGAGTGTAGTCATAACCTAAATGTCTTTAAGGAATTCTTAGTTTTGAAATGGTAAGAGTAATTTTAATCATAATAATACCTTTTTTCATTATACTGAAATATTGATAGTAATTGAGTCGGTTGAAATTTTTAGATTATGTCGCTTAAATATTTTCCAGCTTCAGTGACAGTTATTACACTTTCCCGTATTAATGGGTTTCTTTCTTACCATTTAGTTTAAAGTCATGTGGAATATCAAACTCTTCATTATATAATTATTTTATCTTCGATTTATATGTGCAATCTATTTTATTTGTGTTAGTTGTTTGCTGTTCTCAAAAGATGAAATCTCTGCTATTTGGCGCAAATATTTGCGTTTCACTGACAGGTAATGCACAGGGTTCGAAGATGATTTAACTTCGCTAAGAGCTACGGGCTTCATTCGATGGAAGAAATTTTAACCATTGATTTGAAAAAGCAGTTGTATATAGAAAACAATGTAGCCTTTTCTGAATGTTGTTTGTGTCACGCATGACATCTACATGAAATAGTTGATTTGACGAGGCTATTTAAAATGATGACGAGATTATTAGTTTAAAAAGTAAATCTGCTTTTGAATAAATTTGCCGTGTTGACCACAACTACCTCTGGCACAAGCTATTCTTTGTTCAATTTCCTTATATCCTATACATTAATACCTATGTTATCGTTATATACCCTCCTCATTAGTTTGTTGACCACTGAACCTGACGAAAAATTCTCGTTTTTATTAGTGGAGTCTTCTCGTATTTAGTATGGTATGCTTAAATGAACATTTCCCATCACTTCACATCTCTGCTTGTATATGAACAAGCTATAGTCTAGGAAAGTATTAAATAGGTTGGATCGTTCGTTGTCGTACTGCTGATCAGGTATTTATAAATTGGGATTCTTGCTTGATATTTTTGTGGGCCAAGATATTTTCTGTATCAGATTTAGTTATTCATTTCAGTCATTAGTTGGAAATCAGTTCCTAATGGATAGCAAGTTGATGTCTCTGCTGATGGTGTCGTATGCTTCTATATAAAAAATATTCAATTTTCTGGTAGAGATATACACATTTTCCTAGTCTTATTTGATGACATATTTGCATTCATAACACCATTTACCAGAAATATATGCCAAACTGGGACGCGGGGAATTGATTCAGAATAGAATCGCGACAGCCGACTTAATACAACGTTCATTAGTAGCTTCCCCCCCAATGGATACAGTTGTAATATATGTGTATATATGTGTGTCTTCAGGACTATATTTTGTTTCCATAGGTGATTCGTGTACGATATACTCAACATTATGGAAATATGTTTTGGATTTTAGACGTCCCTCTTGAAATTGTCTTACATGTTACTGAATTCGGGGAGAAGGTAAGTTATTTTGAAAAGTTCAGCCTCAGTGTCAATTGATGCTTAATATTTTATTTTAGGTTTTTTAGAGCTTTTATGAATTCTTCTTCAATACGAACATCATTTTTTGTTTGGAAAACAATTTGTAATGATTTAATATATATTGGTGCACGTTCTATTTAGTATGAACGGGGTTGGAATCTGACTGAAATATTTTATTTGAATATTTTTCTGTGTTGGTTTACAATATATGATGTTATTGTAAGTTTCCTATTTTCTCAAAATAAATAAATGCAATGGATGTACTTGACTAGAACTGAACGTATGTACTTTAACAGCAACGTGCAAATGATTCGAAATATTCAGTAATACATACTTCCAAAGTTTTACATTTCAAAGCCAAAACAAAATCAGAAATATGATTTTTTAAATGTTGTTAATACTGTTTATTATAAACAGAGAATTTACTTAAATATCCGTATGTATAAAAAAAAGATGGTATAAACATAAAAATGTCTTAAAATATGTTTTCATCTAGCTTTAACGTCAGTGTCTTTCCCACAAGCTAAAATTATTATTTTCACATATGTGCAAGACTTTTGGAATACTAGGCATTCGCAATTTATTCACTTACATACTCCTAAATATAGTTAAAATTTGAAATATTTTTTTTACTCTCAAAATCTCTCAATGTTACCGTGAAAAATAAACCTAGATGGCATTCCGAAATAATTCATAAGGATAAAAAATGATCACTATCGATCTTTGAGTAAAGTATTGAACGCATATAATTCAAGACATTACGAATAAATATACCTATTTAAAAAGTTTCAAAGAGAATTTATTTCCTAAATTATACCAAATAATATCTGCCTAATTTACAATTTTCAAATCCACGTGTTATTTTCAGGAAATATATGAAATAGACATATTTAGCTCAGCGTTTTACAGATGAATGCGTTTGTACACAAACAGAAAAAGATAGCGGCAAAAAGTGAAATTATTACTGTGTACTGGCGCTGATATAACCTAGAGCGTATGACACTTTTTTTATCTTTAAACTACAATAAATAGGTAGGAGGAAAGAGAGAGAAATAGAGAGATATATACAGATAGATTTGGTAAAACCTATATCTGATACAAAAAGTTTTTCTTAAATCTATTCGAAAAAAAAAGCCAAAATAAAATATTTATGCCTGGCTTTTGTCGGATTACATTTCAGTTTAACTTTAAAATGTTAAACACATATTTCAAGGTAGATTTGTGTCGAAAAGCAGCTATAGAAACAGACAAATTCGACTGTGTCTGCGAATAAATCGTCTGTAATAAAGACAATTGCAAAAAAGACAAAATGGTGTAATAACTACGTCCGAATCAGTTAATATATGCCGAAACGATTGAGAGGAAAATATAGCAATTCAATGGAGAAAATTACATAGCAATAAACTGCATCCATTGTTGAATAGGCGGACTAGTGACGAAGATGAAAGAAAGGATATCCGTGAATGTAAAGACGAAATGGTTTCACAAGAATATACTAAAAGACTGCACAGTCGAAGACAATGAAGGAAACATAGAAATGAGAAAAAGAATATATAAAGAATGAATACACTGCAGAGAAAACTCTATTACGATAAATAAAATAAGGAAGAATTTAAGAAAGAGTTTAAAGACAAAGTTAACATGAAACAGGTTATAAGATGAAAAACTAGATTTGAATGAATATTCCATTTTATACCGAATATTTGGTAAATTTTGACAAAAAATCTAGAAATATATATTGGTGTTATACACCTCTTGCCACTTCATTAGGTTATATATAATCTGAAGATAATTAAGTATTTGAAATCTCCCATCGGTTCGGTCTCCGTCCCTCTTTATTTGTTTTCAGGTGCAATTCTGCTCTAGGGATATATCGAAGTTCTTCTTGGAGCAGTTTTCTTCACTGTCGGAACTTTTCAACTGTTTCTTTACTGCCCTCATTAATATTTGAAATCTCAATCTCCCCATGCTTCTTAATTGCGGTTTCGTATTATACCTAATTTCAAAGTGGTCAAATATTTCTGACACAAAATGTGTGATGATTGTGTTTAATATTTGCAATCGCTCGATCCCGCCTCCTTTTGTTCAAGACTTCATCAAATTTCAGCTATCCCGTTTGTATATAGACAGATCTCGTTTGTTTTTTGTTGCTTTCTTTTAAATGTTTCCCCTTGGAATATTTAATCCGTTGCTTATTTATTCTGTCTAATGATTGAATGACACGTGCCTAGATGGACTAAACACTGTGAGGTAAATCATAACACTGCTTTTCCAACGTCTTACCAGCGTGGAATCCCGTTGGCTTCGATTGTCTGAAGGCATATCATCTTCACCTGGATCTTTAGAACTCGCGGATACTTGCATTCTCTTCCGCAGGTACATCTCAGTCTCATAGTCCGTTGTCTACGCTGGGTTAAAGCCGAATATCTGTTCTGTTTGGGATCTTATCATACCAAGTTTTGGATCCCCTAGTAATATTCTTCTGATGATGTCATCTGGAGTGTTGAAACAAATTTCCCAGTTCGCCAGCTTCCAAATGTCTCTCTAGATGTCATCAAATCTATTTTCATTTCCAGAGTAATTCTATGCTTGTCATCTAATACCTGTTCCCAAATGCCACTGAAAAATTTCAGAATTCTCTATACAAAAATACATCGGAATGTTGCGCCTGGAAATATATTATCAGTAATTCTAAAATTATTTGAGGTTTTATCTTTCTCAATATCATTACACTTCAACCAGTTTTCCCAGATACTATCGGTCAGATTACAGCTTATGGTCAGGTAAATAATTATCCAATACCGCGTCATAAACTACCAATGAAACTAAAATATGACCAACTTTCACGCTTTTTTATAAACACAGTCAGCGAATACTCGAATCAAATACCTGTCTGGTCTCTCCAGCACCATGAATAAAGAAGTGATGTTTTTTTTATAATTGAAAGAGCAAATATGAATTAGGAGCGATGAATTATTTCAGAATATTGAAGCTAATTAAAAGATAAAGAAGAAATATCTGACAAGACATCAGTAAAAGGAATAAAAGTTTAATATACACTGGTTTATTAAAATTAGTTTCAGCATACAGATTGTGACGTCACGTTTCTCATGAGAAATTACGACTGCGCATCCACGAAATTTATAGCAGCAGTGATCTGTCTTTGGCAATACAGCCTGGCGTAATCCATACTACTCTGGCTGTCTTTTGAATTCCACTACATTCTCTAAGATTAGTTGCCACCTTTAGACAGGAGTATTCATTCAATCATAGTGTTTATCACATAACAGTAGAAAGATGAATTCATGCCTTTTATAAGTATATTAGCGTGAAGTGAATAAAACAAAATCGAGGGGGAATTGAAAACGACACGTCGAATTAATTTCGCACGAAGACCACTGTAACATAATCCGTACACATGATCTACTGGAGTATTAAAAAAGTCGATGTTTTGATTATAATAACCAATATTGGTCATCACTTCGAAGTAAAATGTGCAAAAAATATGTCATTATCTCAGCGAGAACAAAATATACACTTTCTGAAGTCATTAAGCAAATCATATAAACTTCAATAATTCGAATTTGGTTTGAAAAAATATCAAATTTTAAACAATCAATTTATATGCCAAAAAAAAGCCTGAATTGAAAATTTAGGTCATGTCAATGTTTTATTGAATATATCGATGTTATTTGATGTATTATAAAAACTGCCGTCTGAAGTTATCAGGCAAAACCAAATAATCACGTTTTACTTCAATAAAAATGTAATAAAATAAAATAAAATTGGTTAACTATAATAAATCAAGCAACAAACACATATGATAATTCATTGAATCCTTTACATTATAATAAAGAGACCCTTCTTCTCAATTACAACCAGTAATCTATTATTCATTGTTTTTGTTAATTAAATTATGTCAGCAGATTCCATTATTGATATAATAGGTTTTTTTTGCTCCCCAAAGATCCGCTTTGCTGTTATATTCTTTGCCAACTTCATATAATTTCCTCTTCACAATTGACCATAGATTTTTGATCGCATTCAGAACAGTACTTGATGGTGCTCATTCCATTATTTCCTGTCCTGTAAATAATTATATGCTAAAAAATACAAGGGTAAGCATCGGAAGGAGCCTTGTCATGCCCACATACACACCTTACTTTGCAAATGAAAGTCTGGGGCTTGTACCATACAAAGAAGATTTGTTCATAAAATAACAATAGTTAACATTGTTCCGTGTAATTCCTTCATCGAATTTGAATCTTCCAACAAAGATTTGATCAACAATTTCAGCCCATATCATAACACAAGCTACTCCTTGCTGCCTTCTTTTAGTCACAAACACGTCTGATTAGATAAAACCCATCCTTTCGCCCACCCATTAGGTCCGCCAATCATCATTCATCATTCTTCCGGGAAAATTATTTTATAAAATGAATTTTCATGTATTTCTTTGCCAAATTTTGAAGCTTTAAAATATTTTCTTTAGTAAGAGGAGGTTGTCTAGGAGATGTTTTTACAGATCCTAATTATAAAGCATTCATAAAGTATTCTACTCTTTACATACTACTTGACACCCTCAATTACATGTTTTTCAAAGATTTGAGCGCTGATCAAAAGTAGTTATTTCTCTATAGCAATTTATTTCTCTATAACAATCCGTCAACTCTAGCATTGCTTTTCGATTGCTTCGAGTTCCCAACTTTTCAACAGTCTTCATTACTTTTCGATGATTTCTGCAAAGTTCCTTTGATATTTTTAATGTGAACATTTCCTCACTCAATAACCTTGATATTTTCTTTTTTTTAGGAAATGTTAGATCATATCCTTTAGATATGTTTCAACATATAGACAAATAAAATATATAGTGTGTATTAGATTTGGGGATATTAATAGCTTAATCGCCATACTAACTTCAGTTAATCCAGTTTCATAAATTCCAAATATCTTAAGAACTAGCCGTTAAAAATGGCAGAACAATAAATTAAATGTATTTCGAAAGGGAGAAATGAAAGTGTTTACATTTGATAAATATTGGTTGAAAACATTTTGAGTTATTGAGGTTTATTTGATTTGCATATCAACTTAAGACATGCTGCAGATATCTCATAAAAAAGAGCGAAAATGTGAAAGTTAACTATAAAATAATGAATTATCTGAATGAAACTTTCTTTCACTCCCTCCCTCTCTCTCTCTCTCTCTCTCTCTCTCTGCGTTGACCCTTTAAAATATAGGTGATGATGGCTTTCCACAGCTTCCTGTCAATAACTGCTCTTAGCAACTCTTTTTATTTTTGATACTTGTTTCTATAGCGATCAATTTGTTATTCGCGTTTTCCTTCGCTTCTCTCGCTTTCAATAGGCAATGTGAATATTAATTTCTGTATGTTTTATTTCTTTATTACATATGTCATATAATTTTAGTCTTTTTTATTTCTGTTTCTGTGAGCTTGTTCTGTGTATTTTCTCATGATTTGAGGATTTTTTCCTTTTCATGCGACCTGTCCATGATAATTCCATCCGTCATCAGTAAAATCTCATCCCAGTTCCTTAAAATTCTTTTATATTTACCATACTTCACTGGCATAAATCAGATTGGATAGTTAAAGCCGTTTTCTTTTCATTCCGTATTATTTTTCGTTTCCCCACTTAATAACTCAGTCTCACCTTAGCTATTACCATGTGCCTGTGAATGTCCGTGCTATAATTTAATTCGTCTGTCATTAACTCTTCCATTGAATATCTGCACTTTTATGATTTTCTCGTCCCCTTTATTTAATTTATATGTTACGCTCTTCCTTTTTGCTTAACATCAGACATTCTCACAGATCTATAAAGAGATAAGCGTCTGAATAAAACTACGAAATTATTAACAAAAGAGAATTTGAAATAAACATTTTCGACTTTCAAAAAGTAGCCGCGTCTCAAGACAAAGAAAGCGTATATGAATATATAAAAAGCATTGTGTTCATATGAATATTCACGTATGAAATTCCAAGTCACACAGTGGAAAGGAATGATTTATCTGAGCTCAAATATGCAAACGTTTCAGACGTAGCAATGTATATTTAAATATATTTGGCAGACTAACACGTGCGCTTTCTCCTCTCCATAATCACCTGTTTATATATGTATATCAATCTGAAAGTAAGTGTGAGTTTTTTAGTGTCTGCATAATATATTCCTTTTCATATAGTGTACGTCTATCCATTGTTCTAAATCCTTTTATCCTCACAATCAGTATAAAATTGTGAGTCGCGGTAGATTAATTTTAGGGGCAAATCTATTTTTTTAAATATCCATCTGCAAAAGTGAACGTATCTAGAAGACAAGGGCATAAGTGCATATAATTATAAAAACAGCCAGGAAACTTATACGTTGCAAATCTGGATGACTTTATTCAAAAGCGGAAAAGAAAGGATATTACTTAGATTACAAGAATTTGAAGATTGATGCGTTTTAGATTTGTATGAAGCGAGTGTAACGTCAAAATTATCCAAATCGTGAAAAAAGATGGGATAAATGTCCATACCACAAAATATGTAATATCTAAAAAAAGCACTAAAATAATTGTTTTTTTTTAGGTTTTCAGATAAAGCATTCAGTCATCTTGAAACCATTTGTTGTGAGAAAATCCCTTTGAGTTATTCAGCTGGAAAGAGAACAGGTTAAAATAATTTTATGACAACATCACTATGTCTTCCTAAATGAGCAATGATACGAGGGAAAAGATCATTCAGACCTTCAGTAATGCTAGCAACATCCATACTCTGGTTTCCAATTTCAAATTCCATTCAGGAACCATCAAGAGAACTGTGAATAAGTTTAAAATAGACGCAACAATAGCAAGGAAACTGGATCAGGGCGTGACAAGAGCAAGGGGAACATAAATTCAACATAGAGCTAAATACAATCTTATTGTTCATAGTTGACAATAATAGTGTTATAAAATCTCAGAGAATTCCAGATAAAAGATAGAACGTTTCTGAGCTATAATCTACGAGTTGGAGAATTTTTCAGTTGCACACACACACACACACACACACACACACACACACACACACACACACACACACACTGAAACCTGACGTCTTTTTGAATGGATGTCGTCTGAATTTAAAAAAAAAAAAAAAAAAAAAATTATTAACACATTTTTTACAATACTTTTATATATATTTATAAATATATCCTTTTTTAAAAATTCATAGAAAGTTAATTGTAGTTAATGTTAAATTATATTTAACATTAAGTTTAAAAATATGTATATTAGTTACATTTTTTTTTTTTTTTTGTATAGTAATTAAAAGACAATATTATTTTTATTTTAAACCTATATAAAATTGACAATAGGAAAACTAACATATTAATTTTTTTTAATTAGGTGTTATATTTGAAATAAATAAATTAATTATTATTTAAATAAATAAGTTTAATACTACAATTATATTACAAATTATATATATTTAATATTTTCATTGTTTAGAGGAAAAAAACTATATTACTTTATAACTTTGATATGGAAAATTACTCAGATTATTTTTTAATATGTTAATTTTCCTAATCTTTATAAATTTTTTTATATATATATATATACAAAATATATATATTTATTAATATATATATATTAATGTTTAAAAGAATTAATTCATTTTATTTAAAATAAAATTTTAATTTCAATTTTAAAATTATAACTTTTGGAGTTTTAATTTGAAATTACTTTATTATATATAGTAAGAAAATTTTTTTCATATCAGTGTATATGTAAAATTTCAATTGTAATTTAGATAAAAAAAAAAAAAAAAATGTAACACTATAATATGTCATTTTAATGTTAAATTAATAAACTGTATTAATTCATATTTAACATTTTTTTTTTTTTTTTTTTAAATAAATGTTAAAATATTTCAAATCGTAGTTAAATAAAAGGACATGGGTCAAAAAAATCTTTAATTTTAAAAGATGACGTTGAAATTTTTTTACCGTTAATAATTTTTTTTTTTTTTTTTAAATTTAGACGACATCCAATTACATCCTCAATATTTTACTATGCATTCTTTTGATATAAATGGAAATATTTTTATTTAAACCCGGTAAATTTTAAAAGTTTCAAAATTCGCATTGCTTTTAATTTATATGTAAAAATAAAATTAAAATTTTTGAAACATGGTTGGAAAGAAAAATAACCATATTTTAAATCAATTAATTTATAATATTTATTTAGCACTATTTTGTAAAAATAAAAAAATTTACTGTTCTTTCTTTTTATTTATAAATTTCTCAGAGTTAACCGGTAGAAAAGACAATATTTATAAATAAGGTCTCTTTCCTATTGTCATTCATTTATATATATATATATATATATATATATATATATATATATATATATATATATATATATATTGCGTTCGGATATATATGTGTGTGTGTGTGTATGTATTTGTGTCTGTCATCTTCTAATCAAATGTTAGAGTAAATATCTTGCTAAACCTACTTCTTTTGTAAAAATAGCTCATGCATTGATTGACAGAAGCGTTATTATTACAGTTTGTCGAAATTTATAAAATATGTCTCTTAAATAAGATAATAAGGATATATTAGATAGCTTTCTCAAATCTAAAGTCATCTGTTTTTACTGGAAATGATGTGAAGTTTCCTAAGCATTTGTTCGATTTAGTGATATTGTGTGGTTGGATGTTATTCGGTAAGGTTCTTTGGGATCCTATAGTACGAGGTCACGAGGTCTGATACAAAAACGGTCCTCTCTATGATTAATGGATTCATTCATTCTAGGCCATTCGTATTCATTGATCCAAGCATACAGTTGTTTATTTCTGACAGTTCTAATATTTCTGAACGCGTTGAACTCCATACTGACTTCCATATAAGAGTTAATCTGTGTGCCTATTTCCTAATTCGAGTATTTGTTTAATCAGTTCACCTCAAACAAGGCAATATATCCACTAAAACCCAAGAGATTATTATAACGTGTGAGATTATGAGAGAAAAAAAACTCTATGAAGTAAAGGTTACAATAAAAGAATAGTATGCAAGAAGAACAGCTGACATTGCACTTAAATCTTTCAAAATTAAATTTGACTGGAAAGTAAGAAGCCGCAAGAGGTTTTCCACAAGCCAGAAGTCCGGCAGAAGAATATGTTAAAACACTTGTGACATGATCGTATAATTTCAATTTTCACATCTTGAAGGATGTTGCAAGAGTTTGTTTCTTGTTATATTGTCTTGAATAAGGCGAGTTGTGATACATGGGAGACGACAAGGAATTTTCTGCTGCTTCTTATTTCTTTAAGAAGAAACAAAACGTTAAGCCGTAAAAAAATATGTATTCGCCACGAATAATTACTTCTTCTGAGTTGATGTGCATTTTGATAAGAAACGCGTATTAAATACGTTAAACAGTAGATGTTTAGATAACCTAGGGATATTTCTTCTGTCCTTTTGCATAAAAATCTCGTTATTAAAATCGAAATTATGTATTTCATTGAAAATAGATATATATATATATTCGAAATTATTATATTAGAAATTACAATATGAAATCTTTAGGTAAAAGCAAATTTAGTTCGTTTTTACTTTCTGATTCGTTTATTATTATTATTCTTTTATTTTTTTAAGCATATCACACCAAGCAAGTCGTGAGTGCCACTAGCACGGAAGAGGTTACAGAAAGTGAGAGCAGAAGTAAAGAGTGTATTTGAGGAAAGGATGTAGAGAAGGACAGTGATCAGGATAAAGGCATTAGAAGATGTCGATTGACATTACATTTCAATATTTCAAGATTATAACTATCAGGGAAGCAATTAGGAGAAAGGGAATTCCACTGACGGAGGCTGCGAGATAAGAAGCTGTTGGAGTAGAAGAGGCGGCTAGATTTAGACTTTTCGACAGTGAAAGTGTGAAACCGAAATTCCCAACCAGAAGCACGCTTAAATTCATTTAGTTTGGGTACCAGTGAAAGTAACTCGGCAGAGCAGTTGCCATAGAAGTATTTATAGAATAGATAGAGCGACGTCAGAGCACGTTTGTGAAAGAGCGACTGCAGACGAAATTCTAGATTAGGCCCCATCACATTGCATATCCGTCTCTTGAGGACCTCGAGATAACAGCGGGGGCACTGAAAGATATATGGCAGGAGTGTTCAATGCAAAGAGGAGTGGTTGATTTGTAGATTTGAAAGATGGTTTCAGGTGAGAAAAACCTTCTGGCACGTCACAGAAAACCAACTTTCCTTGCAGTAAATGACAATATTGATTCAATGTACTTGTTCCACGTCAGGTCGATAGAAAGCGTTAGGCCAAACAGGTGCAGGCAGGTGCTCTACATTTTAAGTTGTTTTGTTGCTGCGTAATAGTCTGTATTCAACAAATGCCCAGAAAGGAAAGCCTCAATTTTATCAAACGCATATCCTAATAGCACTGAATTATGGTAATTTTTTGAAAACAATTATGTTTATAGTCGATAGTAATTGCAGTTGTTCTAAGAACCTAATCGAAATCAATATTTTGAAGAATGATAAAGATAAAATAAAAATAAAAAAGAATAGCCTAGTGATCTTACTTATAAATAATAAATAAAATAAATCCTTTATATGAAAAAAATTATGAGCGTAAATTACTAATAATATTTTTTTATGAAATTCATTATTTTAATAATATTTAAACGGTTATTAATACTATTCACAGAATAGATCAAAGTATTTTAATAATTAAAAAAGGTTGTCTTTTTTATTCAAATAATAATTTGCATTGATTTTAAGTTGAAAATATCTATATTTTTCACTTTAGAAAAAATGATTGAGCGTACGTTATCTTCAATAAATTTGCAATTTAACTTGTTAAAATGTTGCAAGCGACATCTGCAAAACTTCCGAAAAAATGATACAAAGAAAACGAAAATAAATTAAACACCAATAACAATTTGCACTCTTTTCATTTTCTTCTCAAACAAACATCGTTCATTCTAATTATCTTCAGTTAGCATGACATTATTTGTTCAGGTGCATCTCTTTTACGAAAAGTAATTTAAAAATTACTTTAGATAATTTATCAAGTGATATATTATGAAAGTATAGTTATTTCGAAATTTTGCACATTAAAAATCTGTCTTCTATAATGAAAATTGATTAGTGCGTGAAGAGCAGAATAGAAATAAAAAAATAACCGAAATATATATTTTCGAGAAATACAAAGATTAAATTGAATATAATTCACTATGCTTAGAAGTTTATTGAGTTCAACATTTTCTAGAATACGGTGGAAGAAATAAGACAAAACGAAATATGCTCTTATTCCAACCTTCCATATATGGAAGTCAGCAAATATCACAAGGCATGAGATAATAGGAATATATTTTATATGAAATTCAGTCTGACATTGATGATGAGTAAGATGAAGATCAATAACAGACTTTCTCGTAGTTGTTAAACCTTTCTTTTAAAAAGAGAAACAGACCTAATATTGCTAAAATGCAATTCTGAATGATCTCCCTTTCTGAAAAATATATACTTTGTTATATTTCTCTTCAAAGATTACAAGTTTAAGGGTGTTCTTTAAAAGACATAATAATATTTTTCGAATTTGATGGAAGTGTTGTTGATATAATGAAAAGCCTCACATATCGTTACTAATAGAAGAAAATTCCATTTTCGATTTTGGCAGAAGGAAAATGTTAGTGATACAGTAAGAATCAAATTAGAAACTAGATAGACTTTTATCTTAATTTGTATGTTTTTATTTGTTTTAATTAAAAAAAACTGATAATTATTTTTGGTGTCTTACTCGGGGTTATATTTCTGTGAGGAAGTTTGTTTCTTTATTTAGATTATTCGGACTATTGAGCTCGTCTTTGTCGCCATATTTATTACAACGTTGTTGCCGTTGTACGATCCGGCCTTCTTCAGGAGGAGGCACTCTCAGTATTCAGAGACAGATTTGCCTCTGACTCATCCCTAGAAGAAAGGACCAGTATTCTAATAGATAATCGTTGTGTCCTGCCACTGGATCTCATTAACGCCTTTATCCAATATGCTAAGTGTCCTTGAGGAGGTGGTGAAGAACTTAGAGAGGGGAATTATTAGGAGATATCTGATAACAGACATCCATTACGTGGAACTGGAACAGTTTATCCCAGTGACCAAAATAAAGAGTTAAGCTCGAAATTCTAAACACCTGAAGAAGGCCGGAGAGTACAACGGCCGAAAATTTATAATAATTATGGCGACAAAGATGAGGACAATAGTCAGAATAATGTAAATAATGTACATAATACCTCATCTCAGAAATATAGACAGATAGATTTGTTTCTGTGTCGCATTTCAAGTGCGGAACGCCGAGATTCCACACAAATTTCGGTAAATCAATAGTTTCTGATTGGCCGTAACTATTAATCCTTAAAGATGTCTTCATAAAGTTTGCTGTTGAATTAGAATTTTATTCAGTATTCTTCACAAACAATAATCAAATAAGGGAATTTTTCTTTACTATTCCTTATAGACATTATATAAAAATCAGTACTAATCGGAATTTGTACGCCAACATCAGCCAACAATGAGAATAGTGCTAAAACATCATTTCGTAAGGTAGACTGTAACATAGGATTAGTATAACTAAAACAAATTGGCCACAATAGGGAATCATGTAAGAAAAAAAGATATCCATTTCTTAGGTGGAACTTACAAATTAAGCGTATGTTAATTTGAAAACGGTGTGGAAAAGGAAGTGTCTGATGCCGCAAAATTACAATAATTTCAAAGTGTTTGGGTGTCAATCAGTGCACGAGACTTGGAAAGAGCTGACGATATTCGAAGTGAAGACCCCGGCGCGAATGTCAATCAGTACTGTATGACGTTTCCAAATTAATGGGTGAGGAAATTGCGTCATGGTGGTTTTTTTTTCTCAGAGACGGTGCCTAACTGGCTCTAGTGTACTCTGCAATCAATAAAACCAAGAACAAACAACGCACATGCGCGGAATTAAAAACAAATAATGGAGACAATTTAACTATTGCACACTGTTTACATCAATTGCGAGTACAACCTCAATGTAACTTTAATCGCTGTGTCGGTTATTTGTGTAATAAAAGAGTTCTCAATGCAAATGCGTAAGAAGTGATGAAAAATGGTGTTAAATATTAGTTAACACGAAATTCAACAAGACAATGATCTCTGAGGAGATCGAAAGTACTTGGGTTAACAAATCATACGGAGCCTTCATTGATGAATTTCAACTTAACATTGGCAATTAGCAATTGGAAATGAATACTATAAAAATAAACGTACATGATTTGCTTACATTATTCAATGGATAATGACATTATAGTGGTAATATATATATATATATATATATATATATATATATATATATATATGTGTGTGTGTGTGTGTGTGTGTGTGTGTGTGTGTGTGATAGCTGGCCACTCGTATTCGAAGATATCCGTCTACTAGTGCGGTTAGTCAATCGCTAATACAGACACTCGCTCGGGCATATTTTGTGTTTATTCAACATCCACAGAGCCAATCTGTGGTTTCTGCTGCCAACAGGATGGAAAGTTTTCATTCTGCGATGAGAAAAACTCTCAAAGTGCTAGGCTATCACCAATAATTGTTGCATGAAAGAGGCCCTTGATTTCAGTGGTTAACAGGAACAGGCACATGTCTTGGTTGAGAGAATTTGAAAGCAAATATTATGAATTTTGGCAGTCTGTTATTTGGTCAGATGAAAGTAAATTCTTCCAATATTCGAATTCGAGACATGTTTATGTTTGGCGAGATCAGAATGAAACTTGAAAAACTGAAGGCAGGAGACCGTGAAATAGAGGGGTAGGAGTCATGGTGTGGGGTGATCTCTGGTTTGGAGCGAAATCTGAGCTGATTCTTATTGACGAGCGGATGAATAGTACGAAACATTGTCAAATATTAGAGAAATGACTACTCCCACAATATGAAACAAATCAGATTGATAAGAATGTCTAGTTTTTTCAAGAAGATGGAGCGACATGTAATACAATCAAAGTAGCAAATATCTGGAGGGAATCGCAAGAAATCAAGTCACTGCCATGGGTAGCCCAATGTCCTGATATGAAAACAATAGAGTACGTTTGGCAGCACCTTGACCGAAGATTTCGAGAGCGTTCAACCAAAATCTTTTCAGTGGCAACCCTAAAAGAAAACCTGCTAAAGTAGTGGCAAAATAAACGGATGATGATGACTTGATAAAATTAAAATCTGAAACTAGCAAATGGAGAACCTACTCCATACTACTTCCAAATTCTGTTTATTTATATTGAGTTGGGAGTATGTAATTAAATTTTGAAATTGGATGTAGTTTATTTCTGCTGGCTAAAATCTTTCTTAGGCCACTGTAAATTAAACAGAACAGACTTGCAATTCTTTTGAAATAAATTTTGTCACGAACTTTCTCTTCATCCGTTTTAGTCAAATTTCAATCACATAAGTCATTTACCAAGATACGTATTAAATTTTATCAACTCTATATTCGTCGGTCTCCACATGACATTATTACAATGTAACTGATAACGACAATGATTACAAGCTATTCATTTCAAAGACTAAGTAGATAATTATGGGTACTTGAATTCGAGCAACTGAAGACTACTAGCATTTGTTCTGAATACTTATGTCCTTTCAGAAACTTTTGTAAAAGTAATCTACTGTTCACACGGCTCTACAGAAAGTAAATTTCTCAATTGGTGAAGCAAATTTACAAAATAATTTAAGAATATAAAGAATATTTAATGTAAGAACATTAAGTATATTTAGTGAGTTTAATCTTCAATGACTCTCCTGGCATTTGGTATTAGAATATATTAGACAATATTACGTAAATACTTAGCGTTTGCATTATAACAAAGATCCGTATGCACAAAACTGTGAATAAACTGTGTACTGACCACCGGTGTGAGAGTTCTAGTTTCTGCCGAAAATATAATTAAATGCTGAGTATCTAATCAGACATGGTGACAATGTATAATAATTTAATGAAACGTTATCAATTAATACATGAGCATGTATCCGTTATATAAAATATAATATGAGAATAAATAAAAAATGATAATGATAATTCATTTTGAAACATGAATGTTTCAAGAGATGTTGAAAAGAAAATTAGTGTTGGCAGAGGTTCCAGTAGCTGTTTGGTAAATATGCGGTCTTTACCTTTAATTCATATTGGTAGGCAACATATATTTTATTAGTATATAATAATCCATATAATATTTAGGTAATTCTTTGATTTTTCAAAATTTATATTGTTTTGATTCATTGCCCATTCAATATAATAAATATTGTATTTTATCGGATATATATATATAAAAAAAAAAATTTTAATTCTACTAACGAATCCTTTAAGTTTTTGTCGTATATAAAATGTTGAAACTTCTTAAAAAGTAACATTTTGTTTAATATAAATTTATCTACTTCACCTTATCTAAATATTGTTTGCAACATTTTGCCTGCTGTTGGACGCGTCTTAAGTGTCGATTTATGTAAGACATGAATTAATAACTCTCCTATCTACACCCATTGAACTTATTTTTCATTTTTCCCTTTGAGCTTATATCAGTCTCTAGATTGGTTAACCCAGAAATGTCTTCAAATAATTTTTTTCTTTTTTAATTTTGAAATAAGATTTACCCCTTCCTTTTTAACTTTCAAATGAGGTAACATATATAGATATATACATATATATGTATATATGTATATATATATAATATTATTATTATTATAATATTATATTATTATTATTATTATTATTATTAGATATAAGCAGGTTTTAATATATACGCCCACACACATGCTCACAAACACACACACATACATACATACATACATATATATATGTGTGTGTGTGTCCGCGTGTGTGTGTGTGTCCGCGTGTGTGTGTGTGCGTATGTTTTAAATCTTGTATTGAACAGTACATACAATAGAATAGTATTACACGACTCGGGAGTGTGCATAGGTTGACCAGCGTTCAAACTATAGTACTTTTCATATTTATTAGCCCACCCCACGAGGGTAAAGCTGGCATAAGGCCGAGTTTAACATGGTGATCCGAGCACGTAGGCTTGGACAAAAAATAAACGAGATTCTGCCCTTTGGCACAGCCACCTCCATGTTCCTCTCTGCACAAAGGCAGAGATTTCCACAACAGTTGCGAACTATCACAGTCTCGGTAGAAAATCTACACTCCTGTTCCCACGAGGCTTACTTTTCTACTAATTATTTACTAGGTGGAAGAGTCCACAATAGCCTCGTTCAAGGGAGGACACCACAACAATATATATAGATATAATAAAGATAATTTTTAAATAATTAACAAATATATGTAAAGGGGTATCATATTTTTGCACACATACAAATTTTAAATTTATTGCATATCCAAAGAATGAATAAACTTTTCGTATACTTAATTGTACAGAGATGCATAATAAGTAAATATGCATAGAAAACAGAAAAAAAAAACTGAATTAATGAGCAGATCGCAACATTGATATGGCATTTAAATCACTGCAACATATATTTATTGGAAAACAATTCCCTAGAATTCCTGCTCAACTTGTTAATATTATCTCAGTTTTATCTAGCCGATATGACCTCCATCTTTAATTTAATTATATTATCCTTTATTAACTTTTTTATATATATATATATATATATATATATATATATATATATATATATATAAACTTCAATTCAATCCTTCATGAGCTTCGGATTCATAGTTGTGATCAATTAATAATGAATATGTTATTTTTCTTCATGGTTGATTTCATCATGAAACATCTATCGATCTTAGAATGTAATTATGCATTCTTATTGCTCCAAGTACAGAACAATAGTGGTCTAGAAACCTCGCACATCTCCAGTAAGATAGCATTAACAATTTGTAAGATATAAATTTCCAAATCTTAATCTAAAAATTTTCATTGAAGTCAACACCGATTTCTGACGATTGCGTTTAGCATAAAAGCAGTCATTTGCCTCTTGTTTTTGACTTAAATACACTTCTTATATTTAAATTTGTTCTGTCACTGGTACTGAGCAATTTACTTTTTAAGTATCAAAATATTATCTTAAAATATATATTTTATAATATATATATATATATGTGTGTTTGTGTGAGTTAACAAGATTTTAAATATATGAAAAAACGAATCAATGTTGAATCATATTCCAAATTTTGGCAGGAGATTTGACTCTTTCCATACGATAAGGAAAACTGCTTTTTAACAGAACAACTTTTTGACATATTGTAAAAAATTCGGCATACAAAGTTTTTGTGTGATACATCAGTCAGCGTATTTTTTTCTCTCTTTTGGCTGTTGCACAATAAACAGACTTCGATGCTGTTTGGCATTTTTATTATTTCTCTTCGCCATCACCTTGCCATTTCTCATATTTTGTAAGCAACTTAAACCGGATTACCATAGTAACCGGTCTCTTCGGCTCGCTTCTTTGACTCTTTTCGAGGAGTATTCATCGGTTTGCAAGATATCGACAAGATGTCAGCCAGTCCAAAGTGCGTCAAATCGACCGCGGTTTTACGGCAAAAAAATATTTTCAAGAGCATACAAAGAAAAATGTGTAAGCAAAATAACGTAATGTTGAATGTCGGTGTTTTTTTTATGTTGGGCATGGGATTCTGCAGGAGAAACTTTTTCATGGATTTTTAAGTTTCTTTTCTAGAAAAACACATACAGACAAACAAGTAGAAACAAACAAAACAAATGAGATTCCACAGAATCCACTTTACATGTTTTCCTTCAAATATTTCCTGTTTGTTTTTTCTCAGCAAACTTTTACAGATTTATAATAATTTAATAGACATTCGTTGTTTAGAGAACTATCTCAATATCATATCTTCCGCCACATAACATTTACTTTAACTTCGTCTTGGGTGTGAAGATAAACTACATCCGCGTCCTGTGTTAGCCAGTCCTCTGATCAGGAGGTTTTGGGGAGCGTGGAACCACCTCTTAATTGCTGGCCTCGGGTGGTAGTACCTGTTGGGGTCAGAGCTATGGGAAAATAGTTAACACCCAAACTTGTGTTAAAATGGGTTTTAATACCAGAAATACTTTCAAATAAAAAAAAATATTAACAGCAATAATTTTTGAAGCAAATATTATTATCAGCAATACTTTAAAAAATAAAATACCAGCAATGCAACCACTTATACATTCTTTAAACAAATATGACCAGCTACAGAATTCTCCAAGGAAAAATATTCCTAGAAATTGATTCTTGAAGAATAACATATTACCAGCTATAAAAATTTTGTCGGCCTTAAAGTACCCATTGACGTAAAACAAAAGAGGTTTACATGTCCAATTTTCATATACAACTCTTCAGTATCAAGTCACCAACATGTCTCTTGTCAGAAAGCATCTATAATTTATCCTCCTTCTTTTGCTATTTCTCGCAATATTAAGCTTTTTGTACTATCAATACCATTACCTTTTCTGCCAACATTTTAATTAAGATTGTTAGTTTAGTCGATGTATCTCCCTGAAATATATCGATTGAATGTCAAATTTGCCTGGACCGCGTTCGTCTTTATATTTACAAGAAATGTCAACTCACTTCCCTTGAAAATTCCTCGTTAATTACAGGCCCAATACATAGTATTCTCAACAGTCTTCTATAAAAATACATTTTACTTGCCTCAAATCTTTTCATCACCTGTGAAGACAGAGTCAATTAGTTATCAAATTGAAGCGGTGGTGTTCAATATTTTCCTTTGCTTATGGTCCACTTATTCGGCAGACTCGATGAAAAAATTTCTTATTTATTGTTTTAATAACAGATAGGTTCAGTGGTTGTATTATATAAATAGTAAGTATATATATATGTTTTATGTTGAAGTAAAACTAATTTAACGGAAGTAAATTTGCATTTAACAACTAAATACGATGGCACTAATACACTAGTATAATAAATCATCATAAAATAATATAAAGTGAGGAGTAATAAATTTAAAATGTGCAGATTTAATCAATTAGATAACAGTGGTTGATGCTTTCATTAGTGTTATATATATATATATATATATATATATATATATATATATATATATATATATATATATATATATATATTAGGCTCCATCTGTGTCAATGATAATCGGTGATTTCTCAATTTCACAACGTCGAGTCTATTAATATATTAATTTGTATTAATATTTTTAATATTATATATTAGCAATATGTTAAATTAATTTATAATACATTATTGTATGTATATTTTTATATATATATATATATATATATATATATATATATATATATATATATATATATATATATATATATATATAAGGCTTCCATTATATATACATCTTAGTTTTTACTCAACTTTTAGAATCAAACCATTCGGTGGTATAAAGGGGAGGGTAACTTACATCAGTTGATCTCGTTTTCTGCTAGGTTTACAGTTGTTTTGTTTTAAATTTTTAGTATTTTAATATGGCGTAGAGTAATGTAAAAATTCTAATTCTCAGTTGTAACAACATTTCCTAAGTAAAATTGATCTCTGGACAATTAAAATATTACTGTGGACGCCAAAATTGCTATTTTTTCTATGGACCACTACTAAGGTTACATGAACACCAAAGGATCTATATTGACCCCGATTGAGACCCTCTGGCTTAAGTGATAATTAATATTAAGTAGGCCTTCAACACTCTTTTCTTGTGGAATTTTCCTGATTAATAATACGTGGTCTATCTTTAGGAAGGTCACTGTTGTTGTTCTCCGGAACAGTGTTTGCATTTTCTGCTATCTTTTGAAAAGGTTACAAGATATTGAAATTTCTGCACTTGCTTGATTTTGAACGGCACATCTTGAGCTGTTTATTTGGGTGACACCAATACATTCTCTCTGCTTAAAATAGCTACTTAGTTCTTTCTTGATTTTGTCTTTTACTATGTGGAACGAAGAGAGTAATAAACACCAATACATTCAAACAACAAATGACAAAGAAATGATTTGCGTATCCTAACCGTTAATAAATTAATAATTTGAAAATAAATATTTTCAAACCAATTACTCGAGTTAGTGGTGACAATAAAAAAAAACATGATTCGTGATTCTTTTGAAGAATATATAAGCCAAGTCACTAGAACATACAAGAAGAATGATGAATGAGCGGCAACAAAATCACGATACCACGGCTAATTATAAATTCTTTTACTTCTTCACCTGTCATCCTCACCAAGCTACGTTACACTTACACTCTTCATCAACAAACTACGTAACAAAATACACGCGAGGAAATCAAATTTATTTTCTTCTTACCAGAAAAGTTCAATCAGTGACTTTAAGAACTCATACATGCTGCAAAATATTTAGTTGTAACAACAATATTTTTTTTTTTATGCAAAATCTTTCTTGCTTTTTTCTTTGCTGTGGATTGATTCAAATATACAACAACGACATTGTGTGACACTATTTGGCTTGCTAAAAAAAAGAAAGAAGAAAAAAAAGAAAGGCGAGAATGAAATTTAGGTGATAAGAAGCCACCACGAAAAGAACACTAAGCGGTGTTATTTTTCTGACAAGGAAAAGTGGTAAAATATTTATTTCCATTGTCGAGAAAGGAAGATACTGGAATTAATCTGATTTATGTTACGAGGCAGGTGGAAATTCCAGGTTAGTCAAATAACCTCAGAGACAGAATTCTAAATAGATAAAAATTAACTGGGTCGCAAAAAAAAAAATCGAAAATGTCCATTTGGACCACACAGAGTTACAAAAACAAAATACCAAACCATTAGTTATCTACAGGAAGGTCGTTTGAAAAGGCATCTGTTTTGTGTCGAAACTGGTTATTGTGGCGAAATTATTTTGTCGGGAATAGATAACGGCTGAATGCGAAATGTCCAGTTGATCACCCACTTGATGATTGGCGAAAATCTCGTTGACAAATTCCATATAAAATTCGGCTGTGGTGGCGGGACTGTTTTATCGGATCAGTGGTTGGCGCCAGGAGTGCAGGTACGTCTGGGTAGCCACCCCCTTGGTGATGGCGAAAAGCTAATTGACGAATTCCAGGTAATTCGGTTAAAGATAAAGAGTCTAGGGTGTGAGGTCTCCTCGAAGAGAAGAAAGAAAAGGAAAAGAGAAAAAAAAAAGATATTTTTGTTTTTCTTTGAGCAAGATTTTTTAAACCGAGGCTAGTCTGGCCACACCCACGCCGTTGAGCGCCCATTGGATGAATGGCAGCATGGGCGTTAGGCGGAGGTAATCATGTGAAGTAGGAGAAGAGGCCTGTTGGCACCCATTGAGGGTTCAGGTGTGAGATGCCACTGAGAGAAAGAGGGGAAACCCGTTGACACCCTGTGAAGGTATGGTGAGATACCAATATGAGAAGATAAGAAGGTGGGAGGACGAAAAGACTTCCAAAAATGGAAAATAATACAATTTTCCTGACCGAAAACAAAGAAGTAGATTTTGGTTTGGAATTATCAAGGAACCTCAAACCCCGACCAGCTCACCCCGGTTTTGGTCGGCGTCCATGTAAGCAGAGTTGAGAGGCAGTTGAGTTCGAGTTCCAGTTAAGTTCCAGTTAGTTGCAGTGAGCTGAGAGCTCTGAAGACCCGCCACGTAGAAGCTGACTAAGATTCACGCAAATTCCGAACTCAACTTCTAGCCAAGAACAATTTATTTTTGAAGAACGACTTAGACTCATACCACCAAAACAAGTTTTACGAATATCGCCTGAAGACACACCAAGAACCAGTTTCTTAAAGGAACAAACAACTTAAGATGTTAAGACTCGCCTAACAAACAACAAAGTGTCACGAATCCATCTAGCGGGTTGGGAAGTAGACGCAGTCTTGTATTCAGCAACCATATATAAAATATTGTTATCTTTTTTAAGCACATTTGAACTTTTCGAGTTATTATTTTATTTTCCTTTACATATACTTGTCCGATATCACCCTTATTCGAACTCGACTTCCATTACGGCCCGGCGACTGATTGATTTCGTCTGCCTAAGATCAATTCACAACGTGGGTAGGTGAGACTGGAAATCAAAGCATTTACTTCGGTAACCAGACGTTGGAGGCGAGCTGGGAACGACAATACTGATACCGAATCTAACCAGATTCCCATCCGAATCACCAAAAGTTTAGAACGTCACATTTGGGTGCCGCGACCAATACCAAGCCAGTTGGTCGTCACAGTACGGGACAACACGACTGACACAGACAGGCGGACGTCACATTTGGCGCAGCGACACCAGGGGGGGGGGGCGTCACAATTGACTTGTCGTTCCTGCAGAATACTTTCTGTCTTTTATCATCACGGTGATAACTAAAACATCTTCTGCTGTTAAGATTGTGTGCACCGATAAGAAATCCTAGTAGCACTTCTAGCTAACTTCGGTCTGTCACACTATAAAGTTTAAATAATTGTGTATACATACATAGTGAATTAATTTTCGATACGGATGCAAGCTGTTTCTTTACTGCAAATATACTGTGTTATTCTAATATATTTTCCAAATAAACAAGTTCAAGTAGACTTTTTTTTCCGTAAATTATTCATTTTTTTGTGTATTCATCGTTATTTGTTGTATTTGTGTATGCCATAGTTATCCATCCGTTTACCTTTGTATTGATCGTCCTGATATAATTATGATCAAATTAAATGGTAAAAAATATTCAACAGAGTAACACTTCGTAGTTTAGCGCTTACTTTTAATAACTATAATTTTCCACCAAAAAACATAACGGTATGTCATTATATATTGGTTAAACCCAGAGATATTAATAATTACCAAACCATATATTTCATAACGGATATTTGTGATATATTGTCTTGAATAGACAGAAAACATTAAACGGATTTTATGAACAATTTATTTTAATAAAATAATTATTTTTTATTTAATGTACAGGAATCCCTCGATTATTGCAGCTATTTTGTACATATAAAATATTAAAAAATCAGTTTCAATTAATGCGGTTAAACTAAAGAATGCTTTACCGCACTAATCGATTCTTATGGATATACTAATTGCATTTTGTTATATAAAACTTTTAGCGCAATATTCGAAAACGTATTAATCGAATTCGCATTGTGTGATTCCTGTATTAGATTTGTGTTGAGAACTCATATTTATCTATAGAAAATATTAAAAGAAATCTACATTTATTTATCTGACGACATATAAAATATTCTAGAATATATTGCAAAGACCACAAACCACCAGGAAAATCCAAAGAGGATTTCTTATTTGCTGTTTTTTTTCGTTCTCTTACGATTCAAAACTCTAGACATCCCATTATCAGTCGAAATACACCCGAGTGGAAAACTTTAAATTGGTTGGAATATATTTGTCATTAAACAATTACTTAACCTGTCTATAAATTCATTTCTATTTTTAAAGTTTCATTTGTGAGACCAAGCAAAAGGAATCATGGCATATCTGTTTTTCACAAATAAATGATTTTTTAAGATATTTTGAACTTTAAACATAATGGCATCTGTGCAGCAAGCTCATTTAAATTTCTTAAAAAAATTGTCTGATATAATTATTTGAAAGCATTGTTAATTACTATGAAAGACATTTTCTTATATTCCTATACTGAAAAAATAACTTGACCTTTTACAATTCTTTTAGGAAAGTACAAATGTAGACATTTGTATATATATTTGCTTTGTTCGAATACTTTTGTTAGTAAAACGCATTGTATCGATTACACTTCAAATAAGGTCAGGGCGCTATTTCAACTGACAGTCTTAACAAAACATGGATAAGAACTGATCAGCAGAGAATATCGATTCCGTTTCAAATTATTTTGTTTTTTATTCTAGCTCTTTACAGCAGTATTAAGACAGACAAAACTTTTTACGACAAAAATAATTCAATGATACGATGAATTGCGATGAAATATGCCTAAATTATTTGACGGGTTTGCGTCATTTTGCACTAGAAACGACTTCTTCCCTAATCGATTTTAGGGTCGATTCTACGTTCAAACTT
Source organism: Acanthosepion pharaonis (assembly GCA_903632075.3). Taxonomy (NCBI): domain Eukaryota; kingdom Metazoa; phylum Mollusca; class Cephalopoda; order Sepiida; family Sepiidae; genus Acanthosepion; species Acanthosepion pharaonis. The sequence continues at coordinate 2,765,031 of CAHIKZ030002201.1, forward strand.
CTTGGGAATGCTTACAAATTTTACTTGGCATCGATCAGAATGTCTGTAACCTGAGGAAATCTCATTATTCTACACGACTTTCCTTTCCTTTTGGAAAATATAAATAAAAAAATAAAATATTTATCGTGCGTTAAATATTTGTTTACATTTCAAGTCTCAAAAATGTAATAAAGTTTAAAATCTACTTCTTTCCTAGCATGATATTATTTCATGTGTTATAAGTTATTGATTAATATTGCTTTCATCTTCGTTCCTTTGTTATTTATTTCAACTCTCAGATCAATTTTTTACAACCAATATCTTAGCGATGTACATGGGTAGTAAAGAGTAGAGATTTAAACTCGGATCATGTTCTAAAACACATTTCGTTCTTAACTTTCGGAGAAATAGTGGTTGGAAATTCACAAAGCAAAATAAAATGTAAGAAAAAACTATTGAAACTAAATTGTAGCAATAGTAAGAATAATTCGTCAAAAACATATTTATACTCATTTCCCCAAGTGAAAAACATCATTTGATTCTCTTTACTTTTGCGATGAAGCAACAAAAATAATTCTCCTCTTATCGTTAACACTAACAGAATTATTCATAATATTCTGAAGACAATTATTCTTATCAAGCTATGTCTTTAATTTGAAAATATCAATTCAATAGAATAATTATCATTATTATAACGAAGTGTAATCATATACGCATTTAAGAATATTAAAGTAGAAAAGCAACAAATACGGAAATAACAATTGTATATATTTTAGTGATTACTCATATGGCTTTTACTTATAGCATTTCGCATGATATAAGAGCACTGCCGGAAATTGTCGAGTCATTCCAGCAGCTGTCTGAAATAATATTTCTGTTTATGACGAAAGTGCAGCAGGGTTATATATAAATTATTTCTGTATACGCAACGACAGCATAAATTACGGAGGGAGAAACTTATAAAATTTCCAGACACTGGATAACGCCAAGACTCCATATAAATCTCGAGAAATTCATGTTACAAGGGAGAACTGAATGATTAAAATCGGAATAAGTGAGGCGGCAAAACATTTTCCAAATATGTATTAGGAACCGTAAAAATTGATAATGTGTTTCACATCAAACGGGCGAACAGCAAATTGCTCCTGGTTTCAAGGAATTCCAAAATCTTCTGGAGGTGACGAAGGCGGAAAGAAGACGGTAAGAACGATTAGATAGCTGTGAAAAAATGTTTGAAATGTAATTTTACATTGTAAATCCTATGCAACTTCCGTCTGTGGGAGAGTCCACTTTAAAGATTTAGTGTGATTTATTAAGGTACTCTCAAGCGAAATCAGTAAAATAAACCATCGTATGTTTAAATAAGTCAAATAGACGTGGATGACTGATGCACGGCATAATGGAAAAAAGAAACAGCAAACAATGACATTAAATACAGAAATTAGAATATAAAACTAAAATGTTGCACTAAATTTATTTGAACTGTTAGCAAATCTCGGTATATACAGAAAAGAACGTATACAACGGTGAGAAAAGGAAATAGACGAGTACACAATAATTGTAAATGTCATAGGAAAGGTATGTCTTTTCGCCGGACATATACAGGCATTCGAGCAGGACAATTCTAAGAGAAGTAGAAGTCTTACAAGAAATTTCTACTGGTGGGAACAATATTGTAACATAAGATATACAGATGAATCCGTGTTGGTTGCAGACACAGAAATACCGAGACTTTTTAGAAAATTTAGTAAAGCTAAGCGAGATTGAGGAATAGAATGCTGAATATATGGTTAACAGTATGAGAAACAGCCCAAGATGGGGACTACGAACTGCATACTTCATAAGTCAATAAGTACAAAAGTTAAAATGTGTGGTAAGAAGGAAGATATGACACTTATATATCCGAAAGCCCATAGCAACATTTAAAGATGACTTGCAAATGCTAAATAAACTATTATGACATGAAAGGGACTGCTCTAGAATTCTTTTTTCGTAGTTGAAGAGTAAAATTGGGTCAACAGAGACAAATGCAAAAGAAAGGCAAAGAGTCAGCGGAAAAGAGACAGTGACGTACATGACGCTTTTATGTAAATTAATGACCTAACAAGAAATCAGTAAAAAGTAAAACGCTGTTGAAAGTTAAATTTTCCAAATTAAATACCAAAAAAACCTTAAAATTATCTAAAACGCGATAAACAAAGTTTTTAAATAAAAAAAAATAAAAGCAACTGAAGAGACTCAAGTCTTGAAGGTACAAATTGCCTAGAAAAATAAGACCTTTCTCTTTTTGAGAATAACAGTTTATCGTAACTTTATAATCACATTTTAACTTCACTGGCCAAAATCTTTCGTGGTGACAATCAGATAGCAAACCTGGCACTACTTAATTGCTGTTGATTTCAATCTGGTAAGAAATGACTGCAAAACACTTGTCCCTCCACATTTTATAGGCAGAAGCACAAGAATGCCTGCTGGGATATTTTCAGCGCAATTAAAATAGACCGGTTCTCGGTTTCATCTGTCTTAATCCCAGTCTGTCTTGTCTTGATTCAGAATGCTACGTTCGCTTATCCGAACTTGCTTTTGTGTATCAACTGCAAGTCTTAGTTTGTGAATTTCTTGACATATTACTGTTGCTTTGCCTTACTGCCGCCCTGTTGCCTTGCATACATTGTTTGCTTACTATTTATTATTCCTTATCGCCCGCTCTTTATTTTTTTCTTGTTATTGCTTATTTCAGATTTTGTCAAGTCAGTTTGTTACACAGTTCTTATTTTGCATTTGGTCATAGCTCAACAGGTTATGAGCTCATCACACTACAATTACTAAAATTCCCTTGTCTCAAGAGTGCATTATGTCCAGAGAATTGCTAGAAATAACAGGAAACATATCTTCACTACAGTGGAGGCTGGAAGAGCTGAACAATCCGATTATTTATCTGACATCTTTGAAGTAATATTGGTAGTCCAGACATTAGACATGGCTGTTTATATTCCAAACACACTTCCACTTCATTCAACATGTACAAGTTTTTGTTGCTTTTGATATTTTAAATATATTTAACCAATTATTGATATTTGCCTATTATCATATATCTCCACCTACCAATGAAATCATGGTTTCATTTTACCTGCTTAATATCATGAACAGCTAGATGAGATGTATTTGCCTTAACTATTGTCTCTAGTGAAAGTAACTGTAATCTTGATTCCAAGGCACTGTAGGTAATAATATTAACAATGAGATTAATTTGGCTAGGAAATTATCTCATTCACCGCAAAAAGATGAGTAAAACAATCGGGTTGTACATGGAATGTTCCGAAGATATAAATTTCATAACCTTAATCGACGCTATGTATAGTATTTTATATCTACTCTAAATTTGTGTTAATATCAGGTAAAAAAAAAAAACATATACATTGAAGAATATATGTACTTCTAAAATTTTAGTAAAAACATTCAGGATGGGCTTAAAATTATTAAACTATATTACTTTGAATACTTTGAAGAAATGGCATTAGAATCTATATCGCTAAAGCCAACTATATGTTTAAGGTACGTAGATGACACCTTCATACTCTGGCCACATCAGGAAGATGTCCAGGTTCTACTGGACCATGTGAAGTTAATAAGACCTTCGATACAGTTCACAATGGAGAAAGAGAGTAACAACACACTCCCATTCCTGTATGTACTAATATCTCGAACAGAGCATGGGTTCAAGACATCCGTATACCGTAAACCAACATTCACCAGACAGTACCTCAATTTCGACTCCCACCATTCATACAGCGTAAAGAAAGGGATCGTCCGATGCTTACAACACCGAGCAAAAGTCATATATGTCGATCCAGAGACGTTAGATAAGGAATTGGTCAGTATAAGTAGAGCCCTACAACGTAACAACTACCCTGGGTACATGGCAGCAGCCCCCAAAAAGTGGGATAGGCGGGTACAAGAGGAGGAGGAGGACAATAACACTCAGAAAACAGTCTGCCTGCCTTATGTGAAGGGGTTATCAGAGAAAATACAAAGGATCTGCAGTCCATATAACATCAGGACAACCTTCAAAAGCGTGACAACACTTCGCAGATATCTCTCACGAGTGAGACTCCCCACAGAGGGGAACATGACTAAAGACTGTGTGTACGCTATCCCGTGCAGCTGCGGAAAGGAATATAAAGGAGAGACAGGCCGCCCCCTCAAGGTAAGGCTTCAAGAACACCAGAAAGCTGTAACGCGAGGGGAAGTAGAAAAATCAGGCGTGGCTGACCACATATGGAGAGAGAAGGGAGATCACCGCCCCCTGTGGGATCATGTTGAGATCATAGACAAGGAACACCATTGGAAAATTCGTAAACTTAAGGAATCAGCACATATGCTAGGCCACAAAAAACTCCTGAGCCGACCAAGCATAGAAATAAATACAATATGGGAACCAGTAATAAGGAGTGCCAGAGAAAAGCAATGATAACAAAGTTGCAATATGAACTCTGGTAAAGATATGAAATGATAACAGCAAAAATGCAATATGAGCACTGGTAAAATTGATGCTGAATACATTAGGTTTATAATACTCAGAAGTTCATACCCAGGTGTTCTCAAGGACACATGGCACAGTGGATAAAGGCGTTGGTTAGATCCAGTGAAAGACCAAAAGAAGGTTAGTTCAATACCTGGTTAAGGCAGTGGAGAAATTTCAGAGGGCAAATTAGCAGGAGATAACTGACATCCATCAAACATAGCACGTGGAACTAGAACAGTCTACCCCAGTGATCGAAATAAAGGGTTCTGTTCCAAATTCCAACCACCTGAAGAAGGCCGGAGCGTACAACGGCAGAAACGTTGTGACAAATATGTCGACAAAGATGAGGACAATAGTCCGACTAATGTAAATACTGTACATAATACCTCATCTCAGAAATATAGACAGACACTAATATTACAATACACATATAAATATTAAAAATGCTCAGGAACCATTTGATTTGGATATTGCCGAAATTATTTTCGCAAAGCGACAAAGCAGAGAATGTAGCAAGATTTGGTCTCTCGTTAATAATTTTCTTTTCATCTTAGTCTGAGATTTCAGTCCATCCGAATTCTTGTATTTTGATTGTTTTTATGTCACAACAGAATCCCTTCTCTTCTCAAGACTCAGTGAAAAGTATATTAAGATTTATATTTTCAGTATACATCACTATTTCTGGCCTGATTCGAGTCACTTCAACTTATTACAATTTCTTTTACTTTTACTGTTATTGATTGCTGTAAGTTCTTTGTTTTATGTGGCGTATTGTATACTGTAGTCGGCGGATAGGCGAACACACTAATACATTCATTTTGTTTTAAAATATATCCATGAACGAAAATTATATTTTTATTTTCAAGTAATGAATGCCAAAATATGAAGCACGAAATTCAATGCTCGATATCGTTTTGCCCTGCACATAGATCATCATCTTCATTAATTGAAAATAATCTCTATGCCAAAAACGTCATTCTTATCTCTTTTCTGGCTTCATTGACGATCTCTCTAGAAAGATTATATATAATTTTACATTAATTTACTCGGACTGAAGTCCATATTTACTTATAATAATCACAGCCTTTTTCAGATATCTGTTATCAAAGTTACCCTTCCAGAAATATTGAGTTGAAAATTTGTATCTATGTTAAAAACATTGTTTCCACGGAGTTCTCATTTCGCTGTCCATATTATCTGATATATCGTAACAGTAAATTGTATCGAATTAATCGAGCCGTGTAATAGAGAAGGTGGCTTTCCTGAAACTATATTTTATGTCGTTTTCCTCATTATCCGACTGAGTGACTGATATCAGGGCCACATGGAAGCTCGACCTACTTTACTTACTATTTTATCAATTGAACAACATGCACTTTTCTGGAATCCAACTGCAGAAACTTCGAGCATTTAAATATATCTCGATTTAGGTTCTTTTCCGAATTGACTATATAGTACGAGTGTTAAAACTTTGAAATTTTGAGAATCGTATTATATTGTATAAGGTTATTTCTTTCTGTAGTAATGACCTTCACATTATTTCTATACTAGGGTTACTGGGGCGATTAGCATGTTCGTAGATCCATTAATAATGACATCTTTCCTTAGTCTATGTAATCCTTTTAAATAAACATCGGATTTCATCGTCACCTCGCAAATAATTATTATTCAGTATCCATTCACCTTTGCTTTTATGGCACAACAAGAATATGTATCCCTTGCCAGCTCATGACATTGCATTTTGTAATACATATGCAGGATACACAACAGATTGATTAGAAACAAATTCAGCAAATAACTAATCTGCCATAAAAAATATCTCTTTACAGAAGACTTCAAAGAGAAGAAGATAGTAATAGGAAACTGTAAATGTCTTTCTGCCTTATATTCTATGTATTTCAGAAACGATACTGAAGATCTGTGATCCTTGCAACATTATAAGCATATTTAGGAGCTGTTATTACCTTCGAACATAATTTTACCTAAGCGAAATGTTTTCAGATGCTAACATGAATATGAAATGCGTATGGATCACGCTTTGGATTTTTTTTTTTTTTTTTGCAAAGGTACTAATCTAATTACCTCATGCTCAAGGCCAATGCTTTGTTATAACTTTTATGCCTTTCTGTTTGAGGGGAAAATGAGTTTCAGTGGTCAAATCCAATCAAGCATTAAGCAGAAGTTCATATCTTGGAAAAGAAAATGTGATCGATAAATAATTCATAATAATCACACACACACAAACACAAACAAGTGCACACACAAGCATGCACACACACAGAAAAAACACACTCTCGCACAGGCACGCGGGCACATACACACACACACTTATATATATATATATATATATATATATATATATATATATATATATATATATATATATACTTTCACAAAATAGTCCGAGATGAAAAATATGACATTTTGATCGGGTAAAGAACATTTCACTACCGTCTGTGCATTACATAATTAATAGAATAATCCTCTCTAAAGTTTGGCATGCATGGCTGAGTTAATTGCTTCCAATCCGCTTGTGTTTTAATTAATTATCATATTCACAACCCTTTTCATTAAACCTTCTACATCGCTTGATGCCGTCCTCTAAATGAAATAAACTATTATTTTCAGATCAACAAAGCGAGAAAGAGAAACGTTTTCTTCAATATCTATATGAATCTTTTATTAACATAATCCCACAAATGCTTCGTTTTCCTATCGTGGACGCACGATTTGCGATACTCCATCATTTAATTATTCTTTCCATTGTAAATATTCATTTCGTATTTACACTATAGTTCTTTAAATATGCAATCTGTTATTCTGGTTTTAACCTGAGTCTGCTGCTGAAGAAGTTGAATTTCAATGTATTGAAGGAAATAATAATAATCCGTTTCTGTTGTTAGATTTTACATTGTTGATATTTATAAATCTCACATGATTCTCCCTAGAACCATCAGCATTCACTTTCTTATAACTTACGGTACAGGAGCGCCAATATCTAATACTACCTCGTTCTTATCTCTCTCATTCAAGAAGCAGATCATCATACTTTCTATTGTATTAGCTAGATTTAAGAGTAGGTTATTAGGACCCAACTACACACGAGATAAAATTAAATTTTCACATTATCTGACCTTATTCGAATTTTGGCGAATTTTACTCGCCAGTAGATATAACCTCTTATTAGATGAAAAAGGTAAAACAGCATCTTATAGCAGATTAGAAAAGATACATTTCTTAGTAGATTCTACAAGTTAATATATCTTCGAAATATTCCAAGTAATATCATATAAGCCGAATATTCGATTTATTTTGGTACTGCTACTGATCTCTCTACATAGTAAGCTCTTTAATTACTAAGATTGTTTTTGCCTTAAAATCGTTATTTTGCGTCGTAGTTTTTTTTAAAAAAAAAAAAAAACTTTGGAATTCTTAAAATTTTGTTAGATCAATTACTTGCCGTAAACTTCTGAATAGCTAATTCCTTATTTCGACCTTGCCTTCAAAAGCTGATTTCAACATATTTTATTCTGATATCTAGTGGACTACATTTAGTCCAAAGATAAATGCAAACGGTGAAATGGGGTGGTTGTATTATTCAGTCTTCTGAATGTAGAAGACGTTTGCACAGAATTATAATTCAGTATATTTACTTTTAGATGTACTTCAAAAACGGATCATTGGCAGATCAGTCTTCTTATATTCAGATATTTTCAGATGTGGCCGAGAGGTTAGAACGTTCGCTTTCTGGCTATGAGTCTCGGGTTCGAATCTCAGCATGTTCAAATAATCTGATGGTGCTATCTTGGTATTTTCGGTTTCATGAAGGCTATCTCAGCGTGCCGCATACCAAACAAAACATTACCACACGATAACCAAAGACTTGTGAGTGAAATCGTGTAGACGGAACTCCTTGAAGCCGCCGGTAGTTGTGCTAACACGAAATCACAAGTCATCGTGACCGATGCTTTGAGCGTGTTTTACTTTGATATTTACGTAGTTTAACATACTATGGCAGAAGATTCATTTGAATAATTGCAGACAGTAATATTTAGGTAATTCCAGTTTGCTTTGCTATTGAAAATCTGGTGTTACTAGAGATTTCCCACCTAGCTCAAGTTGGGAAAATATATTAAAATTATTAAAGATTCAATGCGTTTCATCACACTAATGCAAGGTATTTCTAAGAATCTTCGCTATATGTATCCATAAGAATTCCCTTTATATTTCCATATTTGCACTACTCGCAGACAACACTAGCATGTTTTAAGCACATCCACACTTTCGGCAATCTCAACAGAATCGATTTTAATACAATTTAACAGACACATTTTAATATATTTCTAATTCTTTGGTCTAGGTTCCAACTCTTCCTCACTTACAAAACGAAGACCTACTATATTTTTATTGATTCCTTTCCGTCCGTCTTCACGTTAGTGCCTGCTGAAATCTAACATATCATTGCTATATTGCCAATTATTATATTCGCTCTGCTTATTAGATTAGTCGATATCTAAAATTTTAAATGATTTAAAAATTTTAAATTTATTTAAAAATGAAAACAATTCCTTTGTAAAAATTTCAATAATATTTTAAAATTTTGTTCGACTAGAACGGGGCAGGTATGTCGACATTCATTAAAGAAAATATCTAACGAAGCATGGGATTTAAATTAACAAGAAGTAAATAAGTAGTTCCCAATCGTTATTTTAGGTCGACACCATGGATAGACACTTGTACTGCGGTCGACCAACAATATGTACCAGGCGTTGACGACAGCATTTTCAGGACGATTTATTAATAAAACCACGACTGGTTGCATGGGTGAAATCTATTTTAATCCACGAGGCATTGAAAAGTTCATTTAAGTTCTGAATCTTTACGGTCCTCCAGCACTAAATGACAAAGAAATTTAATCATGATTTGTTCACAATGTTGACATTTGGTGATCAAAGTTCACCGGGAAAGTCCGTCCCGGATCGGACTCCAGGAAAAAGATCAGGTATTTGAAAAAGGAAAAATATATTGGCGTTTTAGACGATTATGGCATACTTATTTTCTTGTTGCAATTTTTGGAAATTTTATTCCGTCAGTTTCCACAAAGTTTGACAAGTAACATTAAAGAGATCTGTTTTTACAGAAATACCTAATTGGTGTATGTGATAGGGCCGAACAATTGTATGTTGATTCAACCTATGAAGAAGATCTAATTTAGACTCTTATGATCATGTGAGATCAGTCCATGATGTTCGACAGGGTGGACCATCAGAATATAAATCTTCTTGCGTCCGAGTCCCAAGTTTCATGTATAAGTGGATCAGACATGCTGTTTCGGATCATGCTCCTTTTACAGGTGAACGGGGAAGCCTTAGAGCACCTTTGTATGTTATTGTCGATTCGTCAAAATTGACGGCTGATTAATCTTAAACAATACGTGTCCATTGGTATTTGAGGGATGTGCGATAAATGTCGTTGTGGTATGAAAATGAAATATTTTTTATTTCTTATTTCTTGCCAAAATGGTGGGGCATTTCGCAAATGCAGCGTCTTACGGGACGGAGAATATTCTTATCAGGAAATGATTAGATCCTTTCTTATCAACGAGGATCTAACGTAGAGAATTTAGATAGAACTAAGTTTTCCCTGCGAGACGTATATTGCGTATTTGAGAGATTGACCGTTATTCAACGCGAATTGGGCCTACACGTTTTTTTATACACAAGACACATAGGATTATTCTTGACAGGCCCCATGAGATTAAGAAAAGTTTTTTTTGTCCTTGTTAAAGTATTATGGAGAATTTCAAACGTTCTATTATTTATTATGGTCCAGAAAAAGCTCTCAAAATCTGTCCAGTTTGTTTTTATGTCTTTTCATCTTGACTGCATTTCCGATTTCAGTAAAGGTGTTATTAGTATCGCCTCAAGCGATTTCGAGCTTCGATGATTCAAAATTATGTAGACGTAACACTTCTAGAGTAATGTTTTTGTGGGTCCTATTCGTCTTACTAACATTGTTTTATATTCGTTTGTTTTGGTTTATTTGCATCTGGGGATGTGTTTCATCTCTCTTCAATTTCAATTTCATGATATATTTTTTGAAAACTTTTTTGAAAACAATTGAAAAAATCAGATTTGTTCATTTCCAAATTTTTTATAGTTCTTTTAATGGGTTTGTAAATATGAGAGACATTTTCTTGTCCTAAATGAATGGTAAATTTAGGATGGATTCTTGTTTTGAATGTCAGGCTATTTTAAGGATGGTTCTTGAATCGAGATCAGGGTATTTATATTCTTTCGAAATAACTACCCGTAAAGTTCTGCAATTTAGTTTTCCTCCATAAAATTTCTTATCGAGAATATGCATATTTGCCTATTAATAAATTTAGAATATTTGAAAGTTCTTTATTTCCTGTGCTATATATATATATATATGAAAAGTTTATATATATATATATATATAAACGAACTAATTGTTTTGACAGAGATTTATGTTTATATTTTATATAGAGCCAGTGTGTGTGCCTGATAAATGTCTGTGTGTGTTCTATGTGTCCACATTTGTGTTTATTTTGCTTCTAAAGTTTAGAATGCATTAAAAATGCGACTTTAGGAGCCTAAGACAGAAACCAAACGTTTACTGATAATAATACATCTGTTTATTCCATTTAATATCAAACAATCATAATTTTAAAAAAAACAATAAAAATATCCCAGAAAGAAAATCACCAAATATTAATAAATTTTTATTTTTAAAATGGTTTTTTGTTTATTAAGATTTTTTATTTTAGTAGCCATTATTGCCCAATTACATCATTTAGACGTTTTCCATCATAAAAAAATGATTTCTTTTGTTTCTTGATAACATTTTTGAAATTCTGGAGACAATGTGAAAAATTCCTTTAGTTCGTGAAACTTACCAATTTTTTCTTTTGAATACAGTTTAACTCAAACGAAATTTTCAATTCAATGAAACTTTGGATATTTATTAGATTTTTTAGAACAAGTTTCAGTAATTTGTTATTTAAAAATTTGCACTTTGTTTCGGGTCCAAACATTGTTAAAAGATTTCTTCCCTGTTTCATGCGCATTGAATGTTTAGATTCTGACGTCAATTTGAAGAAAAACTTTCTTTATCAATCGTGTCTAAAAATTTAACTTTCTCTTTTATTATTTTAATGTTAAAAAGCTTCTTATGATATAAAGACAAATGAATCATAAATAATCTCGCCTAAACTATTTACAGTTATGAAAGCAAGTTAATAGCGAATGTTCAGTAACGTTCTTTCTTAGGATATTTAATAAAATTTCTGCAGAAAAGATAAAAAATTTCGTTTGACCAATAAAGATAGAAAAATGCTGAGATTGCATAAAAAAGAATTTTTTTTCTTTGGAGTCAAAGAAAAGATGCCATATCGACAAATTGAATACTTTATACTAATTGATTCATGCTCAAATATACATATATTTAAACAACAAAATTATATAACGACTTAACAAATTCTTTTATGTTACTCGGAGTTCGTTGCCAAATTTAGTCAAAATAATCTTTTCTACGGATACGTTGTTAGAACTAAAATTTTAGTGGATGGCAAACGGATAACATTGACATTGTTATTTAAATAGAATGGACTTGCCACTTGAATTTTCCAGGACATTTTGGTGAGATTTAAACATTGAAACTCCATTTAAATAATGAAAATAATATGGTGAGCTAGGTTTTTTCAATATATTTTGCCACATTTTCGAATTTGTGATTCCAATGTTTAAACGTAAAACTTATATCAGAAAAATATGACGCAATCAATTTAAAAATTGAACGGTTATTAAAACATTTTTTAATCTTTCTAAAAGCAACAATAAAACTACTAAATTTGAAAAATAAGGAAAGAACAGTAAAGGAGGAGCAGTAAAAAAAAAAACAATATAGTAAAGGGTTCCGGAAGTAAAGATTGGATTCTTCACGTTGCATTTTTTAAATTTTTGAAGATTTTAGATGACTGAAAACAAAAAAGCGGTTCTTCCACAGGTAATAGTTTAAGAAAAGAAACTGTTAGAACAGAAATGACAATTAAAAGCTAATTCAACAAAAAAACATTGAGATTTCCAGGAAAATTTAGTGCTTAAATTCATATATATATATATAAAGGAATAAAATATATATGAATATATATATGAAAATATTTATAGAATAGACAGATATAAGCCATGAAACATCGGTGAGAAAATGACTGATGTCGAGATGTTATGTTCAGGATCGAAAATGGCCATTTTTCAACAGTTTCTCAAATCACTCGAGATGTGTTGAATGCAGAATAATCCAAAAATGGCAACATATTCAAATCGACCAAACAAAATTGTAATTTATAACTGTTCAAGATTTTCTGACGAAATTCTTTTGCGGTACGACACAGTGATATAATATATATATATATAGTCGTATATATAATTGAAATATTACAATCACTTTACTTCATGTCAAGAATAATTAACTCACTGCTCTGATGGGGGTTCGTTTCGTTAGGCATTGATGGCTCGACACTTAGAAAGGTTCTCAAAATGGTGATTAAATGAATGCGGTTTTGTTTTGGTACAGTTAATCATATATTGTAGATCTTTATATATAGAATATATTGCTAGGTTTACTTTTGCCCGATCTGTTGGACTCGCTATAAGACAGGAGTAAATAGATGTCATATCATAAATACCTATAAAGGAAGAAAAATAAAATCGGAAAGATTATTGTTGAAGGTTTATGGACAGTGCCATTGGGAATTAGTTATTTTTGTTTTTTTTTTAGAAACGAATTGTTCAAACCCAAATTACATGATTGTAAAAACATAGGTTACAAGGGAACTGACTGTATTATATCGATTAAGTTTTAACTTTTAATTATAAAAATTGTGACTTATCACATATGGGTTTTTTTAAACAAAAAACGTGATTCTGACTAAAAATAAAGAAAAAAGTAAATTAGTTGGATCAAAGAAAGGATATCTTACAAAAAAGGGTTAGAAGTTTTGTTGAAAAGTTCATAAACTTTTTATGGGAGCCTTTATTGTAATCTTTTACAATTTATGATTTTACTTATTGAAAACAAAAAAAAATTGTATATTTTGCTTGTGGTGATTCATAATTAGAATTCTGATTTTAATATATTTTCCACTCGTTGTTTCTAATACAAAAAATATTAACTTTATTTGGGTTTATTAATTTATTACAAGTACTGTGTTCTTTTCTTAATAATTATCATCTTCGAAATATTGTTGTTTTTTTGTCTATCAGATTTCTTACGTCGGCATTTTTAAATTATTTCTTAATACTTTCTTTTAAATATTGAATTAATTTCAAATAGAACCAATGCCTTATTGATCTGCCTTGTAACAATTTGCAAAGGGAATTGTAAAAACGGCCCTAAATTACATGGAATTATCTTTCCCTAAAGATAAAGAATTATCCGAGTTTTCGATTCGTACAATCAGTAGAGATCGTTCGATTATTGTTTAGGTTGACGGACACGCATATCTTAGTTTTTTTTTGTTTGTTTTTTTTTACGAATTGGTCAAACTCAAACAAAAACATTGTTTTCAATATCGCTATGATGAGTCCCCGATTGAATAGAATTAGAATTTTATTATAAACAATTGTCTAGTAAATGGAATTTTTAAAGCATTCTGAATGTATAAATAAAGAAAAAAGTGTGCAAGACAATAAGAAATACTACCTACAAAAAAAAAAAGTGGATGTTTGTTTTATCGGCTGAAAATGTAAGAAATCCGATCCCATATATAAAGGAACACACACACACACACACACAAACACACAGTCACTCCACGGAATCGCTAAAACATAGAGCATAGTCTGATGAAAAAGACGCCAAAGTTTATGAAAACAAAATTTTATCGTCAAAATGCTTATGTTTTTATGAAGAGGATAGACTAATTATTTTTTTTAATTATTTTTAAAAAATTTTCCATCTTTTAGAATATTCGAAATTTTGATTTAAAAAACCTTGTTTCTCTTTGTCGCAACAAGGGGTAGTAAATAACATAGATAATTTTTAGCGCGTTTTTTTGGTATTTACACACATTAATTTGGAAAATCTTGCAAAAATAAAAATAATTGTCAGATATTAATGAAACTTTCAGAAACTATTCACAGATGATCAAAATTATTATAAATATGTTTTTTTTTTATTAAAGTCATGGCAGAAATATTATTTTAATATATTAATTAACACCCCCATAACTAATTTTATGAAAAACTCTAGAAATTCGAGACCATCGGTTTTAGTGATTACAAGAGTTAAAAGCATAAGGCTTTGAAGAATGCAAATCATGTTTTTTTTTGTTTTTTTTTTGGCCAACGTACCTGAAAATCAGCTGTGAATTGTAACATACAAAATTCAATAAAACAAATATATTATTTAGTTTCAAATGCTTTTATTTGTTTTAATTTGTTTTTATGAATATGGACAATATTTTCTGAAAGCAAAAAAATTTTCGATGAAAATTGAATTTTTAATACAATTATTTCTTATTTCTTTAATTTTAAAAAGATTAAAAAAAAAATTAAATTGAATTTTTAAAAATATTTCAACATTAGTTAAAAGCAACATCAACTTTTCAAAATGTCCGTATGAGATTGTCATTGTCTAGCGCTTTGAAAATTGTATAATTTGGACCAATCAGATTAGCCATGGTAATTAAGAAATGCAATTTTTGTGTTTATAGTCGGACAGTAATTATCAAGTACAGAAGACCAACCAGAATACAATTTAGTTGCATTATTTGAGTTCAGCATTGTTCTCCGCTGTTAAGCCCTTTACTTTTGCGAAACACGTATGGAGAAGTTAATTTGAGTTTTCAATTTCAACTGAGAAGGGTACCTACAAGTAACAGTATCATCTTATGAAATTTAACTACTGCAAACTTTAATTTATATGATCTTATTTTTATATTAATCTCAGTTATGACATTTTTCCATAAATGAAATATCAAAATTAATAATAAAATGAATGGAAATACAAATAACACAGTAAAATGTAATAAATGTACATAAAATTATAGTATTTTATGTACACTTCTGATAAAATTTCATAAGAAAAGTACGTAAATTAATTAGATACCTTTTTCTTATGAAATTTAATCTTACTATTAACAGTCTTATTTTTTAATTTCTTTATATTTTCCATAAAGCATCATAAACGTATAAATGAAAGCTAAGTACAAAAAAAAAAATTAAAAAATTAGAGCGCTGAAAGTTTTCCTTAAAAGTTACGAGGTAAATAATTTGTTCACTTAAATAATTTCACTTCCTTCCATCCGTAGAAAGAATTATCCTCCCGTAAGTTATCTAAACGTCATGAATGTGCCTTTCGTCAAACGTCAAGCGACGCGAAATTATATGACCTTTTTTTTTTTTTTTTAAATTACATTTTTTCGGTGCAGAAGCTAAGTTAAGCTTGGTTCAAAATATTTTAAATAAACAGTATAATTTCTGTTTTTATTAAAATCAGTTTTGAAAAAATGATAATTGATTTTTAAAAGAATATCAAATTCAGATTTTAATCTTTTTTATCAAATCGAAAAAAAATGATTGAAAATGATTTATTATCTGTCCTTTTTTTTTACTAAAAAAAAAACTATATCTTTAACGAAAATTTCTGACGTGCTAGGAACGATTAAAAAAATGTAAAAAGATACAAAAATACTTTGATCTTTCCTCTTTAATAATAATATGAACATTATACGATAAAATTTGGTTTTCGTCAAGTTCGGCTTTTTTTTCATCATGCTATGCTCTTTTGTTTATATTTTCGTGGGTGAGTTGTCCCCCTTTCATTCTCACGATGTGTCTTAATCGTGTTTTCAAATTGATTTTATAAAAAACAACAGTATTTTTCCCATTTTTCGGTCCCATTAGAACCCCCACAAGGTAATTTTATGTAGTCCTGTGAAGTTTTGCTGAAATCGGCTAAAAAATGTAGGAGATTCGATCCAATATATAAACGTTACAGACACACACACACACAAAATCTGCGTTTTATAATAAGTAAGATATATATATATATATATATATATATATATATATATATATATATATATATGGTGAATTTTGTGTTCGTATTCGACGTATGAGTGTCAAAAGATATCAAACATTGCCTGATGAGGGGATAAAATTTAAACTTCCGATATATATATATATATATATATATATATATATATATCTGTAATCTTCGTATTTGCAACGATAAAAATATCATCTTTGTTGGACGCACGACAAGAACGCTTTCAGGTAAGCTAAGTTTTCATATAACACCTCCAAAATTTCCCAACATTTACAACATGCCTGTCCACAATCGCAAGATTTCAGGCAAATCCTCGTCGAAATTACCTCCATGCCTTTCCACGAAAAGAATAAAACTAAAAATTCTCGAAGCTATATATATATAAAAATAGGAAGCAAAAGTTAACAAAATTAATTATGAATGCTCCACAAACATTTCAAAATGTGTGCAATAAATATTTTGTTCAAATGTCAATGTTCCAACTAAGTTCTTCCTTTATTTTTCGACTAGTCATGTCGGAAAATCTTTCAATAATATACCTAGTTAGCCACCTTCAACAGTGTATGTTAGCCACGACATGACACAGCGTTCCTGACATCACACTTATTATAAAACCCAGGTTGTGTGTCTGTGTGTGTGTCTGTTCGTTTATATATTGGATCGGATATCCTACATTTTTCAACCGATTTCAACAAAACTTCACAGGACTACGTAAAATTACCTTGCAGTGTCTCTGACAGCGCCAAAAATTGGAAAAACACATTTGTCTTTTCCACGAAATCATTTTGAAACCACGATTAATAGGCATCGCTATCGCGAGAATGAAAGCGGCACAACTCATATCGAGTTATACTTATTGTAATACCCAGGTTGTTTGTTTGTGTGTGTGTGTGTGTGTGTGTGTTCGTTTATATATGGGATCGGATTTCCTACATTTTTCAACCGATTTCAACGAATCTTCACTTTTTTTTTGGCAGGTAGTGTTTCTTATTGTCTTTCACATTTCTTCTTTATTTTTACATTCAGAATGCTTTAAAAATTCCATTTACAAGACAATTGTTTATAATAAAATTCTATTCAATCGGTAGACTCATAACGATTGAAAACAATGTTTTTGTTTGAGTTTGGGTTTGACCAAGTCGTAAAAAAACAAAAAAAAAAAACAAAAAAAAACTAATTAAGACATGCGTGTCCGTCAAACTTAAACAATAATCTTTGTCAATTTTATTTTTCAGTCTTTATGATGGTCGATACTTGATCTATTTCTTACTGTTACATCCCCGGGGTCTACTTCTTGTCATATATAAGAACGTTTATATTCATATGAAGGCAACAATTTTTCCCCTTCACAACCATGAACACCACAAGGCTAACCTAATTAAGAATAACCTGACATTGACATAATACCATGCCGAAAATCGTTTCTATGAATACGAACGTATTTTATGCACAACAGTTTATCAAATGCTTTAGTCCTACGTAAAAATAAATTCAACAGTAACTTTGATCTAATCAAACTAACTAAAAGTCTAATCCGATGTTTTTGATTCCTAATTGGAAATCCAGATTTTGGTCATGTATTAGTCAAGCGTCTCGGGTGGCATTTGAAGGTGTAACAGTTGCTTTTTTGGTCTTCATCATCATGTTAATATTCAGAAGAGATTATTGGCGACAATATTTTCGATAATTCGAGTGTTAAGATTTTCCTGTTTTCATCCAAATAAATAATCAGCTGCATTATTAATATGTTCTCGGATTAAAACTTTGAAAATACCAGAAAATATAATAATAAGCTAAAGCAATTTTGAGAGTGAAATTAGGGACAAAGAAAAGGTCCACATATCATGTTATAATTTATTACTAAGTTACTCTGTCCTATTTTTGTTAACGTGTACGAAAAACATACCTTAAGACTAACCATTGATGGACGCCTTTTAGTCCAAATATCTTTTGGAATACTTCACTGTCTTTTAAAGCTTTTTTATTTCAACAGAGGACACACACATTTCATCCCTGGTCTCTCTAAATATGTTGAGTAGCAAGGGTTATCTCCAGTTGCCTTCATTCAATTAAGAGAATCGCTTTCATGGTGAATGTAACATTGACTAAGTTTACACAAGTTTCAGAATGCATGTAGATGATTGATGAGAGAGGTGGGGTTTGTATTGAACAGTTTTTTTCTTTCTAAATCATGAGCAGTTTGCTTAGGATTTACCTCAAATATAGTTTACAGAATCTCAATGTTGACAGAACTTCATCTTCGAGATCGATGGAAATGGACAGAGTCTGTCAGTTTAAGCTTAATTTAAATGGAGAGAACGAAAATTGCTCGATATTTCCTTGCCTGAAGAAACTTTTTTACAAAAAATCAGACGATTGATATGAGAATGACATGATGTAATTTTAATAGGGTAAAATTTTATACTAAGTCACATTTAGTAATCTGCAAAGAATGAAAATAATAATGAAAATATGAAAATAAATGTATGTTTACCTTCATGCGCCGATCAGAAATGTCTTTCCAATCAAATAAAAAAATAATTCAACCAGAAAATATATTTGGAAAAAAATTATCAACTATCGGTCAAATTATATAATTGTAAGCTTCTATAGAAGTATGTCTAACCAAACAAAAATATATATATAATGACCTATATTTAAAAAATTAAAATGGATATTACACTATGTATGTATAATTGTAGGGCACTAAATGTGACCAAATACTTAGATATCTTACACTAAATGAGTACATACTTCTTTCATTTAAAATGTTTATATATATATATATATATATATATATAATATATATATATATCTTAAATATATGAGAGATAGTCTTAAAGTGTGCTATAATTATGGGATAAAGTTCTCAATATTAGAGATAGATCTTGTGTAAATAGAAAATTGAACATATAAGTCACTACTTAGAGGCGACAGTCTGTTTCCTGCTAGACGCAATCGGCCTGAAGATTACGTCTAGCATTAAACAGATCGTCGCCTCTAATTATTGACGTCTATGTTCCTTATATATATATATATATATATATATATATATATATATATATATATATATATATGTATTCCGACAACAATTATTTTAAGATAACTTCAGTTTATACGTTACATATAAAGATACAATTATATCTATAAAAATAATACACAAACAGAATATATATATAAATTTTGCTTAATGAGATATAATTTTATGCATTTTACTTTTTATTATATATTCATTTATTTCCTTTATTATAAAAGCATGTCTACTGCTATTCATAGTAAATAATAATAATAATAACAACAACAACAACAACAACTATTCCATGTTCGCCTTTCAACATGTAAGCTCTGCGAAATTTTATATAATTTGAAATTACATTTTTTATTTATTTATTTTTAAAAAAAATCTGTTTGATTAATTTAACTTTGATTCTCTACATTTTACTTTTGTTTTTTCATGTTCTTAACTTTTAAATTTTTATCTATCTTAATTTTTTCCAGACCTCCAGCGCAACCTGGTTTTTAACTTGGATTAACGTTATATATATATATATATATATATATATATATATATATATATATATATATATGCGTGTATGCGCATGGTTAAGGAACGTATTTGGTGATTACCTACATTTTACATTCTATTTCCGCTCTTCACATAATTGTACAGGTAGACTAATCCGGTCATGTTCTTTTAGAATATGTATTTTTCCTTTTAGGTCGCCGTGTTATTAGAAGTGTAAGATTTGATCCCATATGCAAAATTTATATTCTTTGTTTCATTTTCTTTGATTACTCAGATCCTTAGTGAACCTTCCGCTAGCTTGTAGTGCTTGTTCATCTACCATATAACGCTTGATTACTATTAAACTTATTGGCATCAGAATGTTAAACAGTTTTTGATGAGCCATTCTCAATCCGACGTTGAAAATATAAGCCCTGCGAAGATTTATACAATTGAAATTACATATTTGTTCTCTTTAATTTTTAGTGGTTTGACATTATTTAACTTTGAATTTTTCATACTTTTTTTCGTAATAACTCTCAATGTAATAATATGTCCAATTCTGACAGTCATTTATTATAAGTTATAACTTATTGTCATAAGTTTTCTATTCCCCTTTGTATCCTCTCTGAATGCAGTACTAGATGATGAAATCTTGAAATATAGACATCTGAAAATAACCACTCTATAACATGGGCAGGGCGAGCCTTTTATTCTTGGTCGACAGTCGTCTCATAACTGTTATCTTGAACGAAATTACCCATCGGCGGTAACGGATAAAACGCCACATATTTAAATGTCAAAGTTTACGAAAAAATACTATTACCTGATCGGCCGTCAGGCGGGTCAACAAGGAACGCATACCTCTGAGAGGAACTAGTCTGGGGCCGAAAGATACTGTCATTAGAACAACATCTTCGAACAACAAAGAGACACTTGGTCACCAAACCCGGACTATTTCCATCGTTGGGCCAAGTGTACACAATGACAAATCAACTAATAAAAATAACGAAATCGATATCGAAGAGTATCTACATGACCTAACACCCCTTTTCACCCCACTGGAAAAGCAGGAAAAGAAAATACATATCAAATATGGATAACTATGGTAATAACTGGAATGTGACCCATCTTAAGCCAGATATGCTTGCGAATATCCGCGAAGACATCATGCGAAACAAAGTATTCTGAAATGCAAAAATAGATCAGATAAAAATATATATAAGACAAAATGCATTAACTCATTACTCAAATAATAAAGATGAGAGTGGAAATAAATAATATGACAAATTATGAGGTTAAAATTAAATAAATGCGGCACGAGATAATAATCTCACAGAAATTAAAATTGAAGGGTCTACTTTCGACATTAACAGCAGTTATCCAGATTATGACAATGAAGATGGTCCAAAAGTTATTAGTGCATCCTTCCTAGAAAACAACACAGGGGAATTTACTGAAGCGAAAAACCAATCATCCAAGTCCACACACACAAATGTCACACTGAGATCAGCTCCCAAAATCCATAGAATATACTCCATTAAACACAATATGGAAATATACAACGCTGCACTGCAAACACTATTAACGGATAAACCACTGAGAAACATCACAGAAGTAAGTAATGTCATATACTCAACAGCTTTAGCAGATACTGGGAAGCTTTATGTCAAGAAAATGAAAAGATCAAACAAGAGAGAAAAATAACCAGCTTGGAAGGCAAAATTGATGCGGGAAATAAAGGGAAATAGATGTGAGATATGGATGCCAGATGATATCAAAAGAAACACAAATGCCTGACCACGCTAATGTAGGAAGATCAACTGCAGATATAGATTTGAATGACTAAATGAAATTTCAGCTATCAAAGAAATGCTAAATTAGAAACAACTGTTAAGCGCATAGATAAGAAGATTATCCGAAAAGCGTTCTAGGTTCTATCGCCAAAATAAAATATTCCAAACGGACCTTAAGAAATTTTACAGGGAACTTGCAAAAGCAGTTATAGACGTCAAAAAGCCACCATCTATTAAAGAAGGGCATGAATTTGAGGAGAAGATTTGGAGCAGCCCAAAGTGATATAGCCCCAATGCAGAATAGATCCAACGCGAAGAAGAACGAATCATTGATAAACCACTACAAGAATAGTAAAATATAACCACAAATAATTTAGCTGTCTATATTTCTGAGATGAGGTATTATGAAGATTATTTACATTATTCGGGCTAGTTTTACTCATCTTTGTCGCCATATTTATTACAACGTTTCGGCTTTCTTCAGGTGGTTGGAATGTTGAACTGAACCATTTTTTCGCTCACTTGGGTAGACTGTTCTAGCCTCCCTCGTGGGTACCTTGGTGAACAAACTCAACACATACAAGCTCACTATCTGTTTAGATAGGATGGATTATTTCCACGAAGTGGACGGAGTTTCGGACATATGAAGGAGACTTTCCGATCAATGGGTCTACAAGGAAACACAGAGCATTGGCAACTAACAAGTCGGCCTGAGTGGAATACTATGTGGCATGGTTAACGGGAGTCAGTTACTTTCCTCTGAAAGTTCTCCACTGCATTCGACGGGTATTGAACTCACATTCTTTGGGTCTTGTCACTGGATCTAACCAACGCCTTTATCCACTGTGCCATGTGTCCTTGAGAACATCTGGGTATTATGGGTGTTATAAACCTAATCACTTCAGCTTACATATTTTTACCAGTGCTCATATTGCAATTTTTCTGTTATCATTGCATGTTTTACCAGAGCTCATATTGCAATTTTTGTTGTTATTATCGCTTTCCTCTGGCACTCCTTATTACTGGTTCCGATATTGTATTCGTTTCTATGCTTGGTTGGCTCAAGAGGTTTTTGTGCTGATTCCATAAGTTTACGAATTTTCCAATGATGTTTCTTGTCTATGATCTCAACCTTGATCCCGCAGAGGGCGGTGATCTCCCTTTTCTCTCCATATGTGGTCAGCCACGCCTGCGTTTTCCACTTCACCTCGTATTACAGATTTGTAATGTTCTTGAAGCCTTACCTTAAGGGGGCGGCCTATCTCCCCTTTATATTTCTTTCCGCATTTACACAGGATAGCATACACACTGTCTTTAGTCATGTCCTCCTCTGTGGGAGGTCTTACTCGAGAGAGATATCAGTGTCGTCAAGCTTTTGAAGGTTGTCCTGATGTTATATGGACCAGCGATCCTATGTATTTTCTCTGATAACCTCTTCACATAAGGCAGGCAGACGGTTTTCTGAGTGTTGTCGTCCTAGTCTTGTACCCGCCTATCACAGTTTTTTTTTTTGGGGGGGGGGGCTACCATGTACCCAGTTTAGTTGTTATGTTGTAGGTTACTAGTTATACTGACCAATTCTTTATCTAATGTCTCTGGGTCGCCATTTATGACTTTTGCTCGGTGTTTATGTAAGCTCTATAGAATCCTAAAAATGGAAAGGCCCAGGAAAATACAAGATACTCAATATTTGGCTCTATCATCTGTCAGCAATCCATAGAACCCTTGCACAAACTCCATCAATGCTTATTAATAAACCCACTAAAATCCTAGGATGGATCATTGAAGGTATGATATATCTAACACAGGAGAAACAGATAATCCTAAAAATTATCGGCCAATAACATGCCTGTCCACCACGTATTGATCACGTCTGTTCTGACGAAGCGTACTTACTAAGGAAAAATTTTATTCCACATGAACAGAATGGATGCACGTGAGGTTCAAATGGTTGCATGGATAATCTATTAAGAAATAAAATTATCCTCCAAAATTGCAGTAAATGAGGTGGAAAACTCAGTGCAGTTTGTATAGATTTCTGCAAAGCATTTGATAGTGTGCCAGACTCTTGGATTTTTAAGAAATATATCTCCAAAGTGATAAATTTTTTTCTTAAGCACTGCATAGGAAATTGGAAAACCACATTATATTTAAACCACACAAATGACACTGCCACGTCCAACGCCAGGAATATCAAACGGGGAATATTTTAATGAAACAGCCTGTCGCGTCTTCTGTTTAGATTGTCCTTAATCTCCCGTACGCATGAATTAATCAACATTAGCTATGGTTACAAACTAAGAAAGTATTCAATCACCTACTCTACATGGATGTTCTCAAATTTTATTGCAAAAAGATGACAATGAGTTGAAGAGCCTCCTCAATATTGTAAAATGCTTCAGTGACAATATAGGTATGGATTTCGGATTAGATAAATGTGCAAAAGTAACAGTCAAGAAAGGGAGAATTACAGAAATACCATCAATAGACTTAGACTTTGTCAGAAAGCTTAGGGAATTGGAACAAGATGAAGCCTATAAATATCTAAGAATTAGCGAAGAAGATATTATACAACATAACCAAATGAAGGAAAACATATGAAAGGAGTATTACAGGCGTGTACCTCTAGTACTAAATACCGAGATGAACTCAAAAAACAGAATACAAGCCATAAACACTTTGGCTTTCCCCGTGGTGCAATACAGCTTTAACATCCTTAACTGCTCCATAGATTATATTAAGCGAATGGGCGTAAAAACGAGAAGGTTTCTTACTTGCGACCGCCTGAATCATCCAAAGATGATGTTGACCGTCTGTATGTATCCAGATCCGAAGGAGACATAGGATTATTTCAACTAGAACTGTCCTACTAAACTACAAGAATTGGCATTCAAAGATATCTGGAAACTACCTGCGTTATGTGTCAAAGAACATAAAAGTATTAAGCGTATTTATTCCGTAATAAAGGAAGAGAACATGTTCAAAATGGAGTTGAAAATGAGGGCAGAAATACAAGTAAAGCACAATGCACCGACTAAAGCTGCTAAATACTTAAAAAAAGAGAGAAAAGACAAATGCAACCGACCAGATACAGAAACAATGGCAAGATAGACCGCTTCAATGCCAAAAACCTGCCAGTAACAAACAAACTAATGCATCAGTGTCTAGGTTGTTTAGGATTAAAAGCTGAAACTGAAGGTTTTATCCTTGCTGCACAGGACCAATGCTTTTTAACTAGAACTTATCAAGCTCACATACAAAATTCTGTGTCAATCAAAAATGCAGATTCTGTAATAAATATTCAGAAACGATTGATTATCTTGTATCAGGTTGCAAGCTATTAGCACCCAGTGTATATAAAACCCGTCACGACCGAGTGGGCCAATATCTGCATTGGAAAATCTGCAACTTCTACGGGAAGAAAACTGAAAGACGTTGGTATGAACACTACCCAGACGCGGTTACGGAGATAGGACCTGTTACAATTTTATGGGACTACACAATACACACAGACAGAACAATGGAAGCTAATCGCCCAGACATTGTTATTATAGACCGCAAACAAACAAAAACAATTGCCTCCTTATTGATACGGCAGTCCTTGCAGACAATAATGTATCTTTGAAGATCTTCAAAAGGCTACCAAAATACAAGGACATTGAAATCGAAATCTTAAAAATAAGGCTCATGGGAACATCAACGATTGCATTAGATTAATTGAAACGATTCCTAGAAGTCCATCCCTTAAGAAATACAAAATATTTTCTCACGAGTATATCCCACATTTACGAAGGGCTTTGTCTATATAAAATATGTTTTTATTTTATATTTATTTTTTGATTGGTCTCTAGAAAATATCATAATGACATTTCTAACCTTAGGTCTCTGAGCGGGACCAGGAAAGATATTTGTACACACCAGAAATCAAAGGAAATAATAATAATAATAATAATAATAATAATAATAATAATAATAATAATAATAATAATAATAATAATAGTGTTCATTTTTTGCAAAAATATTTTAAGTTAGCAATAAAAATGTCATATTCTTTGCAAAGCATTTATTTTTCACCATAATATATTTCTGTCGCAGTACATTAAATTCAATGTTTGATATTGATTTTATAGTTTAGAACATTAAACAGTGAAACGTTCAAAGAAAAGTCAGGAAAAATGTATGTTACAATACATAATTGTTTCTCCATACTGATACTATCAAGTAAAACTTATTTTATTATTTTAGTGTTGCTATTTTTATTGGAATTTTCTTCTCTTTTTTATTTTATTATATGTATTTCTGTTTTAATCTATAAATCTTTTGTCGTGTTTTTCAATCATTTGACAAACATTAATTTGGTGTTACCAACTTTGAATCTATCTTAAACACCACCGATAAACATCAATCTCATGATTACATAGTATCGTAAACAATGAACTCAAAATACGCATCATTAACAACAAACGCAAGATTTGTGATTTTACTTGCCGAAACATATCAATCAGTTCGGATCAATAGCTTTATGGCTTGTTTTTGGAGTTGTGATATTATTTCGGCTCAGTGAACAAGCGAATGTGCGAAGGGTTATATTCATTTGCCTTGGATAAAGGAATATATAAATAAGAAAAAAATCTTTGATTATCAAAATGGTTGTTTTGGCGCAATAGCTAAAGTAATTATTGGACCAATGTTTGATACCGTAAGGACAGATGTTTGTCGCGTATAGCGTATGAACATATTAATATTGTATGAAAATGAGTTTCTTATCAGAGATTATAACAAAGGTTACGTATTTTAAATTAGGTTTTTGCGTATTTTGTAAGTTTATAGCTTTTATATAAAGAAAAAAAGGTTCATAGAATTCTTTAAATCGGTTGCTGTGTTAAAGTTTCACCTTGTGTAATATTGAAGGACAACTGTTTATATAAAAATTGATGATAAAAAAATAAAATAAAAATTACGTTCAGTAAATAGAATGGTAACGGAAAAAAATCACCTCGAAATAGATATGATATATAAGTTAATCTGAAATTATTAAAAAAAAAAACGGGTTTAGTTACTGCTGGCTGGATTCATATAGCACAAACAATAACGGGTAAAGCTTACTCAGGAATTTGTTTCCTTTAGAAATAGATGAAAATTAAGATATAACTTTGTTGTGTAAGCAACGTCTCTACAAAGCGAACATCTCATTAAAATCCATCATTATGGGCATGAAGGTCAACATTGAGGAGAATCACCTGATCCAGGTAAGCATTCAATCCCAATCCGCAATGGACCCCGTCCCCGTGGTAGGAAATAATTTTATTAAATAATCTGTTTGTATTGTACTAAAGCATCGGTAAATATTCAAAACTATTTTTCTTTTGTATATCTTTATTTCTCTGTATATTCTAATTTATTCTCACTTACCTGATGTTCTGTGTATATGTGTGTATGAATAATAATGAATTTAACATACGTTCTGTAGTTATATAGTCGAGAAGTATTTATCCAATAGTGTATAAGGCTGTCAAGACTTCGCCAAAATATTGGCTCTATTCCATAGTCTTAACTGACAACTTGTACGTTTTTAGCCAACGAAATCAATCATGAGGGGCAGTTTTATTCTAATACAATAATACAAATGATTCAATATTATTTATATATGGGCCATTGATAGACTCGATCGTCGTGACTCAGTAATTCTATTAATCAATATATCTTTTTTCCACTAAACTCGGTTCCATCAAATTTAGGTGGTCCTATATCGGTTCTTCTACAGAATGACATTTTAAAATTTTAGTTTACACATAATGATATTCGAAAAATAATGTTCGAAATATTTTGCACTCAAATCAATCGAGTATTTCTAATTTTGTAATAAAATAAGAAGAAAAATAAAGAAGACCTAATTAGAATAAATTAGCCTGTATGAGCCAATTAATGAATCTTATAATAATTCCGATTTATAGTACATATGGCAACATTGGACTACGATTAAGAAAAATCCATGTGGTTTGTGTAAAAACAGGGGAACAAAGAATACAATATAATCTGATATAATCCTTATTTGAAAGTCATGAATTCATGAAAATTTTTCCTTTAACTTTCTTAATTTGCTTTCATCTTCAACGCTATGCAAACAAGCAAACCATTCGTCACAAGTTCATATGAATGAGATTGCATTTCGGTTGGTTGATAAATGTTTGAAATAGAAAAAGACTCAACTAATAATAGTTATAGTTATTTCATATTTAAATGGAAATTATTATTTTTATATCTTCGATCTAACCACCAGCCATTCCGACTTGGTTGATGGCCTGTACCTGCGAACTAACTACAAATGATTGATTTGATGACTAATATAGATGTCTGTGTGAGTGGTACTGTATTCTTCTTCTGTGTGTGTGGAAATCTTCTGCTCTCCCCTAGATGCATCAAGAGCAATGGGTCAGTAGCCTACTGAATTCAGCCTATGCCTGCTTGTAGGAGAGAATATGACACGTTTTGGCGATCATAAGTCATATTTGTCTCATTAAGGCTCGACAGCATTTGCCCGTAAGTGGAAATCACGAATTCCCCTGGAATTCGAACTCGGTTCTGCTATATTTTATTCTGAGCTGTTAACCCTTAAACCATCTGCAAATCCCATCTAAGCTTACAACCGCTGGTGTTCCCAAGCTCGACTTTGTTTCACTTTAGGGATCAGCCGAGGATTAATGTATGAACGTTATATAAGCATGATTTATTAAAACATTAATCTGATACAAATAATTTTACGCGAAATGGTATCATCGGAACACATTCGATGATTAATAAACAAAAGATTGTATCCATCATTTTCATCTCTGTCTGATCTTGATTTATCTGCGGCAAGTTTTATAGGTAAAATTCCAGAATATATCAACATGATGGAATACAATTTACACACCCTCTATTTTTAATTATTAATATTTTATGGTAATATAATAGGTAAATATTCCATTTTATCTTAGTGGAATATCGACAACATAAAAACAAAAAATGAATTTTTACTTGCAACATTGTCTCTAAGGACGAAATACTAACTTAAATGCACGTGCACAAAAGAAAAACATACAATAATTACAATTATTATAAACATTCAATAAAGCTAAGAAACTGGTATTTGCAGTTGTAAACGATAAATTTAGACATCAAAACCAAGCTTTAGTGAAATCTTTCGGGAGTTTCAACATGTCGCATTAAGGTTATTGCTTTTAATATAAAAAACTGCAGTCTGAAGTTATTATGCAGCTTACAAATATATAAGTTTTGACATCTAAAGAAAACTATTTTTTCTTTCATCCCTTAATATAAGTTGAAACGTGTAATGCAAAGGTTTTAGCAAATGTAGAAAAACAGAAAATATAATACGTGATAGAATGTCAATATTAAAGATATCAAAGTATCTTCGCAGGTATCATTAAACGATAAAGTTGGCGATTGAAAATATAGTTAAGTCGGGAACTAGAAGAAAAGAAAAAGGTTTTTAGAACATATGCCCTCGAGGGGAATATAATTTAAAGCGGGCAATAGCGAAACAAATCCTTTTTCTCAAGAAGGACAAAAGGTTTAGAATATATGCAAATGTCTTTAAGTAAAGCAAGTATATTAAAGTTTCAAAATTAGTCCAAGAAATAAATGAAAATTGACTTTTATAAATAGATTTTCACGGCACGGATGAATCTCGTGTGATATAAGATAGCACTGATAGATGGGCTAAAGAATGTCTTTTATACGATGCAGATGAGTCAGTAACTAAAGGCAGCAAGGATGAGATTGTGTTATGAAATGGGCTCGAATTGTCGATCAATCCATTACTGAACATTCGAAGTTGATGAAGGAGTTTTCTGGAAATGTAATAATGACTGACATTACATGAGACAGAACTTTCTTTGAAGAGTACAGCCGCTTCTATTTCAAAGAGAAATGTGTATTTATGCAAAAAATCAATATATTGCGGCGGAGCAAGCCTATGGAAAGGAATCTTAAAACATATGACCAGAAAGATTCCTGAGACACATCGTTAACATCAATTAAGAGTATTTGATTCCATGCATAAATATCTTCCAACAGTACTTCCACAGTAATGGTTCTGAACCAGATGCGCTGGTTAGGACACGTTGTGAGAATGAGCGATAACTTGATCTCCACACAACCTGTCTACGGAGAAATGTAGACGGGAAAGCGTTCCACAATACAAATATAGTAAAAACTATAATATGAATGATAATCTCAGTACATGGCAATTCAATGTTTAGCACTGGGAAGAAAAGAGTGGGATAACTTTATTGGAGGGAGATGCAAAATCTTTGTGCATGAATGTCTCAGGCTGGCTCAGATCAAGCGTAATGTTCGAAAATTGAAATAATATGAAGTCTTGGAAATGTTGAGTGAGTGAGTGAGTGGGAGTGCATCTTGTTGAAAAGAGTAGGTCATGTAATCCATGTGAAAGTTCATCATAAAAAAACACAAACAAGGCAAATAATTCAATGTAATTCACATTTCTACAGATATATAATTGTGTTGTCTGAACAACGTTTGTAAATCCTCATCTTGACTGATGAGGCAAATGGTGGTGCACAGGTAAGTTGTAAGATATACAGCTCTAATTAACCCAATGAGGGGGTACATCTATCTATCTATCTATCTATCTATCTATCTATCTATCTATCTATCTATCTATCTGATGATGATGATGGGCTCCCTCTTTCAGTTCAGTTTTTTTTTTTCGTATGAGACATCAAACCTACAAGGGATTTGCAAACAAATTCACACGAAGTGCATGCTAAAGGGTTGCCCATCATATGGGCTGATGTATTAGCTCGAGGTTTTGCGTTAATCTTTAATTCTCTCAGATTGTTGAGAAGATTTTTTTTAAATTCAGTTATACCTCGATAGCAGGTATTCCTCCATTTTGCTCAGTTTTCAACAGCAATTTCAAATTGCTCTATAGGGATGTTCGCAGCAATTAAATTGTATTTAAGTTTTTCCTTGAAGCTTAACCAAGGACAGCCTCCGTTACGCATACCATGAAAAAGTTGGCAAATACATGAGGATTTACGCATCTGATCATCACTCATTGTGATGACATGACGGGACCATGTAAACTATGATTGCATCAGAAAGGATTCGATAATACCGACGCCACATTTGATGAAAAGATCAGGGTTAGAGATCTTGTCCTGCCGTGTATAACCGCATATTGAATGAAGACAGCTTTTATGAAAAGCATCAAGTTGATTTATGTGCGTCCTGTAGAGAAGAAGAGAGAGAGTGAGAGAGAGAGACGGAGAGATACTGAGAGAGATACACATCATAATTTATATATATGTGTGTGCGTGTATATATATATATATATATATATATATATATATATATATATATATATTTATATATGCGTAAAAAAGGTGTAAAACTTCCAGGTAAATAAATGAATATATATTTGCAGAAATAGCCTGTAAAGAGGTCACGCCTAAAAAAGCACAAATAAATGTGCTCAATACTGGCCATCTAATAAATAAGTGTGGTCCCTACAGAGCTACACAATAAATATGGTGATATCGAACATTACGATTCTGACTCGCGATTCAATCTGATCGTCTCATCACGTGGATTACTGGACCGTATTTATTTTTTTTTGGTGGGACACACACCAATTATTTTATTTATACCGGAAGTATGCAGGAGAGGAGAAAAAATATTAATTGTCTTTATCCGGGTTCATATAGACATATCATTTTCTTATGTGTCTATATTTTGATATAATTTTTCTTTTTGTATTCAACAATTCAGAACGGTTATTGTATGTAGCTATCTATAGCATTTTTCTTGGAATAGTTTGCAACAATTGCTACGCATTCTACCTGGCTTGACTTTTTAAGGATTTTCCAAAGGATCCGGGGGATCTTCCATACTTTTTTCCGACTGCCAAACCCAATCAACCAACATATTGGAGTGTGTATGGCTTTGTAGTCTAAATGAAGTAGTATGATTTTACCACCATTTTTTGAAATAGCATTCTGTACAACCAATATATATTTTTTCACATGACTTACATCTTTGCCTTCTGCCTGATATAAAATGTTTCGAACTCTATTTTGACTTTTACAGTAAGGCTACAAACAAAAATGACCGGATGGATTTCTAATGAAACAACTCGTCTAAAATTAAATCTAGAATTATTATAGGTTTCTATTTGAAAGCATAAAGAATCTACAGCCTCCAATATTTACCCAAAGAAGAAATATATTAATCTAACATATGTCAGAAGCAGGCATTTATAAAATATATTAGATAAACAAGCAGAAATTTAAAAAGAACGCATTATTAGCATAAAAGAGAACTGAAAAATACAAATGAAATAATGCGCCAGTCATACATAGAAATGAATTCAACAACAATTTTGATTTTAAAAATGCTACTTATAAAAAAGAAAATAACTCACTCAGAAGGAAAATCCTCGAGAGTGACGCCATTGAATGTTATCCAAATATTAATCTACGCACAGGTTTTTTTCCCAATATCAACTTTCGTAACAGATTTAGTACAGTCCCAAGCCAACGTACACAACTATATCAAGAAATGAGAAGAAAATGGTTAAATCCGTCGACAAACAAAAAAAAAAAAGAAATTCTACACGTGAAAGTATTAGACGTAATTTTCAGCTGACAATATGAATACAATAGCGTTTTCTAAATTCTTTTAGTTGCTAAGTACATTTTGTTTGTTGTCAATAGTTATTTTGTTTTCAGTAAGTTCAATAAGTTCATTTCGTTTTTGCTTTGAAAAAATCCACAGTGGGCGAAACGCGCGGGTAATAATATAGTTTTTCTTTTAACTTTATACACGTTGTCTTTTTCTACGGGATATTTTGCCTATACATATATATATATATATATATATATATATATATATATATATATATATATATATATATACTAATAAATGATAAAAGATCAGAATAGAATCAGACCAGGGAAGATTAGTATTAAAATGTGTTTAATATATATGTGAAAAAACAAACATAAGTGTAAAAATAAGATGTAGAAATTTTACCTTTAAAAATCACAAACCAAGTCAGCGGATTCAACTTACTTCCTGACATTTAAATTATATATATATATATATATGTGTGTGTGTGTGTGTGTGTGTAAGTCGAGACAGAGATTGAAAAAGATTTATTTAGAGAAATATAAAAAGATAGATAGTAGATAGATAGATCTGTATCTTTCCGTATATTTAATCTTAGATTTCATTTTTATATAGGTGAATTCTGTTTTGGCAATATGCAGACATTTTGGTTATATTGCTAACCGCTTTTAAGGCCCAAATTCACCTTCGGACTTATCTGCACATTTCTCAAATTCTATCTTATTCTAACGCTAACCCTAACCCCACAGAGGCGTAAAGAGCGATGAGCTGTAGAGTAAATCAGTCGATACTGAAACGTTGTTGAATAAACTTGTTTATTTTTTGACCGGTGTATCAATCAACAAAATACCCCTGCACCATTTTCCTGTCTAGCGACGATGTTTTTGGCAAAAGATCACATCCCCTAGGTGTAGTAACATCCCGTGTAACCGAATTTCCTTCTTTAAAAATTTGGTATTCCCAGCCAATCGTTGGTGAATATGAGTAATGATCTTATATATCTCCTATTTTGGCAGATATACCTCTGTGGAAATCTAACGGTATTAATTTAGATTATTTTAGATATTTGCTAATGATTAGATTAGATGGAATTTTGTGTTTATCTTATTAATGAGATTCTCTATTAACTGAAATTCTGATGAAAACACAGACGAAACATTAGTAATGTGATCTGTTATCAAGAATGTTTATTTTTAGTTGTGAGTTTATTTGGAAAAAATGCCACAAGTGGAAGAGTATATGAAAATCGAAATCACTACCCGACACATCTCGAAGACATTCAGTAATAATGAATTAAAACGATAAAATTTAAGCCGTTACATATATACCAAAAAATACTGACGAATTCTACTAATGTAAAATAAATGAAAAAAAACAAAAAAAAAACAAAAAAACGATAATGTCTAATTCAAAACAAAAGCTTCATTTTCTATTTTTGTATTCCAATTTAAATAAATTTTCTTTCTTTATCTTCAGAAAGCAGAGTCTTAGATAATAAAGTCCTGCAGGGTACTGATTTTGCCAATTTGTAATTGCTCTCACCACTAAATTATCTGAAACTGTTTCCCTACGCACACTTCCCCACAATTTCGTTATTCAACCGTCAATTTGATTGGACAGGAACAGTCAAGTCTTTGAGCCATTTCAACCGAAAACGTGTCTTCACTTCACACACTGGGTCTTGTTTTTGTGGTCAAGAACAAAATAATAAAAACAACGGAACAATAGAAAAATAAGAGTTGCTTTCTTCATACATAGTCTTACTTTTGGCTATGACTTGAAGGCGCGCTAATTGCTGATTATTTTCACCGTTACGCGTCTAGATTAGTCTAGACGCGACTTGTTGAAAAAGCTAGGTGTTTTCCTTTCTTGTCTCTGCTTTGCAATTCATGTTTACGTGCTTTCTTTTTGTGCGAGGTCATTATAATAGGTTGGCCTACGGTATTTTGATTTAGATCGTGAGCAGTCTTCGTAAGTAGGAACAAAACTACATACACATAGATTTTGCTGCATAAGAAGGAGTGAGAATAGATGTATGACCGTATGGGCTAAACGCATACGTACACACACGCATATATATGTATGTGTATACAGATATGCATCCATATATATATATATATATATATATATGTGTGTGTGTGTGTGTGTGTGTGTGTGTGTATAGTGTTTCCTTGTAACTTGGGAAGAGTCTGTGTGTATCTATGTGTTTATCTATGTGTGTGTGTGTATACTGATTCCTTGTAGTGCGACGGTGTGTGGGAGGTGTATGTGTCTATGTTTACAAATGTGTTTACTAATTCCTCGTAGTGAGACTGTGTGTATGTATGGAGAGGGAATATACACATATATACACGCATGCTGACAGAAACACGAAAGTGAAAATAGATCTAAGAACACACAGGGGTCATTAAAACATTAAAAGATAAGATACCAATAACTAATTCATCATTTCTCTCGGACCAATCTTTATTGTTTTATGACACTTGCGCGGAAATCTTCACTGCCAGTTCAAGAAAGAAATTCGGATTACTAACACATAAAAAGTGAATGTCTCATATCGAGTATACTTAACATCGAAAAATATAAAGGAGAAAAAAAGTAATTATTTTTAATAATATGTGGATATTTCAAACCTTTACCTGAAGACGGTCGCAAGACCAGAAACTCGTGTAGTAAAATTATGGAAAATAAAGCATAATACGTATCTCTTCTTTTAACATACACATTTCTCTCGTTGGAACTACTATAACATCTTCGTTTCATATATATATATATATATATATATATATATATATATATATATATATGATATCGTTGGATCGGTTCATATTCAAAAACAACACGCATCAAAGTATTTAGGTTTGGCGATTTAAGTAGCCACATGTTTAGCCTGATGTGATCGCGTAAATTGGCTGCCATCCTATCTTCAGTCATCCCTGTGTCATGTCCATAAAATTAAATTAAAATTTAAATAATAATAATGATTTTTTTAAATTATAATTACCATCGCTTCATTCTTTCTAAGCCAATGAGAATCGATCTTTTTTCTCATACACAAGGAATCGCATTACATCCACACAATCGGGCAAGCCTTTCACACGGACAGTTCGTTAACACAAGCGTCAACGAAAATTTTATATCCTTTTTCTTTTGTCAGTCTATAATTGTAATATTTATCTTTTAGCATTCATCAAAAAGATGAAGAAAACACTAGACACGCAATCACATTACTTTCTCACAATCGGACATATCGTTCTCACGGACAGTTCGTTAACATAAGCGTCAACAAAAATTTTATCTCCTTTTTAATCGATGTCATTTGAGTGCGTCACCTATTAATATCATTGAATTTCGATAAATTAAATTTTCTTTCCAAAAATTGTTTTATAAGTTAAAATACTTGTTTTCCTTGCCAAAATCTGGTCGCCTGCAATTCTTTCAGTATTTCATCGTATTTACGTCTCAATCAGCTTTGATTATCATGCTTTCAACATTTTAAACATTAAAATTTAAAGTAATTTTTGATTTTCGAAATTCCTATTCCACTAAATATGTTTATGCATTAATTTGAGTTTGGGACATATTTTATTTAAATAAAATGGAGATGAAACCCAAAATAATTCTACTAAAATATTTTTTTTTTCTTATTCAATTTCTATTTGAATTTCTTATATTTTAATTTGCGTGTCATTTTAAAATATACTTTCAAATTAATTTTACTTTAACTCCTATTTCATTAAAAGGATTTTTTTTAGTAGTTGGTTATTTTGAATTTTTTATTCTCTTTTATTTTTTTGTTAGAGATATTTTGATAAAAACGTAAATCTATGAATAAATATATAAATAACTGAAATTCGCTAAAATATTAGAAATTGCCGAAAATATTATGCTATTTTTTAAAAAGTACTTGGAAATTAAAACAAAAAAGAAAGTGTTCACTTAGATTTAGTAAGTTTAATGCAATTTCTGGTCAACCATACTTACCTTTTCATCACCTTTGCTTGCTAATCAATCGATGAACACGTCACAAACAAACCCTGTGGTTAAAAATACTTGTATACTACGTTTTATGTTGTAAGTAATATTTTCTTCAAATCCGATTATTATCTCTTTAAATCTGCAATTTTCCCTCACATAACGTGTCATAAAGATATATTTTATTTTTGAAAGATTTTTTAAAACCTGGAAATAATTTATGTTTACAAATTAGTCTAAATGGCTGATATTTAAAAATTTTTAACAATCTTCTGAAAGCGCACAAAAAGTTGAGATTCCAATCAATATAATTCCTATTTGAAATACACCAGTGTATTTTTCTTACTGGAAATAGTATATTTAAACATTTAGGTTTTAATTAAAGCCAAAAAGAAAGCTTCAAGATTTATTTTACATCGTTTTTAATTCATTTTAAACCTTTCTAGAGGTAACTTACAAATGCCTAATATTTACTTCGAACATATAGTTCTTTATTTAATTCTATATTCATTTTGATTATTCATTGCAAATTTCATACAATATTAAAAAAAGAAAAAAAAAACTACAATAGTTTGTCAAAATATAAGTTACCAAACTGGAAATTTCCATTCAATTTTTACTACAACAAAAATTGAAATTACCCTGTCATTGAGTCTCGGAAATTTTCTATATTAACATTGTATATTTAATATATCATAGCAGTTTAATTTTAATTCTAGAATACTACTCATATCACTTAAATATAGACGTTCAAAAGTAAATGTAAGAAAAATGTAATTATTTTTTCTCCATTTTGTATTAGATTAAATAACCCAGTAGATTTAGATAGTCTGGGAAGGAACACATTACCAGCTTGAAACAATAAAACCAATATTGTGTAAACATTGTCTAGAGGAGAAAATATCTATAATCACTTTCCTAGACAAAAAAAAAATACTAAATAAATAATCTCAAATTTTCTTAAAATACAGAAATGAAAACAACTTCTTTCAATTAAATGCATCAATTCGAAGATAAATAGCACATACAATTCGAGACGGGAAAGTGAAAAGTAAATGAAGGTAAAAAATTATTTCAAAAGAACTTAAATAGTAAAGATAAGGGAAACAAAAAATCTGAACAAAGCAAGAAAGATATGGAAAATATGTGTCGCTGTGCTCAATCTGTTCAGACTAAAGTTGAAAACAAAAAAGAAAAAAAAATAGATCCCATGACTTCTGGAAGATTGCACACCATATTATGACTGGACGCAAGCGGCTGTTCCGACTATTATAAATGGCCACGAGGGCATATATTCCTCGGAAGAAAAGGCGAAGCTCTCCGCCTCAAATTTTGCCTCGAATTCAATCTTAGATGACAAAGGCCATCATCATTACAATTTCACACGTTCTTTAAGCACAAACTCAGTAATATTTTCATTACAGTTAGAAACATCTCAAGACTTATTAAAAGCTTGGACCTTCAGAAAGCTACTGACGAAACAGAATCCCAGTGTCTGTCCCAAGGAATATCAATTATCCTCGATCCTACCGATGTTATTGAACTGCTGCTTGGAGAATTTCTTTCGGAAGCCCGTGAAAAGCGTCAGGCGTAAGCCAGGTTTTCAAGAAAGAAGGCAAGTGATCATCCCTCTCATTATGGACCAATCAGTCTGCTCAGTATAATGAGCATGTTTTTTTTTGAGGCTATAATCAACAAGACGTTGGTTGAGCACATAGATAAGAACAGCCACTTGAAAGACAAGCAGTACGTATAATGTGTTCCTTCGTAGACATTTAGCATCCAAAATACTAAACGGGTTTCGACCATCTCATTCCACTGCTGGCGTTGCAAATACCATTACTCAAAGAATCGATGAGGTATTGCAAAACAAATAAATCTCAAAAAATTGATATTTCGAAGGCCATCGACAAGGAGTAATACAAAGAATTGATTGTAAAAAAAAAATCTGTAATCTCTATATATGGAATCACAGGAAGACACTTCTCAATAATTCCTAACGGGCAGTCCTCTTAACACTAGCAATCATCCCGATGGGTCATTTTCGGAGCAACCATCTTTATGCTTTCCATAAATAATCTAATTCTGATAATCAACGATATTTGGGTGCATCTCCCAAACTCGTGATGAAAAGATATTGGTAGATGATCTCTCATCGGATCTAGCTCTAAAATCTCAGTGTGGCGTAGGGGGGAAGCTGATTGGTTACATTAAGTGTCTCAGAAAGTAAACTACTTACATTCCACTATTGATGATCGGTCCCTGAATTACCACCAATCATGAATGGATGTACCCTCAAAGAGACCACATGCCTTGACAGACTTTTGGGCTATAAAATAACCCCAGAACACAAGTTGAACTCGTATAACCATTCATGCTATACTCTGCCTTTTCAAGATCCAGATGATCCCTTATATGGAGTACTGGCACATTATTTTTACCCTGCCCTCTCTTAGAAAAGGAATGTCGTAAGCTTCATTATGCTCTATCGCTTTTTCCATGAGGAGTGCTCAGACTAACTACATTCTTTACTTCGACAAGTTGTAACATTCACGGCTAGGATCGACAATGATACACGCATTGTAGCGAAACACCCTTATTCCTTCCGTATTCTCTTCGAATAGGTTTCACGCACCACTGCTTTGTGGAACCGACTTCCAAGATTATGCATGCCCGATCACTACAATCATAACTTGTTTAAATCCAGGATTAATCGTTTTCTACCCTACATATCTGTGCCTCTTACTCTGTAACCCGCTACCTTAGACTGTCAGATTTCTGTAGGCTATCAGACTAAGAAGAATCGTGCACTGAATTTACAAACACTTTGGTCATTCTCTAAACATTGTATGGAAGTAGAGTAGTCACTATTAGTTTACTGTGTCTGGGGTCATATATTTCACAGAGGATCTAGAACTATCTCTGTTATTAACTAGCGACAGTTGAAGCTTAATAAATAAGTATCACTTTTACGTATATATATATATTTGGTGATCACAATTTCGCCAATAATCTCAGGTGATATTTAAATTGAGAATTTTATATTGGCAAGCACTATTTGTTTTCGCTGATATATCAACGCGAGGCTTCTGAGTTATGATGTTTTATATCGAAACTCAATTTCCAGATAGCTTTTCAACCAAGGCGTTACAACTTTTTTTACACAAGACGTGGAGATGTGGGACTTTATGCCATCTAGACCATCACTTGCTTCAAAAGACTTTCATCTAGCTTATTTCAATAAAAAAACTTTTGAATCAACGAGCATCGTTTTGTAGGAAATTTCTAAAGTTTCCGTATGCTGCAATCGTCACATCCGGCCGATCTTAACTAAAATTCAAATACGAGAATAATCGCACATGGAACATTCGGAAACGAGTTTCATGATTGATTCGCTATCGGTTTAACTACTGCGCCATGAACTCATAGAATAAAACAGATTATTGTTAAAGAAGTATTCTTCAAATCTCGCCAAAGAGATTGTCTTTCGATGAATATTCTGTTGTACTTCACTTATATTATTAGAACAGATGTAAATTCTGATGAAGTTGCACTTCTATATATTAAGAAATATGCATGGGCTACGGTGAGGAAAACGGCGTGAATATTTTGATCTTCAATATTTACATTATTTGGAGTATTGTTCTCATCTTTGTCACCATATTTATTACATCGTTTCGGCCGTTGTACGCTCCGGCATTCTTTAGCTGTTTGGAATGTGGAACTGAATACTTTCTTTCGCTCACTAGGGTAGACTGTTCTAGTTCCACGTGCCAAGTTTAATGGATGTCAGTTACAGTTATCTCCTGTTAATTCCCCTCTCCAAGTTATCGACTGCCTTAGTCGGCTGACACTCTTTGGTTCCTTTCACTACCACCTGAAGAAGGCCGGAACGTGTAACTGTAAAAACGTTGTAATAAATAATGTAAATAATGTACATAATACCTCATCTCAGAAATATAGACATATAATGTTTTGATCGTGCCTGTTTAGCATAATTTATTTAGTTAACAAAATATGTTGAAGCATTACGATATATTTGATGTTATCTGCCCTTATGCGTTCGAAAGATTCTAGTTTTTCATCGGAAAGGGAATTCATGAACTGCTTCAATTTTAGATGCTAGCGATCAAAATTCTATTCACTTCGAGGTATATGGAGCATGGATAACCTTTTTCATCAAGCTGATCTAAGTGTCAAAGAGCTGCGAGGTGTTTTTTAAAGTGGTATGATAGACATAAGCTCGTGCTAATGAGAGAGAGTAGAACGATGTCATTCCCCCACAAAAAAAACCCCCAAAAAACAACTCCCTAAATGGCGCCACAGAGATTTTCGGTTGCAATATGTTGTCGCGTATATATGTTATGGTGAGCGTGTGATAGAAAGATACATAAATAAATAGAAATATCTAAAGGATGAGACATATAGCTTGATATATAGAGCCATAGATATACAGATGAACAAAAAGAAAGATTAAATGATTTTATGTGGTTGATTTCCTTTCTTTCACCGATTGAGCACTATGGTGAGTGGGAAATTTTTAAAAACAGCGGCTACTCGTGCTTATAACACATCTTTCTTCATTTATAAAATGAGCGCCCAGGTTGCTTATTTTGCGTTTATATACAGCACGTATATAAAACTTTGAAACATTCCACTTCTCCGTCATGCGCTGAGAGAATAAGGGTAGGGTCTCTGATTTATGCTAAATCAGTCCAGTTTCGATCCAACTTGAAGCAATTCGATATCTAACCACACTGAGGAAACTCCCTAATTTCATGCATAATTGCATTTGTCAGGCGGTCTATTCAATAGTAGTCCGCCGGATCAGACATCGGTTTCTCATACAAAAGAGGACGCAAGTTCAAACCCTGTCGGAGAACAGACTTTCTGTATTAAAATCTCTTGGATGCGCAAGTCTTAGACGTAAATCTCACTGTTATAAAAATTTTGGTTAATCAAACACGAATGTCCAGAAAAATAACTTTTAGAATTTAAGCGTTAATACATGATTTTAACAGAAAAACAGATAGACATGAATATCTCGAGAAAAAAATAAATATTTTTATTATTATTGTAGGTGTTGCATGACATATCTTGTTTTTCTTTAATGTATCATGATATTTAAGGACGTGGAAGATCAAGAATATCTAGAATTATCTATCATTTTTAGCTTTTAATAAAGAAGTATTTTGCTGTCTCTCCGAATCCCTGTTCTGACACCTATTTGCAAAAGATCGTTAAGAAAGTTATATGCTGTTCTTTTCTACCCCTTCTGACTACAATATCTCCGTTAAGTGTCAGAATTTCTAAGCTCTCTTATATAACCTAGACTTTTAAAATGCCGCCTATCATACTACTGAAAAGTGCTTTTTTGCTTTCATATTTTATAAAACTTCGTCGTTGCTCACATGGTAGCCCCACCTTCCTTCTGCAGAATCATGTTTCTGTTGCTTCAATGTCGAAATTATCCAGTTTTCACTACTATATAGCATGGATGATATTACATGAGTTCAATCTCCGGATCGACCAATTTGTACTAGAACGCAACAGTGACGGACAAGTACTAAACAGTCAGTACGAAATAAGAACTAGAATATGCTATCCCTTGACATCAGTACTGAAACGAGAAGTGGCAATTCCTTATACCAGGAATTCAGACAGAAAGGATTTTAGAACCTACAAAATCTGTTTTTACAATACTTAATTTTCAAAAAAAGATGTAGCTGATATTTGCGAGTTACTTATATATGTAAAACTTTCATCTTACTAAAATGTTGTTTTGCAGAATCATATTCAGCAAAAATAGCAGGAATTCAAAAAAGCATTTCCATATAAGAAATACGTTACGTGAGCAACAGAAGGAAGAGCATGAAAGGGACATGTTTTTCCAAAACATATATTCTCACAGACTTATCTGGTAATAGCAGAAACAGCAAAAAATAAATGCAAATTAACGTCTCCGATCAGTTGCTTTCTCAAATATTATCCGTTGCTAGTTAACACTCAAAGCTAATTCTTTATCTTATTAAAAATAGTAAAAACAGCTTTTCTTTTATTTTCTTTAGTTAATGTTAGCCTTGTTTTAATAGGAAATAAATATGAAATTCAAATTTAACTAAGGTAAGCTATCATATATTTATTTGCCAAGATATACTCTAACAATTTTTCTTTATATACATAAATCGTAATATCTGTATAAATGAATAAATGTGTTCGAGTTAAATGATTTAGAAAATATTAAAAAACGAATTTAAGTCGATAAATACGTAATACAAATAAATAATAAATAATTAACTCGTCAGAAAATAATACTGAAAATAGAAAACTGAGACGTAAACAATAACTTTTTTTCGAATAAATAAAAATACGGAATTATGGAAAGAAAAGTAAATGACTGGAGTAATAATGTAAAAAATACATTTAAGTTTAATCCGATATTAAGGACATGAGAAATCAATACTAGCTGAAAAAAAAAAAAAACATTTAGAAAATAAATTTCAAATCAAAACAAAAATGCTGAAGGCTAACAAAAAACAATAAGCCAAGGAAGAAAAAAAGTGATAAGAATAAAAATGTTGCAAAAAAACTCCTCCTACGATCAATGGTTGAATAACAGGAAATGTTGCATCACAAGATGGCGGAATTTCTAATTGCTGATGTTGCTGCTTAAGAAAACTAGGTTTATAAGGTTATGTCGGGCATTTGTTCAATTTTAAGTAAACAGATTCAGTGAACTCTATCCTCTTCAAGAACAAACAGACCTCTTGCTGGGAATCGAAATTGATAAAAACAGGATGGGTCTTGAGAGATATCACCCATTTTGTAATTATTCAGAAATAGAATTTAATGAAAGAAAAGTTAGTTTTCGTTTCTTATTATTGTAGTTTTCATTGGTGTGTAGTCATGTAGACAGTTTCAAATTTAAATACCATATAATAATAATAATAATAATAATGATGATAATAATAATAA
This sequence comes from Acanthosepion pharaonis, assembly GCA_903632075.3. Classification (NCBI taxonomy): domain Eukaryota; kingdom Metazoa; phylum Mollusca; class Cephalopoda; order Sepiida; family Sepiidae; genus Acanthosepion; species Acanthosepion pharaonis. The sequence continues at coordinate 2,808,511 of CAHIKZ030002201.1, forward strand.
TAATAATAATAATAAGGTGTTAATCGTGCCGAGGGTGAATGGCTACTGCGTTATGAGGTCGCGAACGATCCCCTACAGCTTCGGAACCCTGTCTGTAAAAGACCGTTACTCAACGTGCCGGGCAACTTTGGGTGGACTTTTGGACCCGTGCGTCTCGTGGGATTAATATGAAAATTAAAAATAGAAACAAAACGTCCAGTATGGCTCTTCCAGTGGATAAACAGGAGCCCGTCCTTCAGGAGGAACCTACCTGAGGTCGAAAAATCTGCCATAGGAACAAACTCCTACACAAAGAATGAATCTTCAGGTCCCCACAACCAGGATAATCCTAATGATGGTCCTGTAAATTCTCAACTAGATCCATAACCGTAAATTTAAGGAAAAAAAAAATAAAATGGTCTCGTGTGAGGAGTACAAAGTTGTTATGACTGCATTCCATGAAGCGTTACTCAAACCTCAGAAAAACATCACTCGCCAAACATATGACATTTGGCGAGAGAAGGTTGAGACAAACAATTAGAAAGTACATAGACAAAAATAAACTAGCCAATGTAAGAAGGGACATTATGCGAAATAACCGATTGACAGAGGCTGAAATTAATGAAATAAAAAAAAGAATTGCAACAAGAATAGATGAACCAACAAAACATGAAAAGGAACCGGAATCGGGAAAAAAGTAGTAACATCACACAAGCCTCAGGTCATAATGAAAAACCGAAATACACACAAATCACTGTGAAGATAATGCTGAAAATTTAGAAATGTTGGAAAGGTATGATCTTAGTCAGTCACAAGACGGTAATAAAACGAGTTCAAAATTCATCGAACAGAATTATTTCACAGAAAACAAGATTAATATACAAGAAGACAAGGATGAAATCATGAGCCATATAAGTCAGATACAGAATATTGCAATGGAGGAACGAGAACAACTCCCAAAATTACAACCAACAAAGCATAACCTCAAAACTATTAAGCTCTATAATGCAGCACTCAAATTGATTCTGGATGAAGAAGACACTCATATAAATCTCAATGAAGCAATATATGCATCAGCAATAGCAACAAATAAATAAACATCAAATAAAAAAAGTCTCACAGACATGAAAGATCCACCTTGGAAAAAGAAAATAGAAAAAGAAAAAACACCTTAGAAGTGAATTATCAGTACTCGATGAACTAGCAAGAGGAGTAAATGTAAGAACTAGAAAAGGCAGAAGAGTCGAAAGAAAATACAATATCAGGAATGAAAATGAAGTCCTATCAACTAAAGAAAAAATAAAGCAAAACAATACAACTGAAGGCTCAAAGAATAAGACGCTACGAGAAAAATCAAGATTCTATAGACAGAACAAGATCTTTCAAACCGATGCAAAAGAAATTTTACAGGAAATAGGTAAACAAAAGAATTGAAGTGACAGTCCCCTAAAATGGAAAAGTTTATACAGTTCTGGGGGAAAAATATGGGCTTGCCCTAAAGAACACAACGAAGAGGCAGATTGGATTGCGCAAGAGTTAGAACGAATGAAAAAATAAACCAGAACAGACATGGGCGGGAATCACAGAAGAAGATGTTAAATGTGCACTGAAAAAAAGCACACAACTGGAAATCTCAGGAATAGATAAAATTCTAACTTCTGGCTATATTATTTAAATACAGCACACAAAAACTCGCCAAAGAACTTCAAGAAATGGTTACCGATCCAACTAAAATTCCTGCATGGATGACCAAAGGAGTTACCTTTCTTCTCCCCAAAAATAGTGACACAAATATTCCGAAAACTATAGACCAATTACATGTCTTCCAACAACATACAAACTGTTAACATCTATTTTAACAAAACAGACATATTTCTTCTTGGAAAGAAATGACATACTACCACTTGAACAAAAAAGGGTGCAAACGAGGCTGCTACGGATGTAAAGACCAATTACTTATTAATAGGATGATCCTGGAAAACTGCTTCCGTGAAAAAAAAAAAATCTTAGTATTGCCTGGATAGATTATCGTAAAGCATTGATAGTGTACCACATTCCTGGATCTTAAAGTCTTTAAGTATGTACAGGTATCACCCGTTATCATCAATTTCATCAAACAATGTATGTCGATATGGAAAACTACACTTTTACCTCAATCATAAAATGGAACCTATAAGTCTGGCGAAATAAACATCAATAGAGGAATATTTCAAGGTGACTCTTTGTCTCCTTTATTATTTTTGCATATCATATAGCATTAACCAACCAACTTAACAAGACAGAATGCGGTTACAAAATAGCTCAAAAGAAAATAAACCATCTATTTTACATGGATGACTTAAAATTGTATGCTAGGAATGACAATGAGCTGGAAGGTCTTCTGCAAACTGTAAAATGCTTCAGTGAAGACATCGGAATGAAATTCAATTTGGATAAATGTGCTAAAGCTACAGTTTTACGAGGATCGCTACAACAAACTTCCTCTATTAGTTTAGACCCTGCTGTAACAATAAAAGATTTAGAACAAGGAGAAGCTTTATAAGTACCTAGGTGTAAATGAGAGTGAAGGAATTCACCATAAGAAAATGAAAGAAATAGTGCGTAAAGAGTACTATAGAAGGAATTTACGACTGGTATTAAAAACTGAATTGAATTCTCAGAACAGAATTATGGCCATTAATAACCTAGCCATCCCAGTGGTCCAATATAGTTTCAACATCTTGAACTGGACTCTAAAATGACATCAGACAAATGGATTCTAAAACAAGAAAGCTTCTTTCTAAGTATAAGATGCATCATCCAAAGGCTGATGTAGACCGTCTATACAACCCCGTAAAGAAGGTGGAAGAGGTCTTATTCAGCTAGAATTGTCATACAAGACAACAACTATTGGCTTACTAAACATGGAAACAACAAATGACTGGATGATAAAATTAGTGAAACAACATGAAAACAGAAAGAAAAATATTCAATAATAAAAGAAGGCAGTAAATACAAACAACATTTACATTTAGTAGATTCTGTAGTAAATCAAAACAGAAGCCAAGAACCAACTATTGCAGCAAAAGATATGAAAAAAGAAAGCCAAGGATAAAGCCCTTGAACAGATGAAACAACGCTGGCAAGACAAACCTCTGCATGGCCAATATCCAGAACGTGCAAATAAACCCAATGTTGATAAAGTTAATACTCATCGATGGTTACGAGCATCTGGATTAAGTCTGAAACTGAAGGCTTTATTCTTGCAGCGCAAGACCAGAGTCTTTTCACTAGGAATTTTCAGGCAAATATCATACATAATAATGTGGATCCAAAATGCAGGTTCTGTGACAAATACCAAGAAACAATAGACCATCTAATCTCAGGATGTTCTATACTTGCCCCAAATGAATATAAAAATCGTCACGATAGAGTGGGGCAATACTTACACTGGACAATGTGCAAACACTTGGGAAAATGTGTAAGCAAACACTGGTATGAACATCGGCCAGCGCCGGTTACAGAAATAGAAGATGTCACCATTCTATGGGATTATACCATCCACACAGACAGAAAATTGAAGCAAATAGGCCGGACATCATTGTCAAAAACCAGAAAGAAAAAACTTGCCTACTAATTGATATGGCTTGTCCAGCGGATTGTAACATAGCAACCAAGGAATTTGAAAAACTATCAAAATACAAAAGACCTGGAAATTGAAATAGAAAAATGTGGAAATTGAAAACAAGAATAATACCAGTGGTAATAGGTGCACTTGGAATTATAAAAAAATGGAACAAAACAACACATTGAAAGAATCCCTGAAACCCCAGCTTAAGAGACATACAGAAAATTGTCTTATTAAGTACAGCACACACACTAAGGAGAACTTTGTCTATGTAACGCTAGCAACTTCATCGGATAAATAAAAAAAAAAAAAAAAAATTAACATGAAATGTGGCCATAACAACACACCACGACCTGCCTTAGGTCTTTCCGCAGACTTGGTAGGTAGTGTGTCCATAGCAGAAATCGAATGATGATGATGATGACAATAATAATAATAATAATAATACCAACCAGTGGTTATGTAGAGCTGGGTTAAAACTTGAAATTGAAGGTTATATTCTTACTGGACGGTATCAATTCTTGCTAACTAGAAATTAACAAACTCACAGACTGAAACTTGTGTTAACCCGAAATGAAGACACCAAAAATTAAAGTAAATAAATAATAATAATAATAATAATAATAGTACTAATAATATTAATCATAGTAATAATAATAATAATAGATTCATGAACGAATTACAATTTACTGTTAAGGAATTAGATAAAAATAATGAATAAAGCCATTCAGATAAATTCATAAATTAAAGATGAAACACAGGTTTTAAGTATTTTAAGAAGATATGCAAACAAAAATACCTGCATACCATATAGACGCTCACAGGAAATGTTAACAGTAAAGCTAAACTTAATTCCCATCAGAGAGTACTGGAATATAGGGAGAGACAGACGCTGCAAAAGACCAAATGTTATTCGTCAGAACAAACCAGGAACTCATCATAAAAAAAAGAAAAAAAAAGATTATTATTATTAAATTAACACATTGACACTAATTGACATTTTGGTATGTTGTTGTGTAATATCGAGAGCAAATAAATATAAAAATTAAGATAGGTTTGCGCTCTATATTCATCGGATGATATGCCAATATTAGAGAGCAAATCTTTCTTGAAATGGTTCGAAGTTCATCAGTCATGGAAGGCCATGATGTCAGTATTCTATCGGATGTTACAACTCATACTGAAATGAATATAAATCAAATAAACATGACATTATGATCCCTCTTCTTGCCTATCCCTAATATATTTAATGGGAAAATAACTGGTTTTTGATTTCATATTTTTACATCGTTTTACCATTTTTTAAAAATATCTGAATTCTCCATGGGGTAGTATATCTTTACAGACGTCAACGTGAAAATATAAAAATTGTGAATTGTTTTCATATTTGATCGATAATCACATTCTAAGCTTGATAAAGTTCAAATTCATTTACCCTGACTTGTCGGGGATGGTTCATTTTCAACACAGCAACATATTTCCTGCAGAATCAATGTTCCAAGCATATGCTAATCCTGTTAATCTTACCGAAATAGTCAGAGGATTGACGTTCTTTAGTACCGTCCCTTAAATACAGGACACGAAAATCAGTTATTGCATTTCCACTGCACTCTAATTGTAATGTGGAAAACCTACAATGTGATCATTGCCTAACAAAACTGATACTTTTCTGAAACAGATTCGCGTGTGTGAAAATTATATTGTAACTACTTTAGTAAAATTGCTCTCATCATCGAGCATCCTTATCTTCATCATTCTCCCTTATCTTTTAACTCATCTTACATTCCTATCACACAAAAAAAAACAATTGTGTCACTGTCACTGCTGGGTAAATTCTAGATACAATGTCAATCGTAATAATTTGAACTCTGTGTACAAACATGAAAATTAGAGACGTGGAAATTAACACGATATCTGATAGTTCTTGTTTTGAAGCTTGCAATGTGTGTAATTTGACATGTACCCAGGAGAATATTATTACTAGAAACAACGTTCAAACTATGTATATGTTATGTCTATATTCAGTATTTGGGTAGACGCACTAAATATATTTTCTTTTTTCGTTTCGTTTACTTGATCTTGGGTGAGAGTCCGATATGAAAGATAACACCACTGCCACCACAACCATCGCCACCACCACCACCACCACCACCACCAGTGCAATGTATATTTTCAAAGCAAATTATATGAAATTGAACAGTTTCGGAATTAAAATATTTACAAACATCACAACATCAAAATTATCTCGTGTTAAGTGGGGAGAAATTTGCGCGTGATACACAAACTACGTATTGAGAAATGCAAATGGAAGTGCTAGAAATGGTTAGACGATTTTATTATGTTTACTATGTTATATGGGAGAAGAAAAAGTAACTGGAGTATTGGTACCATTTCAAGAAAAGAAAGAAAGCTAAACTACCCTATCATTTACTGTTACACACTGCATTGCCCAGAATTCAAGGCTAACCTCGTCCACCATTACATCTCTAAACTAAAAAAAAAATATGGCATTTTTTAAAATCCATTAGCATTTCCCATATGGATGGAAAGAAAAAATATTTCGCCAAAACATGACTTGCGTAGTCTTTTAATAACTTTGGAATTTGGCGCCAGATAGCTAATGTTCATACACGATTTAATTAAGCTTTATACACTAATGTTCAGCTACAATACATTCGTCTGACGATAAGAGGCATCCAAATAGACAATATCTTGACATTAATCGATAGTCAACCATCATTATGTTTGATTCGTAATACCTTTGTTTGAATTTCATTTCTTTTCATGTTATCTACACAGATCGATATTATACTGTCAATATTAAAGGGCTGGAATTAGGAATAACTACTTAGCCATTCTTTTGAATTGTTGCTTACTGATGTCCCTATCACTGACTTCGATGAAACTACGAAAATTAGGATGAAACACATTTTACATTTCTAATTTCGCGCATGCCCGTTGTTCGCTTTTTATTTTGATGACCGGATTCACTCCTTAAAACTATGAGCGAACAACGAAATATAATATTAGGAAATTTACGAGTATAATATCTGAACTCTCCCTCTCATATATATATATATATATATATATATATATATATATATATATAGAGAGAGAGAGAGATAGATAGATAGATAGATAGATAACTATAAGTCTCAATAAAAACGACTGTCAAGGTACTGCAGTTACTTTTTTATTTAATTTTATTTTGTTCTGATAATTTGTTTCTTTTCTGCACATAGACTATACAGAAATTTTCAAAATCTTTTGTATCGTTGTACAATTTATACAATTTACGCCCACAAAAGGCAAAAACACAAAAAATAAAGAAAAAAACTTAACCTTGCCAGTCCTTTGTTTTGCTTTTTTTTTTTTATAAAAGATCAATTGCTGCCCAAATAAACAATAAAATAAAATACACTGATGAAATCGTAAATAATATATAGTTATGTTTATTATTTGTGTTGGCAAAAAACAGCTTATCAAAATATTGTAGCTATGACTATGACAAAATTAATAACACATCACGAATTCTATATTGTTTTCGACGGTTTATTACTCACGTCTAATTACATTTTTTTATCAAAAAGTTGCAATTTATATAAATCAAGAGATTCTTTTTGCGTCCGTCCAGGCCAAGACAATAAATTATATACGGCAGTAACGCTTCTGATCGGGAGCTTGGAACGGATCTCTTAATTGCTGTTCTTCTCATGTCCACTCTGATCATTGGTGGTAGCACCTGTTAGTTTCCGAGCTATGGGAATATAGTCAGCAGTTAAAACATTATGGAAGCATAAAAAATTATATTAAGAATACCAGAAATACATTTTTATAGAAGAAATAAATAAAAAGCAATACACAAGATACATTTATGTGAGGAAAAAATTAACCACAATCAATTTTTTGGAAATAAAAGATTAATGCTCACAAGAAAATTAAATTTCGGCATTGAATGACACATAAAATGTTGATATTCTGCTAAAACAACATTTTCTGCGTTGAACAAAAGTGTTTTTCTGGAAAATTATGAAGAGCAGCAAGAAAATATTCGGTAGCATGTCTTTTATACTATTAAAGTTAATTAAAATATTTTTCCTTCGAGTTACTCGGGATTAAATATACTGCATTTATTTTATTCATTAATGGGATACTATCGGAAATTGTGTTCATTAACACTTTATCAAAGCAAGTATTATGAGCAGTTACGACCATAGTATCTACCAGAGTACCTAACAAATGAGGCTGTGTAGATCACTAATATAATATCAACATTCATACAAAGTAATATTTCGTAAATCAATATTATCAGTTATTACCCAGGCAGGTATATTAAAACCGCTTTAAGATGTGAATTTTTAAATTTTATTGTATTCATCTGCTAAAAAGAGCTATATATATGAATATCTATTTTTAGTGAATATCTATTTTTAGTGAATATCTATTTTTACTGAATATCTATGTGGTCAGCGTTTACATAACTTCAAAATCAAATTCTGCTGGAGCTGAATAGTTATCATTACTGATAATGATAATGACCAATTGTCTATTAATAATTCTGCTTAAATTATAACAAAATTATTAAAAATCTCCTGAGAGGTACTCTTTAAAAAGTCACATGATGAAAAATATTGCAAGGAAAGGAGATATCGTATATTATTTGAGATTTTACCTATTTAGTGATGATGACATGAATAATTTAAATACAAATGATTTGCTTGTGATTGATGCTAAAATAAGAAAGAAATTTTTTTGTTGTATTTTCTAAGTTATAACAGGATTTTTATGAGTGTGTAAGAAAAGTTAAATATCAATATACGTGTAAGTTAATTTGCAATTAAAATAACGTATTGTTGAACAAATTGCAATTTTCAACAGAATACAGAAGGGAAATATCTGACATTGAATTTCAAAATTAATTTCTTACAATCACCTTCATCAAAGTCTGAGAAAATTATATTAGACAATTAATCTAAAATTGAAATCCTTGATATCCGATAGTTATGTAATATTCACCCATGTGAGAGATCGATTTTCAATCTCATGTAATATTCAAGATATTGCAAGATGATTCTGTATTCAAACCTTCCACACATCTGACATTGATATGGATGATATCCAACGATGTTTCATTCCAATCATTCGTTACTACGTTCAGAATAAAAAGAGATAATTCAACATTTATCATCATTGCGAAACATCAATGCCCAGCCGAAGTCAAATATACAATTTCGAAATTTTATTTCTTTTGAAGAAATCATGCCTTTTATCATTGGAAGATTCGTGTACCATTATCCTCCAGTACATCTTTCTTCCATTCAGCTTTCCATTCTAAGGAACTACATTTAGTAGATATTAAATTATCAATTGTAAATGTTTATTATTATAATGGAATGTGTTATATTTATCAACCGATAACGGAAGATATAAATTTCCGGAATTATTTCCCAGATTTTAAAATTCTTTCTTTTGTTATAATTCTTCAAAATTTCATTAAGAATAATTTGAAATCTACTATGTCATTTTCTCTGACATTGCATGATAGCCATTTGTCATTGTGTGTAATTTTCTCCTGAAGAATTATTGCTTCCAGCCATACTGTTACGTTTCACCCGTACACAATCGTTCACAAATTACGACGGACTTCAAGAATTATTTAAAGAAAACCTAAAAAAAAATCTTAATCAATGGAAGAGACTAATCGCTTGAATTTGTCACCTTCGTTGTATATTCGCGTCTGGTCGGCTTGAAATATTGTTACGTCGTCGAACAGAAACTGTTCTGGCTAACGTCATTATCGAGAAATTTATTTGTCATTTTACAAGGGATGGATTCTGTCGTTAACCGCCATAGAAAACGTCAAATGAATGACAAGAGTAAGAAATCACAACAAATACGAAAAGAAATGGAGAGAGAAACTGAAAGAAACAAACGAGAAAATAATGTAAACATTTGAGCCGAGTCTAACATAAGAGTTCCAAACTAAAGAAAAAGTAAAAAGAAAAGAGAGAGAGAGAAAAAAAGATCTGCAGAAGTGTCATCATTACTCATCGGTGTCTATTATCGTCCTCGAATTCATCGGTCATTTTCTTTTCTTTGTTCCCAGCACCGAATTAAAGGTGTAATGACCGTTCAACCAGACATCGGGGAGCCAGTATTCAAATCAACCCTGCTAATTAGGCATGAATAAAAACTAATCAGATGTGGTGACACTACTTGATGAATGGTTGTGAAAGTCCAGCGTATGGACACATTATACTCAAGTCTTGCTAATAAGCTAACTCTAAATCTCGTAAAATTTCGAGACAGGTCTTACTTCATAATCACTATTTTTTAGAATTGGCGCTTTATAATCTTCCTTTGCATTACATTACATATGTTTCTATGCTCTATGGTAACTATGTAATCTTGCAAGTGATTTATAAAATATTATCTGACGCTTGCGTAAATTTCTCAATCTCATATAAAATTGGTTGAATTCAAAACAGTTAACATTTCACTACTTTTGGAACATGCAGAAAAACAATAAGTCGTGGATTGTGGCCCCATTACAACGGTTCACATTAGATCACCGAAGTTAAGCAACGCTGAGCTTGGTCAGTACCTCAATGGATGGCCGCTTGGGAATACTAGGTGATAAAAGCTTCTATGTTAGGATTGTGTAATGGATAAAGATTCAAAATTGTTAATCGGAGAGCCGGGTTCTATTTCCTGTTCGGTTCTTTATATTCACTTACACTCAAATACCGTTGGGAAATGTATGTATCCAACTCTTCTCAGCTAGCAATGGTTTAAGTAGCAAGCATTTTATTTTTAAACCATTATTCTCTACAAAAATATTTTTTTGCAATCTAAATATATCTTATGGCTTTAAATAATCCGCATAAGTTTGGTAAGCCGTACAAAATGAAGTAATAGATCGACAAAATTCTGATTCTGATTCTATAAACTCTGCAGATGACTGGGATATTTCTCATCGCATTTATATAGCTCAACTGCCAATAATTGAATTTTCTGCTGTAGGTAAAGGGTTCATTTTATTTATATCATATTTATTTTACTCTCTTCTAGTATCTTTTGTTACCAAGTGTGATATTTGAGAAGAACTCAACAACTTTCTCTTGCTTCCCATATTGTTTGATTTTACTAATTAAATAATCACATAGACAATCAAAAATAATCATGAAAACCATTTTAAAATACATCACAGTAAACTTTCTCACTTGTAGCAGAATTGCTAGTCAGCTGCCCTTAAGGAAATATTTGACATTGAGAAAACCATCAACATTACTATCATACTTCAGTACAACTTTCGAGTGGATTTAACCAAAATAATTTATCTGGGCGTCACCCAGTCAGCAGACAAATACTAATATCCCGACGAGAATTGACGGAAAACAATTTTTTCTCATTTACTGTTTTTTGTTTTGTTTTGTTTTTTTGTTATATTACTGTCATTGCATTCTACAAGGACCAGTCCTTTGAACGACTTTTCGTTCATTCATGCCGATATTGCCAAAGCGTTTTGTTCTGATTTGCTGATTGCATTGCTATCGATCTATTCTACTGGGGCACATTCTGAAGACCAACGTTCTTTTAAGCCGAATAACAATTTGTCAAAGCGTTTTTATTAATATATTTCAATTTGTGTTGATATCAAATCGTTTTCTTAGTATAAATCATACCAACGGGCAACATTTGAATAAAATATTTTTAAACTTATTTTATCAGCTATATTATCAATTCACGTCCAGGTTCGTGTCCGTTGGTGATAATTTTTCTTAAATAACCTGACACTGAAAAGGAATTTCATTTTCTTATTTTAAATTTGTATTTCTCTAAAGAAATGGAATGAAAGAAAATATTCGTATCGATAATAGAAAAACAGTCCTTTGATAAATTTTAAAGATGCCTAAGTCGATCATTGCTGTATTCATGTTATCTGCTTACGCTGTTCAAAAATCGTTTGACTCAATAAGAGAATGGTTCGAAAACTAACGAATAGAATCTAACCTGTCTACAGATTTAGTTCACGCGTTTAAAACGCTTCAGGCTCTAAAAATGGGACGTGCTGAAAGAATTGCAGTTAATTATACACATTGTTATGCAATAACATGAGAGTCTTTTGACAAAAACGACTAAAAGTCTAGAGACGACAATGAAAGTAACTGGAGCCTGACTTAAATGAGATAATTCATTATGACGGTTACATTGTCAGATAACAATAACTTAGATTTGTATTATTACGAAAAGACATACACGCTATTTTCCTGATCAACAAACGAAGGAATGTTTATCGTATTATTTTATGACGGCCATTATTTATATATCTGATACAAATATTTACAAATACGTTACAAAATTATATTCACTCAAAATTAATTATTCCACAAGCCAAAAAAAAACCTCTTGTCGAGAATTAGCAGCGTCTATTTACCTATATTAATTGAAACAATCCACTTCTGTTTTTACTTTAACAGCTCTCATATCACTTATCATGATTGTGAGAGTGTTTAATATTTAAATAATGTATGTCTGTTGATCTATCTTTAAGGATAAAAAGACTTCAATATATTTCGCAAATAAATTTTTATTTTAATTACGCAATCAAAAAATATCGTCAAAGAAAATGGTTCGGATATTTGAATTTTTGAGTCATTTTTAAATTCAGATTTAATCTGTTGTGTTCTTTGGCACATGAATGACCTAAGAAAATGTATTAATTTATCTCTTTTTTGTCTACTACAGCCATACCTAGCTCAATGGCCTTTGGTGGTAATGTATCTAAAAGAAGGAAAACTGAATAAAAAACATGGTGATGTAATCGGAAAACAACATTACTTTATTTCCAAAGATGACATGTTAATTCAGATATAATAAATAAAGGGATATCTTGTCGAGTGATGAACGCCTACATTTTGAAAGGAGGTATATTTTAAAAATCTAACTACAAAAAATATGTTGAAGATCCCGTGACTTTACCAAAATATCCAGAGCAGCAATTTATCGCTGGAAATCCGCTTAGATTATTTGATTTTGAATGCGATGAGATTACATACTATGAAAAACATAAAAAAGGCGGTGCTTTTTAGAAGTTACCATTTTGAGGATCTGTTCACACTTTAGAGAAGTAAACAATGAAGATGAGGAGGACTGCATCCAGTTAGGCTAAAGCAAGTGAGAAATAACCAAAATGCTTCCTTGATTTAATGACAGTGGTAATGTGCTGATAAAACACCTGTATCCGAAATCGATATAACATATAATTTATTTTTCTCTTCTTCTCTAATAACTCTTCGTGAGTTTACGTTTTTACGTTCAAGGTTGATATTTTCTTTAAAATCAAACTTAAATCATTTACACACAATATTTTCGTATTATCTGACGAGACGATTAGATAAAGACGATGAATGTTGAAAATATGGGAACTTAGTTCAGAATTTTGCTTATAGTCCAAATATAGAAAATCATTGTTTGACATGATATATTTTACCTAAAAAATAATTGAAAAAATTAATTGAATATGTTTTACTTAACTTCTGAATTGAGAAAGTAATAGTTTTATAAATATTGTTCATATTCTTCGTACTTTTTGCTATCAAAAGTTTTCGGACATTTTCAATTGTCTATCGACGTGGCTAACCAACGAAGAATTTCGTACTGAAATTTTTATCTAATCTGCAGAAGAAGATTGTTTTTGTACCGTTAACAATATCATGGAATAAATAGTCTTATTTTGTTTTTGCTACAGCTTACAATGCTTGTGCTGTTTTTCTTCAGTCAATTTTTACTACTTGACTAGGCATTGAAATCAAAATTACTATTCCAGAAAAGCTCAAGAAACTGAACTTTGTCCGGTGTTCCTGAGGTTTACCCTTGAAAGTTTATACGGACAAGTGTAAGCGAAAAGCTGATGTTTTATGATAATAAGAGTAAAGATGAGCATATTAGCCCGGCATAAATTATGTTAATAAACCAAATAGATTTGATATTTTACAAGTATTGTTTTCTGAATTTTACCAGAGAAGATATTTTAATCATTATTAATTAGTCCAGAATGATTTCCTCGTGTGATCAGGAATCTAACGCAGAAAGACAAACTGGAAGCATTAACATTATAATGAATTTAAAACAATGACTACAATGAAATTCGTCCTAACAAATGATATAAGATTATTATATTCATTTTTTAAACATTTGGAAATATATTTTTAATGTTCTTGAATTACTCATGAAGGAATGTGACAAATAAGAAATAAGAAAGTAGTAATAACTTCTATTCATTTTTCAAGGAGATTTATCGCGCACATGGCAAAAAAGAAGAGTGTTTGAAAAAAGAAGGTGTTCAGTTACAGAGCAATATTCTTGCACGCACATGCCAGTAGAGGAAGACGATTTGGTGATAAATAAATGCCGTACAAGGCTCAAATAGTCGTTTGTCAAACAGCACATTGTTATCAATGTTTAATCATATTAGTCACGGTGTAACCAAACTTTACTTCAATTACGGGATTTTAAACAAGATTCGTTGAATGCCATTCGGTGCAATATATAATTTTTCTTTCATTCATACATTCATATCAGAATCCATTTTCTTAAATTGTTTTCCTATTTATCAAGTTAACATTAACCAGATAGCTGTTAACTTAGAAGAAATAATATATTGTTGTAGGAAAAATATCTATCACCTACTGCTATAACACCATTATTCGCTACTTATGTCGAGTTTAAACAATGAAATAGATGTTATTACATTCGTATCGACACTCGTAAATATTCTTGTTTAAACTGAAGTATATATTATATAAATGACAGTTTCTTGGATGACATATGTGGATATGTTTCTCCAATAATATTGGACATATTTGATCACTGATTAAAGACAGATTACTGAATTCTGATTTTCTCTTAAGGAAGACCAAATCTAATTTGATATTTGGCACTGTAATATCCGTTCAATAATCTCATATCTAATTATAGATTACCGATTATTTATAATTATTATTAATGTTTTCTATTAAAACAAGGATTGAAATAGAACTTTCTTTGCCAGTGATTTTCGTGTGAATATATTGAAGATATCATAAACTCTTTGGAAAGATTGTTGCATCCTCTGTTTTATTTTCTATTCCTGCCTTTCTAGAGTAGTTCTAGAATAAGTAAACATGACTTATAATTTCGAAAGCATTCATGGGACAAATATTGTTTTAATTGTTTTATTACTTGTGAAACACTGTTGAACAATTTTCCATTCATTTAAAATAAAGATTTCTTAAAGTATATTGTAACGATATATAAATTTAATATGCTCAGAACTCTTCTTACATTGACTAAACATGAATTATTTCAGCATTTCAATGTGGGTTGTAAGCATAATCCATCCTTCTGTTACTTAATGCCATAATGCTTCATGTCACATTTGGCTATCTAAAATTATTAGAAGTAGTCATAAGTTGTTAATTTCTGACAGGAATTCAAAGTATCAGAAAAGTAATTTGATATTTTATAATTTGTAACTAATAAAAACATTTGCCGAAAATAAATTTAATTGAAGATAAAATTCTACATAGCTACAAAAGTATTAAAACTACAAAAAATGAAATGGTGTCAGAATTTTATAAAACAATTATTTCCTTTATAGAATTTTAAAATACAGTATTCGTAACATAAGGCAGTGTTATTTGTTAAAAAGTTGTTTTATTTTCGATTTGTTTTTTTGAAAAGAATCATTATTTGGAGTTTAGGTGTAAAATTGTTGCATAATTAATGTTTTAAACACAAATAAAGAATTCAGTTAATTACTTTGAATATGTAAATTTATTCCTAGCGTTGTGTAGAAAATTTGATTATTGTTAAAATTCAATAAAGCATGATAGTAATTCTAAAAAAAAAGATCTCTTATTATGAATATATTAGCACGTATGGGAAACTTTCTGTTTGAGTTTGCATTCTAAGAGAGAAAAATCTTCCGTATTCTAATCAATATATTTTCCCATAGCAGACTGATAACGACAGTAAAATAATTTTCTAAATTTTTGCATAAGAATTTCATGATTAAAGAATATATTCTACGCAGAACGAATATGAATATTGTGAAAAAAATCTATGATTATGTGTGTAAGATAGAAAAGAGAGAGAGAGAGAGAGAGAGAGAGAGAGAAAAGTAGATCATTTTCCTACCTCTACAACATAAAATAAAAAGTCTTAATTTCATTAAATAATTCCAATTGATTGTGGAAAATATAGACACAGAAATATATACAGTTCTTTGAGTTTGTGATATAATAAAACAACTTAATTTAGTGCAAATCATTGCCTGCATGAAAAGACATCTCACATAGATTATACAAACTTTGAAATCTACAAAGATTACGCACTCATAGAATGATGTAGAATAAATTATTGACATATTATGCAGGAATATTACAAAACTTTCTATATAGATGTGAACTTCTCAAAACCGTCTTTCCACAGTATATGACCAAGAATTTTCAAAAAACCTCTTCCTTATACTGTTCTTAATTCTCAAGTTTCCAAGCTATTGCATCTTCAGCATGCTTCTGTAGAACTTCGTCTCTGTTGCCTATTAAGAAATCTTTCCGCATTCTTCCGCTGGATAGGCCAATAGATATTAGTTAATAGTTTAACAATTTTTTCTCCAACTCTACTATTTTTGTCTCTCTCTTAATTCATTCAGTCCTTGGTTTTTTCTTTCGAAGCGTCTTTGCATTTCTCTGCTTTTATTGTCTGTTGTCTGATATAATGAAGATGTCATTCCACACTATTTCGAACAAAAAGTTAAGAATGAAGATCACATCAATATTGGAAAGGGAAATAACAGCTATTGTGCTTGAGAAACCTATTTCCTCTAAAATAGTTTTAAGGGAATTATTTTGAAATTTAAACCGACAGTAGTTTCAGCTGTTCGGTCATTGAATACCACGTTTCCTCATACAGCAGCTATTTGTTTTCCCTTACATGTGTTTTTAGTGTAAGGCGTAAATTATATGGGGGAATTAATATAGATTTGTTAGTTGCAGCATGACTGTTATTCTGTTCTGTATATATATATATATATATATATATATATATATATATATATATATATATATATATATATATATATATATATATTTGAGATGGGGTATTATGTAAATGGTGGACTATTATGATCTATGAATATATGTACTCAATTCCTAAACATAGACTAATCTCGGACAAATAGAACCAATTAATATAAATACCTTTACGCTAATGCATTACCTTGCTTAACGTGATTGGCAACACTCGATCGACAGTAAGTAATTGTCTCTTTATATATTTGTCTATCATTTGATCTTGGAAATATTTCAGTCTGAAACATTTTCTTTCACATAAATCATTGTCAAACTTAAAACATAAGATACGCAGATTACACCATTTTGACAGCAGAAGAAAAGAAAGACTTGAAGACCTCTTAGACAATTTTTAATGAAAACTTGAACTGAGAAATAACCCTGTCTGATCGTTTACAAGATGAACAACCCAAAATGCACGCGACAAATGGGAGACGTTATAATCAACGATATTAAAAATTAAAGAGCTGGCAATGTTTATATCAAACAGCAGAAAATATGAGGTAGAGAAAAGCAAAGACCCTTTGAAAATATCTCCAAGGACTGAATGTATTAAGAAGCAGAAGAACTTAGTAGAAATGCAGAAACAATTTTAGACTGTTATGTAATATCGGTTGGCCTATCCAGCGGAAGAATTCAGAAAGATTTCTTCATAGGCAGCAGAGAAGAAGTTCTACAGAAGCATGCTGAAAATGCAGTTGATTGGAAAATTGAGCAACAAGGAAGATTTAAGAATGCATACTGTGAATAAGGGTTATATGATGTGGAAAGACGGTTTTGAGAAGTTGACACTTTCTGGAAATATTGAAGACAAGATATGCAGATGGGAAAATCCAGAAGCCAACTTAATGAACTTCTGGAAATGGATGGGAAATTGGTACTAGAAAAGTGAGTAAAGTCTCAAACATTGCTTAGCTATAGGAAGGTTATATCAAGTTCTGTAAATTATGATCTTTCAGGTCCTCAAAAAGTATAACGCCTAGTTGATGAAGAATCTTCATTAAGCACAAATATTTAATTTCAAATCCTAGTGAAGCTTACACAATGAGTGTGTGGGATCAAGGGGAAGGAATTGTTAAAAATGTTCAGAGTATATTAAAATATATAAGGCAACACATATAATTAAAATATATGCTTAATTGATTTTTCTATCTTAATAAACTAAACAAAGTGAAATTTATATAAAGACAAATGTGTGAGGGAAATAAAAAGAGAGTAGTTAATTATTTAATTCCGATTTCTAGTTATTAAGAACAAAATAAACAAATGGTTTTACATGAAAGATATTCTATATTTCAGATTATCTGCTATACCTTCTCTTTCGTTTACATTTCTAAGTCTGAACTTCGAAGATAAAGATTTAAAAGGGAAATCCAAACTTATTGTAGGCCACTGATTTGGCGGCGAATCGTACGAGTGACATGTAAATATTTACACGGTTAATAAACCGTTAGATGGAAAGCATTTATATCCGCGCTGTGAAACATTTTCTCCAGAATAGGTTTCATGTTAGAAACTTCACACATTGTGTCAGAATTTTACGAGCCTAAGCCAGCAGGTAAGGCGCTATGATTAAGTTAATAAACTCACACCATTCCAATTTAGTTTCCTTCTCATAGACTGAAGTGTGTGCATGATTGAGAGGTTTGACATGTAACTAAATTGTTGTAAGTATATGTAAAGGAGGTACGAGAGTGTTTCTGAACCACTTCTCAAAATCTGTGGAAATGTTCAGATATTAAAATTATTTTGGAAATCCTTTATTGGCCAGGGCATG
Source organism: Acanthosepion pharaonis (assembly GCA_903632075.3). Lineage (NCBI taxonomy): Eukaryota > Metazoa > Mollusca > Cephalopoda > Sepiida > Sepiidae > Acanthosepion > Acanthosepion pharaonis. The sequence goes on from CAHIKZ030002201.1 coordinate 2,826,989, forward strand.
TATGCTCAGAACGTCACATATATTATGTATATATACACGGTGCGTAAATATTTTGAGGAGACATTGAAAGCCGTAAGTAAAGCACATCTTATAAACAGCAAAATTGATAAATAAATACAAAATATTGTATAGAGATGTAGTATTATAGAATGCGAAGGCCAGAACCATAATGGTCAGCGATTGTCCAGAGTGCCTCGTGGGCGTTGCATTTTGACAGCGATGGATTGCTTTGACTGGGTTTTGGATAAACAGCTCAAACTCATCTGATGGTCGCAATTATTTTGTATAGCCACCGGCTAAGACCACGCGCAGAGTAACGCTGTGATATGCGGTCCTGTGAATCCAGCCTACCACCAATTTCCCCTAATAAAGCGAATGAGAAAAAGAAGTGGCCCTTTTCGTTGATACGATTGCAGCCTGGGGACCCAGAGCAGGAACAGAACGCAAAAGATTGGTTAGATTGGTTAGATTACATGTATATATGATATAACTGCCACAGCCACAATGATGACATCAGTGATGGACCGAAATCGTTGACATGCAAGCGTTGTATGTATTGATATTGAACACTATTCGACTAATGGTGGGTTCCAAGTGTTCACTCTTATTGTGGGAGTGTTGAAAAACGCTTCACATTTAATAATCACTCAGATTTATGTTTGGCGTTTTACGTGGATCACCCAGGTTTATGAGCAGAGGCAGAGTCCTTGTGAAAAGCATAGGAAACTTTCATCACGTACAAGATTCACTCAGTGTAGCCAATAGCAGTCAAAAAATCCATGTTGAAAGAAGTGGGATGACATGACGCGTTCTTCAGTACCTACCACCCAAAAAGGTAGAATTTGGTGTACATAACATGGTGTATATCAGAAGGATCCACACAGGACGACACCTGGTTGAATTTTTTTCCTCTGAAAAAATTACAGAACATGCCAGGTACTTTTCTATGTTTCTGTTTTTTCAACAATCATTTTGCTCGGAGCGACCGTAGTTCTTGCGTATATCATGAAATAAACATATCCGCTTATTATCGAATGTCATCATTCAACACATTGCGAATTGTGCCATCGTATCCATGGTGATATGTGGCAATAACCCTTATGGATATTCCAGAATTAAAATCGATAAAATTCTAGACCCGACGTACAAATTGTGATGACCTGATATGGTTCGAACTCTATGAATGGTTTTCCCCTTCGCTACAGGCAACATTTCCCCGCTGGTGGCTTCTCAACTCCTTCAGAAATTTATGCGAAAACTACTTACTGACTTAAAAAAAAAAGCATCTCTATGATTTGTGCGTATTGCAACAATTACATCATGTTTCATCTCATGCGTTCACTGATAATTATCTATTTATGCACTGAAAAGATAAAAGAAGACATAAAGTAATTATAATTTCATGGAAGCGCACAATCACATGTCCTCATATATATTACGTGTCCTTTATTTATATGCAATATTAGTTATATTTATTTCTGTCATATATAATATGAATATATAATTTGTTTATATAAGCAAATGCCTATAAAACTTATGAAAATACATCTACGCTTTTTAATGTTGCTTTCTTACTGTATACTGAATCCTTGTTATATTTCACTAAATTCATATTCAAATCCACATGTGCCAATAAATAAATAGATAAAAACGACATCCAACCATACCTATATATATATATTTCTTGTAGAGATATAAGTAGCGCTGTATTTGTGTATACACAATAGATTTTAGACAGTTATAAATAGAGAAAAGTTAATTTAAATTACTTATATTATTCGGACTGTTATCGTCATCTTCATTGACATATTCATAACGTTTCAGCTGTTGTAAGCTTCAGCATTCTTCCGAAGAAGGTCGGAACATACAATAGCCGAAACTTTATGAATAGTTCAATAAAGATACGGATAACAGTCCGAATAATGTAAAAAAATTGAATAACCATAATATCTCATCTCAGAGATAGAGACAGATATAGAAAATTTAATGGCGATAAAGATTATAAAAAATGGATCAAAATTATTCAAAATGACTGACGGTAACTGATGTGGGGCCAAAGTTGGGACCACAGAAGTAAAACATGGTATACGGATTAGATGTAAGAAAGATATATTAACAACAGGTTACAGAGATAGTGTAAGCGGAGCTTAGTATATCACTCTCTATGTCGCTAGAGTGCTATGTCGCCTACTTAATATAGGCCCGGAAGAGACTACTGTGTAGGTAGTTTCCGGTCTCACAATAGTAACTTACAAAGAGAAGTCTGCTGGACGAAAGAAAACATACGTATTAATTTGTCCAATTTAATTTTTAATACCGAAAAGAAAACTTTGAATATAGATCTTATTCGATCTTTTAAGTTGCATTCATTAGAGTTGAAACATTTTCTTTAAATTACTTCAAAACTTTCAAGCCATGTTGTTTACATATGCAGAAGCGCTTTTGAACACTTTTGAAACTATAGGTCAATTTTGCCCATTCCAAATTTTATTTTAATAGTAGCCTGTAGTACATATAAGTTAATTTCCATTGTCCTAGTAAGTTTACATAAAGTAGTAACAAAGAGAAAGATGAAAAACCGTTCGAAAGTAATTAGATTATACAAGAAAGATAGCCGAAAAATAAGTTTAAAGGTTCGTGTTAAAATAAATGTAAAATAAATAACAAAGGGAAAACTGTTGCTTAACTAAGTGAATGTCAAAAATGGAAAAATAAAGGGTAAAGAAGATAAGATTATTATTTTCTAAGTAGAAAGGATCATGGGATAGATAATAAAAATAGGAATTATCTAACTAATTATTGATTTCTCTTCGACAAAAGCAATTATCTTTTACTTAAATAAATTTTAAAAAAGAATACTAATAGATATTTATTTTGCGTCGTTATTTTAAGTGAAATTGAATTCTGAATATTATTTTTTGATTTTTATTCAGCTGATAATGGTTTTCGAAATGTGCTTAAGTTAAAGAGATTATCCTTTTAACAAACTTAAAGGTTAAGTGCTAATATAGATGGGAAAATGACACACTGAAAACTAATACTTCCATTTTGTTATGAAAATCTTTTTTTTCAAATGATGAAGAATAATTAACAGTAGATAAATAATCTTGTTAAACCTAATTGCAACTTCAATTCTGACACCGCTGACGCAAGAAATCATTTTTTTACACGTCCCAGAAAAATATAATGAAACAAATTAGAGAAAATTCCTTACTCTGAAATATTGAAACTTAACAGTTTCAACACCTAATGTTCGGTGGAAGTTTCATTTTTCTTAGGTTTAGCGCATGATTATTATCAGAAAAATCGAAAACGACAAATATAGTCGTACTGTAGCTGATAGATATTATTACTTACCTAAAATTAAAAAGTTTACTTATTTCATATTGTTTTCATACTGTTAGCGTTTTACAGATGAAATCATATTGAAGAGTATTCAATCTAATTTCAGTGACATGACGGAAAATTGGGATGTATAATATTTTTGATATATATATATATATATATATATATATATATATATATATATATGTGTGTGTGTGTGTGTGTGTGTGTGCGTTATTTTTGTGTGAGTAAGACATGTATTTAAGTATTATTCTCGAAAGGAAAAATATGTACATTTAAAAACACAAGCACATAATGTGATGCACAAACATCTGTGTGTGTGCGCGTGCGCAAACTCATTGAAAAACGGACAACATTTCAGCTACGTAAGAAAGATCTTTTGTCACAGATTGGGATATTGAAAAATACTCCAATAAAAACAAATATAGATGTGACCAGAAAACTATGTGGTCGGTGTGTTTGTCTCGACCCGTCGTACGTTTAAATGTATCGGTCTTACATCTTCATTGTGTCATTATATTCTATCTGCCAATAGATACATAATCACATCAATAAAAATGGTACCTATGTCTGATGATATGAAGAATTTTTGCGGTTAAATTTCGTTACATTTAATTATATTATCTATCTATCTATCTATCTATCTATCTATCTATCTATATATATATATATATATATATATATATATATATATATATATATATGTTTGTGTGTGCGGGGGGTGAAAAGCTTGACGACGTTAATTCTTATAAATGTATGGCCCCAGTCGTATCAGGAGTTCCACGCCCATGTGATATCTATCTATCTATCTATCTATCTATCTATCTATCTATCTATCTATCTCAAAGCAATCGGACATGTCGCGACACTGAGTAGCTGTGATACAGCGAAACATACTGATGAATATTTACTCCCGGAAATCAAGTCGAGCTCTCTAAGGAAGGGGGCATTACTCTTCAACTAAATTGAAATGAATTCTCCGAGCTATTGGCGTGTTTCGTAAAAAGAAAAAAGTTAAAATTCCCTTCCTTCGCTCACTGCGGTAGACTATTCTAGTTCCACGTGAAGAGGGGAATTAACAGGGGATAACTGATAACTAACGTCCATCCGCGGAACTAGAACAGTCTACCCCAGTGAGCGAAATAAAGGGTTCAGTTCGACATTCCAACCACCTGACGAATGCCGGAGAGTAAAACGGCTGAAACGTTGTAAAAAAATATGGCGACCAAGATGAGGACAATAGTCTGAATAATATGAATATTATATATATATATTTATGTGTGTGTGTATGTGGTGTGTGTGTATGTGGTGTGTGTGTTGAAAAATGTTTGATAGAAAGTTTGATATATATTGCATACAGGACGATAAAACTACTGATCAGTAATAAAAGCGAGTTTAACTTTTAAATATGTGTTTTAAAAAAGGTTCTTTTTTTTAATTTTCTGATTTCCTTCAGTAAATTACACTTAAATGCGGCGAGTAATATTTCTTGCATGAATTCCTAACAACATCTGTAGAAATAAAACATTTGTTTAAATCTTAACTGACAATCGCTTTCCTTTCTTTTCCTTTCTCGAATTAATTGTTGTCTTAATTGATTGAGTGAAGAAACACCTGAAGTAGTCTTAAGTGAAACACTTAAGTAGATATCTAATGGGCGTAGAATGAGAGAATAAAAAAATATGACTGTCAACTGTTGTAATTTGTGGTAAAGTGATTAATAGTAAAACGAATTTAATCTTTCATTATTTTTCTGGTGTAATGGAAGGGAGAAATGGGGATAAAAAGATATGTACTGAAAAGAAAATATGAATGTAAACTTCTTGTAAAATTTAATAGGCAAAATAAATTAAAAATCCTTTCACGTATTGGAAATATTGAAAATGAGTACAAAACGTAAAAACATGAGCTAGCAGGTGAACAGAAATATCAGTGACTGGTAATAACCAGTGCCAAAACTGAGAGAAAAGAAAGAACGAATGAAGAATGGAAGAAAGAATTATTAACAAAAGAAGTGAGAGAACACAAAGAAAATTGGTGAGTAATAACGACAGAAATGTTTAGAAAATGAAAAGACGGAAGGAAGGAAATTGACGAATGGAAGAAAGTTTTGATATGTTTGATCAAAAACAAATAAAAGAATAAGCGAACAAAAGATATATTAGCAGACAGAAAATAACAAGATAAAAGAGTAAAATAAGAAATATATAAAATGCAAAAAACCCAATAAAAAATCTGTATGAGATACAATAGAAAATATGAGAAAAAAAGAACAAAGTCATTTTAAAAAGTAGAATGGAGAGCAAAGATAAAATGGAAATGTTAATAAACATCGAATGAAAGAATAATGAGAATATAAAAAAACATAATAAGAAAGAGAGTAGGAATTGTTTAACTGGTATTTTGCTGAAAGATATGAAAAACAAATGACACATTTGTGCAGTTTCAGGAGTGAAAATATTCACTTTGGCATCAGCAACGTTCAAAAACATTATCCATAAATTTGTTGCATTCTGAGACCGACACAGCTGACACCGGCACCTGATTCTGCTTTTAAACGCGACAGCAAGGAATCATAATGTCTGGAACGGAACAGACAATCTATCAGTGACAGGCATGAAATTCAATTGTGTAGCTATTATTTCTATACAGACAAGAATTTTCTTTATACACTCATTCAAAAAAGACATAAGCAAGCACAGAGACATATAAATTCGCTTGCATGTACGCACGCACCCACATATATGCTTACATATATAGACAGAGATAAGTGTCAAAGGTAGAAATTATATAGTTTTCATCAAACGTAAAATTAACTCTCCCTCATTCTCTCACTTTCTCCCTATCTCTTTATATTATATATATATATATATATATATATATATATATATATATATATATATATATATATATATATATATATAAACCGAGCATTTACTGAAATATTTGTATCTATAAAAAGAAAGTATAAACATAAAATGTCTTAAATTAATTGTCGGACTTTGTCCATTTCATAATGTGTGACGTCATTTCTTTACATTTGGATACGCCAAGAGCAGATGTGAATGTACGTGAGAGAATCATGGAAGATTGTAGTTTAAAGACAGTAAAATCAACCTTGCCAGCCGAACGCTCCTCTGTGGCCGAATCGGTTAAGTCACGTCAAGATAAAGGACGGTACCGTATAGGATACAATTTCGATTCCCGTCGGAGGAAGAATATTTTCTTTGAAAATTTTTCGGACATTCAGGCCGGTAAATGTTGTATAATGCTGTTTATTATAAAGAGAGCATTTACTTAAATATTTGCATCTAAAAACAGAATATATACATAAAAGAAAGTAAATGGATTTTAATAATCCGGTATATTTTTTATCACTTAAAACATCATTTTAGTGGATACTCTTATTTGAGTAGACGTTCCGTTTATTTATTCAACAGTATATCTATTTATCTATTTGCATCTACCTTTCTCAAAGGTCGAGAAATCTTATTAAATAATAGTCTACAATCTAAGGCACGATTCAAACCTGCGTCACCATTCGTCTAACCAACTCAACTATAGAGAACGTGTCGGTCAGGCCAGATCCCTTGTGAGTGTGATGTGTCTAATGTGAGCTCCCTCTGCCCAGATTGTCTCTGGTTCGATTTCTGCTGGAGAGCGCAAGTTTTCTAACTGAAGCCGAGATGGCAATTCCGGTCTGATAACATTAATGATTATTCTAAGGATTTCCACATATGTTAGTGGAAAAAAAGAAAATCAAAACAAAGAACTTGAAATGAGGTTAGTATCAGCCCTGCTCATGGAAGGTAAAAATAGAACGAGTTAAAAATTGCAGTATCATTTTGGAGTCTTTAAAATATGTATAATATTTCTTGCCCCAGTTAAAAACTTGAAAGTTATTTTCGACATCAGCTGACAGTTTTATCGTATCGTTTCTATCGGCACTGTTATAAAAACAGGAAGAAATATCTGTGTAAACAGTATAAATAATGATTTGAGCGCTGATGACATCGGAAAGGTCGTTGATGTAGATACCAAACAATATTGGTCTCAGCATCGAGTCAAGGGGCACACCCGCTTGGCTGATATTCGTTTTGTCTCAAATAGTTGCTGGATTATGGTCAGATACAGCTTTCACATATATCACTTCTAATTGAGTGAGGATTACTGTGTCACCTCTCATTCTTCCAGCCAGTTCCTGTTATTTTTAAGCCCTAGGATTTGCGATATTGAAAACCACATCTATCTGTTGATCTCCATATTTCTATGCCTTAATATGTATCCCACACGGATATTAACTGCGTTCCGCATATCATTCTGGACTAATCTGTTAGCAGAGCGATAACTCGGCAAAATATAGTTAAATAAAAATAACTTAAAAATAACGGTTCTCATGTTGGTCTAGCCGAATGAATATCTTGACTGTTTGTGTTCGTGTGTAGAGATATCTATAAAGGAAGGATGAAACCGAGGCCTTATACTTCGATTTTCTTAAATATATGTGTGCATTATATTCATAAATTCGCAAATCAAAGAAGAATTCCAAATTACTCAATTAAAAAATCACGTTTAACTTCACAGAAAACATCTTATTAATAATATAAGTAATAGAGAACACAACATAAATTTCGCAGTGTATTAATAATATTCGTAAAAAAAACTGTAAATGCAGCACAAACTACGATTGTCCACGATATGTTAACTATCTGCAAAATAAAATACTATTTCAAGTTGATGAAATAGCCAAGAGAAACATGATTTGGAGGAATAGGAAAATATACCTGGAAAGAAATAATCTATTCTGATAATAAATATTATGACAATTTAAAAATAAACCTCTAAAACACAACTAAAATGAAAAGGAAAACATGAAAACGCTACCAACTAATAACAACTTATAACATTGTAGATGTTTCTTAAAGAAGAACATATCAATAATCACGAAATTAACCTACTGAAGACTGAAGACATGTGGATACTAAATAAAATTTAATTTGGTTTGTTACAACTATATCCTGACTCAAAAACAAAGTACCAAATGAAAACCTAAATCTAATAACATATGTTATATATGCCAAAATGGAAAACTGAAGTTTATATATATATATATATATATATATATATATATATATATATATATATATCAATAAATTATTAACGGTATAATAATAATAATAAAAATAACCAAATCTGATGTGAAAATTATTCAAAAAGCTGCTTTCTTTTCACTTACATTAATTTCCTAGTGACATATTGGTAGAGATTACGTTATTTATACTGACACATATATATATATATATATATATATATATATATATATATATATATATATATATATATATATATATATATATATATGTATTTTATGTATGTATGCGTGAGTTTTTTGTGTGTGTGTGTGTGTGTGTGTGAGTGTTGATATCAATCAATTAGTCTTAGCTAGTTTTAAAATGAATTCCGAGAAATGTAATAATCAATCATTTTATATCAGATGCTTATAGGAATGATTTTTTTTCTTCAAAACACTTCAGTATTTTATTGTCATCTTAAAAGAAAAATTTTGCAAAATATTGCAACTAAAATAAGAGAGAAAATACAGCATCGACAAATTATTTTTCTTATTTGAACGTATAATTGTTTATTCATGAGTTAACATTGAATTCCGTGTCTGAGAGAAACATTAGTGACGAGACATTGTTTCAAAAATAGTAGAACCTAATTAGTTTATATACAGCTCGAAATCTGTCTATTTTCTTTTATTTTTCACTCTTATTCCGTTTACATCTATATAGGTATCTATATATCTACAAACAACAATGCAATACACTCCTTATATATGTATCAGTCTGTGTGTGCGTGTAATAAACAGATCGGAGAAAATTGCTCATAGCAGAAAAACTTAAAATTTCAAATATATAATTCAAATATATATATATATATATATATATATATATATATATATATATATATATTAACTTAGATAATAATTATAACTCTATATATAACTATATATATATATATTTATATATATATATATATATATACATATATGTATATATATATATATATATATATATATATATATATATATATATATATAATTATGTTTTATAAAAAATAACATAAATATGTTATAAGATCACTACAAAAATATAACTTTTAAAAACATTTATTTTATTTTCAACATCATCACTTGATAAGACGCCGAGGGTGTTGAAACAAGATGGCTATTTTTGTAGTGATTTTATAACATATTTAAGTTATATATTTTTTTTTATAAAAAATAATTATATCTGCTCTACTTTGTATTGAGCACTCTTTTAAGAATAGTAATTGTTGGTTATTGAAATTCATTCCGTATACATCAATTATATATTTGAACACACACACACACACACACACACACACACACACACACATATATATATATATATATATATATATATATATATATCCCAAATACCTATAGTTCCGCAATATGTGAGCAAATCTTAAATAACAAATGGTGTGCTGCTAATTTTAGTGCTGATTGGTTCACTGTTGTGTCCCGGTCACACTCTTTATTTCATCTGAAAGTGCTGGAGGCACTTTATATCGGGTCCCGCAAACCTTCCCTATGTAAACAGCGTGAATCTTTGTTGGGGCTCGCTGTTATTTGTCTCTAGCTCCTTGTGTTTATTTTTTTCCTCCCCATTTCCCTTTCATTGCACATTTTCTAGTGTTTTTAATTTAAGTCAAATCTCCCGTGGAAGCCTGAAGAGCGGGAGCGAAAACGATTGCTTCGTTTTTAATATGTCTAATAATATTAAGGTTCACACTTTTATTTCTCTGATTAAATTTTGTGCCGACAAAAATATCTTTTAAATATATATATATATATATATATATATATATATATATATATATATATATATATATATATTATTATTATTATTATTATTATTATTATTATTATTATATACCATATATATAGTATATAATGAATTTCATCTGACCCTGTATAGCCGTTTGTTTCTGTGCATAATACAAATATTGTATTAAATTATACTTAGTTCAAGAATGCTTTGTGGTACCCAAATACGCGCCTGTATACCAATGTACATTCTTTCTCATTCTCTTCCTCTTTCCCACGAGAACAATTACAAACGAACATTTTTTTATCAATGGCCTTCTCATTTTCATCTCTTTGTTTTTCGACAAAATCCCTGGAAGGAATATTCGCTAACTTAGAAACGAGGGAAACGTTGACACTTTCTAATCGAAATTTTGTGCGGATACTGAAATTGGTCGGTGCTGGAGACGAAAAATTGCTGTCGTTAATACTCATGGTTAAAAAGTAATGACGTGTTTATAATCATACAAGCACTGCGAACGATATCATTATGTTTACAATGAATAGGTAATCCTAGAAGACTCTAAAATATTTAAAACCTAATGTTGAATTTGACGAACTCAGGTAATTTAGTCGAATTCATCTTGTAATGTGAAATAACATGATTATTAATAAATCATCAATAGGTGAGGCAATCTTAAATATGAAAGTAACAGTTGCCATCTTGGAAGATCATCAAATCTAGTAATTGTAAACATTATAACAAGTTTTACTTGTAACAGCATAATTATAATGATCTCGATAAATGTAATTATAGAATAGTTCTTAAGTTCACAATATTTATATGATATCTCTCTGAATTTCTGGGATGAAGAATTATCAATATTTAAACTATTTATGTTGGACTATAAAAGAAGAAAAATAAATAGGTACAGGCCAGGGATGGCAACACACGCAGCAGCTGAGAGAAAAACAACATGTCAATACGTGCAGTGACGCATGGCAAGAAGCAGCACACATCAGGAAGCAGCACACATCAGGAAGCAGCTTAGGTTTAAGGCTCTGTTTTCCACAGAGAATTGTCCCACGGGATTAGATTAGTGGATTAAAGCGTTAGTTCGTGAATTTCGTAACATAATAATTCGTGAGCTAGCCTGTACTAAGCAAAATTAAAAAAAAGAAACGAACAGTACAAAAAATAATAACTAGACGAGATATCCGCCGTCCGCAATTTCCTGTAACCGACTCGGAACGAAAACACATGATGAAGGCCGGTGAGTACTATGGCCGCAAACAGTAACAGATGTGAGGGAAATAGTATGCAGAAAAACAGTGTAAATATTTTTTATATATTTCTATCAAACCTTTGAGCCTTGATCATCGCTGTCACAATGGTAGAGAAAAAGGACTTAATGCCCAGTCACCGGTAGAACAATGGTAGAGAAAAATGACTTAATGCCCAGCCACCGGTTGAACAGTGGTAGAGAAAAATGACTTAATGCCCAGTCACCGGTTGAACAGTGGTAGAGAAAAATGACGTAATGCCCAGCCACCGGTTGAACAGTGGTAGAGAAAAATGACTTAATCCTCAGCCACCGGTTGAACGGTAGGTACACTCTTGTAACTATTTTTATCTACCGTGAAATAGGAGTTTCGGCAGAAGGGTCATATTTGTCAAGGATCACAGGGCTCAAATAATTAATAATGATAAATTTATGTCATATAATCGGATATTGTCTTTAAAATGTCTAGCATTGGTCTTCCAGTGCTATAAACTTGGGTCTCCGCTGTTTCAGATATCCGTCAATGACCTCGCCGATGTCATCCTTTCAAAAATAAATATTTATGCAGATGACACAACCAATTAGACTTGTCTTTATAGCAAGTCCAACAAACCCGAGAAAGTAAACCTGGCAACTGCTCTTGAAAAGGATCTCCAATCAGAGATTAACAGAGAAAGCAAATGGTTTGTTATTTTAACGCTTCCTAAACAAAACTGCTATCATTTAATCACCACTGAGAACTTTTTTCTGTCATCGGCATGGCTTATCCTAAACTCCATGTGAGCCACATTCGATGCCTTTTGGCCTCACTTTTTCCACTGTCAGCTCGAAGGAAAATTTGTTCATTGGGTCATAGTGGAAGATTTTTCTCGATAGAATCCATCTTAAATATTTATAAATCTACAATACTGACGCTATATCTACTTAGGTACCCCGGCTTCACATAACGAGATTCTTGACAAATGTAACGGGCTTCTCGACTTCAGACACCATCACAACGACATGACGTGTCTTCGTTCTGTCTTTTTTACAAATATTTTCATGGTACCTGATCTGATGAGCTTTATTTCCCTGGTTCCTGGTCTATATGAATTTAAGCGTGCTACTAGATTGACAACTAGGTTTGCTGATTTTACTGTTGAATTAGAGAGATGCAACCGTTACTTCTACGTTAACAGTTTCTTTAATCGCACTTCCCATCTGTTGAATTTCCTTCCGATTTCTTCTTCCAATGATAACTACAATCTACAAAATTTTAAATGCAACGTCAATCACCATCGTCTTCACTCAAGTTCCTTTATTGCACTTTCATCAATCCTCTCCATCCTTAGTCTTCTTATTCTCTTTAATTTTCACTCGCTGTAATCCGCTTCGTTCTAAGGCATTATAATCATACTACTGGTGAAGCGTATAAAAATGTGGATGAAAATTCTAAAGTAAGATCTTAAATTAAAATATTGTAAAGTGTTGTCTGTGTTTTTGGAAGATCTTAAAATTTAGGCAATCATAGATTCATAAAATATTTTAATTGATCATTCACAACTAAAGCAAAGAAATGTAAATTGAAAGTGTTGCACTATTTACATTATTCGCGCTATTTTTCTCATCTCTGTTGCCATATTTATCAAAACGTTTCGACCGTTGTACGCTCCGACATTCTTCATGTGGTTGGGATGTCGAAGTGAACCATTTATTTCGCTCGCAGGGGTAGACTGTTCTACTTCCACGTGTCATGTCTGACATGTCAGTTATCAGTTATCTCCTGTTAATTCACCATTCCAAGTTATCCACTGCCTTAACTCACAACACTTTGGGTCATGTCACTGGAACTAACCAACGCCATTATCCACTCTGTCTTGTGTCATTAAATGTAGACAGATACAGAAAGTGTTGCATTTTGTACGTATGATAATATACATAAAATGAATTCATTTTCTTAAACTACCGATGTTCCGAACATTCTGTTATGGAGTTTATTGTTAGTATTACATTATTTGCATTCAGACGAATGTCTTTATATTTATTATTACAATGATTCTAAACAATACCCTAGTGGATTAAAGCGTTGCTTTTTGAATTTTAGTACACTGTGATTTCTGTAGACTCTACGGATATTACAGATATAGGCTTAGTGGAAATAGGGTGAGCCGTAAGTGAACAATGCAGCATCGTATTAATAAACAAACAAAATAAAAAATCCTTAAATACAAAAAGAAGATAGAAAATAATCTACCATCGTACATTAAATTAACGGTACAATTAGAAATAAACTGAAAGTTATCGGATTTACAGTTATCTGACGGAGAACCGCCAAAACATTGTGACAATAACGGCAAAGATGAAGACATTAGTCCCATTGTAAATAAGGTAAAAATTGATAACATTGCACCAGCGTAATTCAGAGGGGGAATTTTCTTATATTTCAAATGTACTACAGTTGGAAAAATGTTATTGGTGCGGTAGTTTAAGGAAGAAAAATTGTCTCTCTACGCGTCAGCTAATTTCGGCTGATGTCTGAGTATATAAATTATCACAATCACGATTTGGGAGACAAGATGATGGCCTTGTCTTACATAAACACTGAAAGGGAGGTGTTACCTTAGAAGGAAGAAGAATACTGCGCTACTAATAAGCATCAATATATATTAACTAGTAACATTTCACACAAATAATAGTTCATTTCGACGTTTCGAATTAATGTCTAAAAGAACAGTAATCGAATATATAGAATGTATCCTTGAACTAACTTTGAACTACAATTTGTTAGGGTATTTCACATAAAATTCAGAATTATTTAAAAAAATGTCTTATTACGAAGAAAACCATCCCGTACTTAATTTAAATCTATTTCTAATTAAATTCTATATCTATTATTTTCTCCGATAACATAAAAAGTAATCTTTTACAATACATTAAAAAGGCAAACGTACTTATATAACACAATTTTGTCAGAAAATACATCATTCTATGGAGTTGATGTCCATCTGGCTTTATATTGCAATATAAGAAATAAGAGAAAAAAAATGCAGGAAAAATTCCAAACGTTGAGGAATAGCGGTTGAATAATATAAATTTACAGATATACCATTCAGTATTTAAGCACACATTGCAGTCCCGAGGAAGAATCGAAATCATAGTCTAGTATGAAGATGCGGTGAGTAGAAATAATTATATTAGTGTACGATACTGCTAACCGCAAAATAAAACGATGAAAGCGAAATGTAGTTAAATTGTTAGTGAACAGCGAAGGACAGAAAACCGTAGAAAAAATACAAGTTCACTGAATACGCCTTCGTACTTCTCATAAGGTTTATCTCAAAATCTGATGCCTCCTTAGTAACTTCTCCAAGAACAGAGAATATAGTTTTCTTACCGATATTTCTAATTCGCCAAAATTTGCAAGGAATATCGGTTAATGATCAAAGAATTTTCCATTGCCGTAAACAAATGTTTAAACAGACACACGAAACCATACTTCAGCAGGCATATGCATACACACATCAACACAATCTCTCTCTCTCACACAGACACACACACACACACACATATATATATATATATATATATATATATATATATATATATATATATATAATATAGTTATTAATCATTTACGCTACTGTAAAACGAAATTCCATTAGTCTTATATAAACATATAATAAATAAAATAACATTAACTTATATATATATATATATATATATATATATATATATATATGGAGAGAGAGACAGAGAGAGGCACAGATAGATATATTTATTTACGGATGCATACGAAATATATATATATATATATATATATATATATATATATACCTATGAGTTAATGCCTTATATTTGATATATAAATATATCTTTTATTTAATATATATCTACAAATATATGTGCGTTTGTGTGTTAATGTCTTGTATTTAATATATTAATTTTAGTATTATATATATATATATATATAAATCAATGGATGCATACGAAACATTATATATATATATATATATATATATATATATATATATATATATATATATATATATATATATATATATATATACAAGTATATAATTGGTATATACGGAATGAATTCAATAACCCACAATTACTATGCTTAAACGAGTGCTCAATACAAAGTAGAGCAGATATAATTATTTTTTTATAAAAAAAATTATAACATAAGTATGTTATAAAATCACTACAAAAATAGCCATTTTGTTTCAACACCCTCTGTGTCTTATCAAGTGATGATGTTGAAAATAAAAATTATTTCCCTTTCTGAAAATTACGTATGTGAAATCTAAACAAAATTAGATTATTACAATATTTTAATTCATTTCACCAGACCACTGAAAGTGACGTCCACAGATTTACACCTCACATACACACATACACGGGAAAATAGAAATCCAACCCATTACAAAATTATTTTGCAACATATCGCTACATTTCACCGACAAACGACGGGGGTGGCATCTTTAGACTTCCCTCACATATACACTTATATGAATTAATGTTACCGTCCTACCTCCCCTAAACACACAAGCGTTTCTATACTTACACACCCTTACATTACAATATAGATTAACATTATAAATGTTCCTTACAGATATTTGTCTGATCAGTGAGAACTACCAAACATGATAAGATTCTACTACCTTGTCTCTTTAACTTTTTAATTCTATTTCCGATCTCTGGTGTAGCCGCCTTAATAAAATAAACGGTATTAGATTGAGATTCGGGATGATGTTTCCTGTCAGACGATTTGTACAAGTTTTGGGTAAATGTCAATATTTATTGTATTAAAATATTAAAATATATTTTTAAAACATTCCGTACATTCTACGGATATGTTTTCATCTAGTTTTGTTTGTTTCATGGTTTTACAGATATTTATTTTTTTAATAATCATGATGTCAAATGTAATAAACAATATTTAGTCAGTCGCTCGATCCGTAAATGCCGTTATTGGGCGACTATATGACGCTGCTAATATCAGATAAATTGCTATGGCTTTTGCACCCAGATTGCTTGAAATATGGATGAATCAACGTTACAAATGATTTACATGCCTCACTAATCTATATGGAAATGTATTTTTCTTCTGTCTACCGGGTAATAAATTTTGTGCAATATGAAGTTTGTGGTACACTCAAGAAAAAGGAAATTAACTGAAAATGTTCTTCATGGATAATGTTTCTACTAAACAAGCAGCAGAATTAAAAATTCCTTCTTTTTTCCGGTTCATGGCCATACATTTTCATAATGAGGGTTGGCACGGTCTATGACAATTTAATAATTAATTTCCAGGGCTTGGAAATTTGCATACAATTTAATCCTTCAACATAGGGATCGCAGCTTTTGTTTCAATTGATATTTTTTTTAATCTCTTTCCTGGTTTGCCTTAGTCAATTTCCGCAATAGTTGGTTTTGTTTTTCCTTCGACGGCTGTTTCCAAATATTTTCTGCTTCGGTAAAGAATATTAATGGTGTTTGCATGCACACTCACCATACTTCCTATGATTTTCATCCTCCATATGGCGGTAATAGCTAACAAAGTACCTAACATGGCAAAGCAATTCATTAAGGTCTCTAAATTATATCTCCAAATTGTACTACGTCCTGGGTATGTCGATAAACTGCATCCGCGTCCTGGGTAAGACGATAAATTGCATCCGCGTCCTGGGTAAGACGATAAACTATGTCGAACAGCAAGGCCTATGTTTAGGAGGTTTTGAGGAGCTTGGAACCACCTCTTAATTGCTGGTTCACAGGTCCACCCTTACCCGCTTTGGTAATACCTGTTAAGGTCCCAGCTATGGGCAAATAGTTAACCCCGAAACTGAGGTAAAAAAGCATTATAAAATATTACCAGCAATACGTTTTTGAAGACAAAAACTATTACCAGCAATACGTTTTTGTAAAAAAAAAAAAGTATTGCCATCAATACGTTTTTTGAAAAAAACAATTGCCAGCAATACGTTTTTTGAAAAAAAAACAATTGCCAGCAATACGTTTTTTGAAAAAAACAATTGCCAGCAATACGTTTTTTGAAAAAAACAATTGCCAGCAATACGTTTTTTGAAAAAATTACATGCTATACAGTTTTGAAAATGATGTTGCCAACATTCGTTATTGAAAAAAAATAATATTACCAGCCATACGTTTTTGAAAAAATAATATTAGCAGCTATGCATTCTTGAAAAAAATATTACCAGCTATTCGTTTTTGAAAAAATATTCCCAACTATACATTTTTGATGAAAAAAATATTAACAGGAATAGATTTTTGACAAAACAAAAATATTACCAGAAAAAAAGAAGTTGTCGGCATTAAATGACCGATTGAGATTGATATGCCGTAAAACAAACCAAACCAAAACAAACCAAATCTTCTCCAGTAATACTAATTATGTTATTCAACGGGTCCAGATTAATTTTCTCTACCGGCTTTAATAACATTAGCATCTCCTTCAAATTAACTTCGAGGAATTTCTTTACCAATGGTTCCTCTAATTCTGTCTAAGTCCTCGTTTCCTTCAACCTCAAAAATGTGAATTCCTCTTCGTATTTTTCTTCAACCTGATAATATAGTGGTTGGATGATAGATACTCCAAATTCTGAATGTCGCAGGGGTATCTCTATCAAAGACGATGATGTATCTATATATATTGTTCCAGTGGGCTTCCCCACAATTCTGGTCATATCTATCAGATTCTGTATAGCATTAGATAGGCTGTCAAATGTTCTCTGACAAACATCCCTCCACTAAAATCTTGTATACGTCTTACTCAATACTATCAAGTGTGTGACCAGTCTGGAGAATATTGGAATAAACCTTCTAAATTAGCCTATAGCTCCTATGAAACTCCTTACATGCCCTACTGTCTTAGGTTAAGACATTACCCACTTTGTCCGTATCAATGCTTGATCCTATCCTTATCTATGACAAAATCCATTACCTTGATTCTTCTCACTGGAAATGACACTTCACAGAATCAACTTTAGCCCGTATCTCCTTAACCAATATGAAAACTTTGTCTCTGGTCAAAATTCTCCTCAGGCGTTTCGAAGAACACCAAGATTTCATCAAAGTAACCCATTGCAAAGATTTCAGTCTTGCACAGTACTGTTGACATTTGCTGCTGGGAAATACCTGGGGCGTTAGCCAGGCCAAACGGCACAACTCTGATGTGAAATAACACCACATAACACGCAAACGTGGCTTTCACCCGGTCTTCCTCAATAAGGGCTAACAGCCAATAGCCTTATCCCAAATCTAATGTTGAAAACTAATTAGCCGTCCTCAGAAGGGCTAAGATGCCATATATTAATGGAAGGAGAAATGCCAGTGGTTTTGCGATAGCGTTCAACATACTAAAGTCGACACAAACCAACCATTGTTGCTCATCCTTCTTATCTACTACAAAAATTTGAAATCTCTAGGGAGATTCAGACCTCTCAAATACCCCTGACACTAACATGTTCCTGGGTGACTCTATCAACTGGGGTCTCTCATGAAAGGGAATTCTGTATGATTTCAATTTAATCTGTGCATAATCGACGGTATCAATTTTTATCCTCACCGGGTGTATCTTCCTGAAATTCCTTATCTTAGTTAGCCACCAGGTCTCTGTTGGCTCTTACCAGTTGCCCTGCTCGAACCATATATTTCTCAGTGGCTATTATCTCAACAGACGCAAATAATACAATAGTATTCCACTTATCTGTGCTATGATCCATCAGGACGTTGGTGATCATGGCCCTACACAATTTTCTGTTTTTTTGTAGCTCTTAATAAACCGTGTCCCATTCTTGTCCTAAAAATTGCTCTGCAATTATTTACTCAAGCTCTCTGACGATTTTATCCGTTTTTTTCTCATGTCCATTTAGTCCTCAATAAATCCTCTGAACATCACATTTTACAAATTTTTCTTCATTATATGACTAAGAAATTTAAACTGTTTCTATCGTTAAGTATAAGTTTCCTTTTCGTTTCCATTTTCTCTAAAACTTCATTCTGGCTCACACGATCGGTCCATTTTAGTCTCATCATACTTCTGTAGAATCACTTTTCTGTTGAATTAGATCTATTTTTCAGGTGTGAAGATTGCCCAGCCTTCACTGCTGCATCGGTTTATTCTTCTTTTCCTCTACTCTTCTCTGTTTCTAACAACAATTCCCAGATATCTAAATTATTGTACCTGTTTGAATTTGCATCACCAATTCATTAGTTGCATCTTATGCTGTTCCTAATCCTAATATCCATGCCTGCCGTCCTTTTACAGTTGATGTTTTGTCCTTTCTTTTCCTTTTTCTATTTATCTTCTGTAGGAGGTATTGTAGTTTCATTTTTCTGTTTGCTATCACCATTGTGTCATTGGCATATCTTATGTTGGCATATCTCCAGTGACCACCAATAGGTAATCCGAATAAGACTTCTCTCTTAATCGTCTCACGATATAAGCTGAATAATTCCGATGAGGAGATACATGCTTTCTTATTTCTATTTTTGTATATTTATTGAATAAATATCTTACCCAAATATGTCATGGTTAAGTAGCAGTTCAAAAATAATTTGTGACGTAATTTATCTATCGCTTTTGCATAATATATAAAACAGAGATATACATCGTTCCGAATTTGTATTGCTAGTTTCTGATGTCATTCTAAGAATAAATGTCGCATTCCTTGTTCCAATGTCATTAACGAATCTGCACTGTTGTTGTCATACTTCCGGTCTAATTCTGCTTCACAATCTCTTCATCAAAATTCGAATGACAAGTTTTGTTATATGGCAAATTAGGTTGATAGAGTTCCCATTCGATTGCAACTGGTTTTATATTCAGTTATATGAAAAAAGGGTAAACTTAGGTCTTCTGGTATATAACTAGTTATATATTTCATTTATTATGTCTGGAATCTTGGCATTGGCGAAAAGATCTATGGCTACCCGCATATCTTTTACAGTTGCTTCCGGTACTGTTGCTTCGTTTCTGTTCAATTTGGCCAGTACCGATTCCACTTCAGATTTTAATCTTCATTCGATATTTCTGTGTATTGTTTGTTGTTTTCTTTGGTTATGGATGAATTAGCTGATATATTCTACCCATCCAGGCATCCTGTTGATGAGCATATCTTTTTTCCTGCTCTCTCATTTTAAAGTATATTTGCTTTTATGAGGAATTGAAGTGTGCTTCTTATAAGATTCCCACGTGGTGAATGCGTTGTAATAAATAAAGAATAGAACGCGATTGACTTCTGATTTATACAAGTTGTATTAAACATCATTAAAAATAAATCCTTGCAAATTTAATGGTTTCTGCGACCAAACTTATCTGCTGAAGAAGAATCGATGTTTTTGCCATCTACGGACACTGTGATGATAACGGTGTAGAACTGGCTCATTCTGCAAGTGTTTATTTCGTAGGTCATACCAAGATTGTGTTTTCTACAAAAAAGATGTAGATAAGTTCGTTAATCCGCAACTTTAAGCTGATTAGCTAAACTTAAGCATAAGATAAACCATAACTCTTATTTCTCATACACTATCCGTGATAATCATTCTTTCTTTTTATGCACATTTTTCATTGAGCCAATCTTCTTAAGCCTGCCTGCATTTGTTCGTAATTTCTTTGTGCAGATTCTATGCCTACCTTGGTAATGATATTTGTATCATGTCAAGATTTTCACATGTCATCCTTTCTGTTTTCTTTGTCTATTCTTCTCTGTCACGATTTCGATTCCTGATTTTTCTAAAGCTTTTTCTCAATGTGTCACACTAAGAGTTTCCTCTCGCTTTTTCTTCATTGTATCTCGTTTTCAACCTGCCCATATATTACTCCTCCACATTGTTTTCATTCATGAGTCTGTCCTATTGCCATTTTTCTGCTGCCTTGTCCAACTTCCATTTCTACAGTTTTATTCTAAGTTTAATTATCACGGAAACGTGGTCGTTTCAGTAGGCGGCAGTTGGGTATGTTTTGCAGTGTAAAACTACATTCATTAATCTCTTAATAATAGTCACATTGCCGATATAGTTTTTCGCTTACTTTCCTTTGCTTCTCCCTTCCATATGTCTTGGATGTTCTGGAAATCTATCTTTCATCACGAATAACTTGTCCAAATTTGCCAACTTTTTCACTTTCTCCATGCCTATTTTGAAATTAAGGTCTCTCATTACGATTGAAATTTCTTTCGTTTGGCATAAAAACTTAGTAGTGACTTCTACTTTATGTACAGTCTCCCCTCAGGGCGTAGGCGATCATGGCTCTGCAAAAGGTCTTTTCACTAGCATATTTTGTCTTCTTGCTATTTCTCATCAACCTTATTCCCTCATATATTTGCTCAAGCCCATCAAGTATTTTATGCGCTGTTTCTTCCTCATTACCTTCCCCACCCCAAAACAATATAATCTCTCTCTTTCTGAAGTATAAATTTCCTTTTTGTTTCCATTTTGTTTCCATCGCCGTTGTTCGTATATTCGCACCATGGTATTCTCAGCATCCTTCTGGAGAGTCATATTTTTCTTGCCTCAATTCTCTTCTCATTCTTTGAGGAACTTATTCAGCTTTCACTGCCATAAAGGAGGGCACATGTCACATAACATTTCATTATCATTTTCTTTGTAAATAACGAAGTTATTTTGTCTCTTAATGCTTTTGTTTTAGATTTCCTAACGCATCTTCGGATTTCAGTGTGGAACATTCTTTCCTCTATTAGATCATTTCCCAGATATTTCAATATTTGTATTGTTTGAATTTCTCATCCCAAATGTATAATTTACCTTTTGAAACCTCCTTCATGTTATCTTGTAATTTATGTTTAGTTATTTCTTAACTCTTTCCTCTGCTAAAATCTGTAAGAATATTTTGTAGTTTCCTTGCCGTGTCTGCTCTCAATACTACATCATCTGAGTATATTATGCTCTTAAGTCTGTGCCTCAAATAATGAATCCTGGTAGGACATCTAATATACTCAGAATTACGTCACTGTAAAGGTTGAATAAGTACGGTAGGAAGACAACATCTTTTCTTAAATACTTTTTTTTTATTTTCTTCGAACTGACGAACTCATTTTCTATCCGTATGCAGGTTTTGCTGCTAGTATATATTCCTGATTTTTTACTATGTTTCCCAATTATGTAAAAAATTTTTTGCACTTCTAAAAGATGTTCATGGTGTACTTTATCGGATGGCTTTGTGTAATCTATGAAATGCAAGACTTTACCTTCTGGAATTTATGGCTCTTTCTGCTAACATTCTGAGCTTAAATATCGCGTTCCTAGTTCCAGTGTCTTTGACAAACCCCCAGTGTTCTGATTCTGCTGCGCGGTTTATTAATCAAAATTAGAATGTTGAGTTTTGATATATGGGTCATTACGTTGATTGTCCGATGTAGTTCATAATCTTTTGCACATGATTTTCTAGACAGTGCTTTGAAAATAGATCTACTTAGATCATCCAATATATCACCACAGTTGTATATTCAATTTATTATTTCAGTGATCTTCTCTACCATGAAATCTTCTAAGGCTGTCAGCAAGCCTATTACAATTACGCTCGAACCTGTATTTCTGTTTAATTTGACCAGTGCAGCTTCCACGTCTATTTTTAAAAGATATTTACGGTTCGTCGATATATGTGTGAATTGCCGTTTGTTTTGTATTTTTTTCTGCTGTGGAAGAGTTCTCCTATATATTCGTTCCCTCACTGAAGTGCGTTTTTTTTTTCTAACATTGTCCTGTCCTTTGATATTATGCATCCTGTTGATGAAAATATCTGTTGTCCTGTTAGTTCTCTTATTTTTGTATGCATATCTGCTTTATCTGTGATACTTATTCTTTCTATTATTTCACATTTATCGTTGGATCATTCCTCTTTAGTTTACTTTAATTTCTTCCTTATGTCTTTGTGTAGTCTTCTGTTCCGCGTCTTGGAATATTATGTTTTGTCTCCTTTTTAATCATGTCGATCGAGAATCTGATCCATCTTCCATTCATTATTTCTTCTTGTCTTTGTGATCATCTCGTTTGCTGATGTTATTAATGTTTTTTCTTAATGTGTCCCACTTAGAGTTTCCATATCCATTTTCCCTCTTAATTTCATTTCAAACTGGCTATATTTTCCTCCTTTAGTTTCGGGTCCTACTGAAATTTGTGCTTCCTTCGGCCTCTTCATTTCCCGTAGATTCGATCAAAGTTTACATTACTGCGAGGTTATCGCTTCTGGAGTCGTCACTTGGATAGGATTTGCAGCGTACACCTGCATTGCTAAATCTCTTGTTGATAGTTATGTTATCGATTTGATTTTTCGCTTCTCCTCCTGGGCATCTCAAAGTCAATATATATCTTGTGTGTTGATGAAACTACGTATTTCACTACTACCTTATCATTCACCGAACATCACTGGACCCATTTTTTTCTCCGAATTCGTTGAGAGCTCTCAAATATTTCCCCATCTTTTTCATTTTCTGATTTGGCATTCAGGTATCCCATGAGAAGCATAAATTTTGTGATTTACTCTGAGCTTTACTTTTCTTTAGCCACCAGTAAAATTTTACCATTTTTTTCTTCGGTTATTTATGTTGTTGGTGCATGTACAACTTCGTGAAGAAATATTTTTTTTCATTCTAACATGAAGAATCATTTCAGATAGCTGACAGTATCCCAAGACACATTCACCAAAGTAATCGGTGTTTGGAGGGCATATCTAAGAAGGAAAATTATCAGAATTTGTTCAAATAAATCATTACTATTTACTTGTGTTTCTGTTGTATACACATTTCCTTCCTTGTCCCAACCAGTGACCTGAGATCGGAAATTGCTGCATGACATCTTCCATTGATTATTGTTCGTAAAATAAACACAATGAAAATAAGATCAAAGACATTTTACATAGGTAAATCTCTTCATAATATATGGGATGTACTTTTGAGTACAACACCATAAGTCTTTTCAATGAATCTATCGGACCAATTTCCAATCAATTCTAGAGCTCCAGCCACAACTGTAAATATTGATGTCCTCGTATGTCACATTTTTTTAGATTTCTTTTTCAAGATCCTTGTATTTTGATAGTTTCTTGAAGATCTTCAAATGTATATTACAATCTGCTGAGACTGTTCTTGTGGTCTTGTATCGCAATGTAACTTCTTACCTTGCCCGTCACAAGTTAATATTGAGAGAAGAATAAGTGTATACATCATTTAAGTTCCAATCATATATACCTGTTTTATAGTTGATAATCAGGAACCTGAATTTTAAAAAAAATATGTTTTCTAGCCGCTTGTGCTAATCGGTTAATTGGTTGAAGTTATAGTAACGAAATCAAACCTTACTCTAAAAAAAAGTATTTTGCAAATTATCACAAAATTTTCAATTTTTTCGAGTTTTTTTTTTATTTCG
Organism: Acanthosepion pharaonis; assembly: GCA_903632075.3. Taxonomy (NCBI): domain Eukaryota; kingdom Metazoa; phylum Mollusca; class Cephalopoda; order Sepiida; family Sepiidae; genus Acanthosepion; species Acanthosepion pharaonis. Next base: position 2,851,841 of record CAHIKZ030002201.1, read on the forward strand.
TCAGTTTTCCTCTTTAAATGTTATTCTGAAAACTGAAAACATCCAAAAATTATTGTTGATATTCCCGAAAACTATTATTAAAGTTTTTCACATCTCTTCTTTGGTTTTTCAAAGGATCGACATTCGTCAATAAATAACAATTTTTCTTTGTGAAAATTCTACTAAACTTCCTACACCCTGTCATAGCAGATGTGATTGTTAACAGTAAGAATAAATATCAAATTAAAAATGAATTATTTCTCCCTGAAGCGAGGGATAAGCCTCCACTTCCTTACTACACATATGTGTCGCTGATATCATGGACCAACATAAAATATATAGATGCTTTTATTTTTGTATACATAGTATCCCGCCCGAAGTAGGCTATTCCAACAAGAAACATATTCTGACAGTCGTTGCAGCCATTTCGGCTACATGAGTCACTTAGGAATAACTTGAAACCTAAAGAGTGAATTCATTGTAGAACACAGTGGGAACGAACAAAGCAGAATCGAATTATCATTTACATAAATTAGCACCTATGAGATAAGTACTGGCGAACATGTACAATAAGGAATGCAAACAATGAAGAAGCCAACAGCAAAACTATGTATTCGCATGATTTCTGCATATTTGTTGCTTTAGCGTTAAGTCAACTCTCACCATTTTATTAGTAATTCCAAGATATGATTTTTACTATTCTTTTGTGTTTTTTTTTGTTTTAAATGTTTCTATGAGGATATGTCTGCAAGGTAATTCGATACTGTCGTCAAAAATATAAGGAAAATGACTATCAGAATCTATTGTTTAGACATATCAAAATGGTATGTCTTTGTATGATAATATTTAACATAAAATTAATCGTACATGAATAAGCTACTCTGATATAAGCACAGGATTTATAATGCAACTTTTGGGGAAAATGGAAGATTTCCCATCAGTTTATATATTTGAAAATTTCAATTTATCAAATTTGTTGATTTATTTTGGAATGGGTTATAAATAGAGGGAGTAAGATCTGAACCATAAAACAAGTATTGATTTTTACCTTGAAGGGATTGCAATTCTTTCAGGTAAAATTATTATTTCTTGTAAGTTTGCTATATACGGAGGGGTGAAAAAATACATCTACACATAAATGTCTCTTGCCTTTTAATTATTTATAATTTGTCTGTTTTAATCACATCATTGATTGAGGGAAACACAGTCATACCAAATAATGAAATCTTGAACGCTCTCCATCAATTGCACCAGTACTAAACATGGGTATATGTTATGGTCCAGATCCTTGTACCACGGGGATGGTCCAAGGTAGAACCAATAAAGAAGAACTCGAACATGAATATGGAATAACACAGATATATTACAAACAGGAATATATACAGGGAAGTAGAAAATGTTAATGCGAACAATCAGGTTTAGTAGGGAGAACAATGTAGTCTCGACCAGTATCACTATTCCAATCTTGTAGTAATTGTCTGAACACGACTCTGCTTCGGACTGCCTCTGTTTCGGACTGCCTCTGATTCGACTGACTAACTCGGTCGCTCTGACTAACTGACTCCTGACGGACTTCATTCCAGACTTCAGACTGAAGAGTATTTAGTCACCCCCTCCCCCAAGAGGGCATCATATGGCACAAGGCCGGTTAAGCGTGGGATCTCAGAGTCCGTGGGATTGGCTAAAAATATGCCATTTGAACCCGTATAAACGGGTTCAGGGTCAGTTTATCTCCCCGAAAGAGACTCCGCCCTTCGGCGTAGCCTCGTTCGGGTTCCTCCCCGCCCGAAGGCAGAGAGTTCAACCGGTCAGCCGGTCGATCGACTTCGGACTGAACTCTCTGCTTCCTCTTGAGGCGCAGTATTTATTACATATGGAATAGTCCATTATATTATTATGGGTAAGGTCCCATAACAGTATATCATACTCGATATTGAAAATATCAAAAAAAAAATATTAATTATAAATCTTTATTTGTAATATTTTACATGCAGGCACTTCAAACTTGGTACTTTAAGTTAACATTATTAGGAACTGAAAAAACATATTATTTAGGTAAGATAATCGGGTACTGAAAATTGTAATTAAAAATAGGATAACTTGCACTGGGTACTATATAGCCATGTTTAGCTTTCTAGGGCTAATAGGGATATTTTTAAGCTTGGCTTGTGCTTTAACATGATTATCTACAATATTGCCTTTCTCAGGGGCATTATTTTCTTGATATTTATTTATTGTCACTGTTCCCGAATCTCTCAGGATATGATGAGAAAAATTACGAAGAATACAAATGAATAAAGATGACACTACATTGATTCCTCAGTGATTCGCCATGGGAAATTAAGAAAGTAAAATATAGTTGAAATGTTCGATTTTATTAGCTGTTAATCTGAAGCTACAAGCAAGCTCTCATAGTGGCTTACATCGGTAAAACAGCGATGCCATCATGTATCACCGCGGGACAATTCTTTACTTCGCTTCAGTTCGCCATTCATTATTTACTGATGTAGATTGAGAAACAGTGTTGTGAGTTGCATAATGTAAATCTAATAGGACATATATCCTTGTCAAAAAGCAATAATGATGATTAAATCAGAAGAAACAGAAATGACATTTGAAATGATTGGAAAGCACAAGGAAAAAGACTTGAAGATTAATCAATTGACCCCTAGAAAAGTGATACTGACACTAAGATGCAATGGACAAGTGAGATAGAATATGAATCCTTTAGAGAAACCCGGTTTACGATGTGCTGGCGGGTGCGTGAACAGGTTGCACGTAGTTTAAAATAAGTTAATGTTGTGTTTAAATTTGCGTTGTGGAGGGATCTGGCATCATTTTTTTTTAAATTCCATTGATTCTAATTGTATTTATTCTATAGTAACCAAATGGAATCTACTTATAAACCAGATGAAAAATCAATTAAAAGCATAATTAATTGCTACATATCACTTGCCCCACCAACACTAATAAAACAAAACAACATTAAATTCTTACATTATACAGACATGAACCACGCACTCTCATAGATTGATCTGTCACATATCGAAAGGTTTGTTCGAATGACCATTTTAGATTAAATATATCATAGTCACTTGGATTGCATAGCTACTTTAGATTAATTCATTTCTTGAGAAGAAATGATGCTAGTCCAAATTTGAATGAGACCAATGTGTTACTTCTGCTTTGTAGAATACGATATGATACAGTTTAAAACAATGTATCATTGAGAAAATGCACTGATAAAAAATTGCAATGCTACACTAAGACATGTATTCCACGATCTTTATTTAAACTAATACAATTTTGATCAGTAGAATCAGAAAGTAACATTTAAAATGATTGGTAAACATAAGAAGGAAAAAAGACTTGAAGATTAATCATTTCATCCTGAGCAAAGTGATACTGACAGAAAGATACAGGGACTACTGTGAAATAAAATAACAAGACTTTAGAAAGAACCAGGAATTCAATCCTAAAAAGAAAACAAAGAAACAAACTTCTACTTCTGTTCACAAAATGGAGGAGCGTTAATATATGAAAGATCGGGAACTTAGACATATATTAAATGGGGAAATTTTTACAAGGTGAGTGAGAATAAAGAAAATAATTCAAGATTAAGTGTAAAGAAAATGAAAAAAAAATGTTGCAGAATCAGATAAGTCCAGTTCAGACCAGACAGCAGCTTCATTCCCAGGTGCCATACTCAGGTTGCAGCTTTTCTAATTAATTGACGATAAAAACATAACTCTTTGACCAGATCGTTACCGATGAAATAAAATCATGAAACGAAAATCTAGCGGTACGAAAATTGTATTCTCTTTGTAACCTGCTATAGACGAGCGAGGCTGATGTGGGGAATGTTGATGAGAGAGCGTCGTGGTGAGCCGTCTTTTTACCTCTCTGTGTGTTTTTTTTTTCTTTTGGTTTTAGGGGCCATTGTATTATAGAGGTAGGTACTTCTTTGTATTGACAGCTCCGTTTTAAAAAGTCATTAATCAAGGACACAACATCTGGATACACTCAGTAACCGGCTCCGTTAAACTGGCCTTCTGTGGCAAGACAATAACTGTCGAAGCAATTTCTGTAACATATTTTCAGATGTTTTTCTTTAATAAGATATCGACTGAGACTGATAGCGCTACACTAACTAATATAGAGCTGAATAAGTTAGTGGCAATATATCGTATTAGATATCTATTTCTATTGCCATTTAATGGCCAAAAATGCCGAAAGATAAATGAAAACAAGCAAGTTTTCTTAGAGAAGTTCCTTTGCTCGTGACTTGGCTCATCAGCAAATAACGAGAATTCAAGTTTACTAGATTAAGACAGTTCCTCCATTCAAGATAGCTCGGGAGATTTCAATCTTGGTTGCAAGCAGATGAGAGTAAGTAAGGTTTCACAATCTCTGTACATTCTCCGTCACTGTCATGTAGTCGGCAACATTTCGCAGTTGAATAGCATTGTCACCGGTGTGTTGTGTAATTTATTATTTAAACAACCCTTTCACCTGATAGAAATGCGACTTTTGTCTTTCATTGAGACAACAAGACAATAAAACTGTAGTTTATAGTTCTAATAAAAGTAGTTGCGAATTCAAAGCAACAATCATAATTCATTGAACATTGTTTCGAGTAATATAGGTTGTTCTAACAATATATCACATTTCTTAGAACTACAAATGATAGAATATTTTGTAGAAGCATGGTATTACCCGTGCTAGGCAGCATATCAAGAGAACAAATATCACTGAAAAGGGAAGATAATTTGGGGAAGATCTCATCACCCAAATACTGAAGGGATGCGATACGTAAAATATTTAATTTGGCAATAACTGATTCGAGTGTTAGTGAAATATTATTGACTGGATAAAAAGGTTCATATTACATGGTCTGATAGACGGCTACATCACATTAATCTGCTAGACATAAAAGCAACAAATTCGTATATGTAATGTTACAGTTAAAGATGCTATTACATATAAAAGCACTTTTCTAGATGCAAAATTTTATCTTGTGTTATATCTCATTTAAACAGGCGATGGTTTATTTTTGCAATTATTACCATGTCGGTAATATTTCCATACGTAGAAAATATAAAATGAAGAGTATTCCTATTTAACTATTAAAACATTTTCTCTGGTGTCCAACACGCTGCGTAGTAGATTCTCACTCTCTCTCTTTCTTTTTCTCTCGCTCTGTCTTTATATATATATATATATATATGTGTGTGTGTGTGTGTGTGTGTGTGAGTGTGCGTGTAATTAATTGTTTGTGTGTGTGTGTGACTGAAGTGAGTGCGAATATCGTTATTATATACACACGCAGAATCTTAACGCATGTTAAACATTTGAATATCTAAATATTTAAAAAAATATATTTTTCTTTTTACTTGTCTTCAGTTGAACTCTGTTCAACCGGCCATTTTGTTGATGCTGACGGCAAAAATAAACAGTAGAGAATTGTTTGGGTTTGTTCGAAATTTTGGAATCATAACTAATGTTTCTCAACAAAAAACAAATATTCAAAACGCTAAAATCTTATAACTACCGTAAGATTTTAATATTAATCAATCTATCTTTTCATACGGCCAATATTTCTGCCATTCAAAAGAAAAGAAAACGTTACGTATTTCAATTTTTCATTTATTTAAACGCAACTTTAGGTAGGATTTTTGTCTTTTTCGAACAAACATTAATTTAAAATTATATTTATACGATAAATTATTGTTCTATCCATACAATGTGCAACAATGATTTACTTCTGAAAACGTCATCGATGTTTTCCATTAAAGATATTTCTTTTATAAATTAAAATAGATTCACATGCAACTAAGCGATATTCTTACCATATGGTTCATGAAATTCCTAGCTACAATAATGTAGACTCGAACCACTGTGGTATTATTTGAAGGCAGAAATCTATCACCGTTGCAACTAGGATTTGGAAACTTTCCTCTAATAAATATAACGTTAATAAAAAAAACAACAAAGGATTGTACAATACAGCACTCCAAAAAGTAGTTTTAATTATAAATTATATTACTTGAACACGACAAGTAACACTAAGGTAGGTAAGAATACTAATAAGCGTAGAAACAGAGAAAAGCAATATAATACATTCACCCCACCCCCTTATGTATGTTATCTAAAATTAACATCGGTTAAGTGTTCTTAAAACTTACAAATAAACATTTAAAAAATAACCACACGTTCGTAGTGTATTCAATAGAAAACCTATAAAATATATATATATATATATATATATATATATATATATATATATATATATATTATTATTATTATTATTATTATTAATAAATTCTGTGGTATCAACGATTTACCTGGTATGAATACGCCATGCAATTCTACAAATAATGAACGCTGTCCAGTAGGAGAAAAAGGCATGCATTAACTGTTAAACTAAAGAGAGTAAGAACAACCTCAATATTTATACTGGAATTTTCGCGGGTGAATGGGAATAACGACTATATAACAATCTGCACTCGGTTCCCAAGCCAATATTGAAATTATAAATTTCACTTTCCCAAAAACATTGGCAATTTATGGTGAAGGAATTGACACTGCGATTGACTAGAAAATCATAGATTTTGCTCACATTCCTAGTAATTTTAAAGGTAGATGTGTTCTATGCCTACAAGAGAAAATGAGAATTATAACATTTGCAAATCGAAATATATGTGTAAACGAAAGGAATGAATTAATTTCTAAATGTTGACACCGAAGTAGATTTATCTAGACTCTTACTTAATTTGCGTGAATTTGAAAATTACACTGTGATTTCTATTTCTCCGTCCTTAAAAATCAATATATATATATATATGTGTGTGTGTGTGTGTGTGTGTGTGTGTGTGTGTGTGTGTGTGTGTGTGTGTATTGATTTTAAATTTTTTTAAAGGGTATCACCACAGGCAAGGCACTGAAGAAATTAAGACACATGGAGTTATATGTGTGGAAGAATTAGCCACTGAACTAGACTATAGATAGCGATTGATATTGCATTTTAATTTTTAATGATCAAAAGTGGCTTGAAAGAATGGAGTTGCACCAGTGCGAAATGAATGAAAAGTGAGAGGTCGCACAGAACTTACGGCTATATCTGGGCAGCTCAACTATTAAATGATGAGATCTTGACGCCATTCTGGTATTGCGCTTACATTCAAAAAGTCTATACACTATTGAGAAGAGCTCATCCGAACAATTACCATGAAAGTTTTTAGAGAAAAAACGCAGCTGGACCAACTTACTTATCAACTGACCTAGCAATGTATTCAATATATTATTTCACTTCATATCGGGCGGGAATCTTAGCCCGAGAAGGTATTGACGGCCTACAAGTGCTCCGTCTACCGAATTTCATTCAGAAGGTATGGGTCAAGCCGTTGTATGTTTTTCAGGAAACTTTCGAAAGATGACGTAGGCTGGGATCGCCCACTCCATATTGATAACATCAGGAAGCCTACTTCCTGACAATTCGAACCCGTGTCTCATGGTCAGAAAGCGAACGTTCTAACCACACGGCCACACATCATATTTCCACACATACACATGAGTAATCTCACATATTTGTCTGTGTTTGTAAATAGGAAATGCTGGAAAGGCACACAAGTGTATTATCCCACACACACATAGATATTTGTCTATGGAAGCTGAAAGTGCACAGAATATATTGGACAATTGCCCTTGACATTTTCCTTTGAAAACAGAAAATACTCGGTTCATTCTTACATGTTCAGCCGCTAGAGACTTCTTCCGGCTATGCCAATTTCAGAGTTCGAATAAGACTTCTCTTTCTATCCGCTTGTGATGAATGTAAACGTGTCCTCAACAAGTCAACAATGTCATTCGCTGAGAGAACGATACACCGTACACATATTCAAAAAAAAAATGTTTCTTGAGGTTACTGATGGCTTTCTGTAAGAATGTGTTGAACAACTGTAAATCTTCAATCCATCCTCATCTGAATAAGTTTCAAGTATTTTAATCTAATGTTGATAAAGCAGAATGTTTTCCTCAGAAATTCTCTTCCAACTCCACTCTTGAAACTTCAAGGGTATATCTGCCTGATTATCAACCTAGAAAAAATTTCTACAGTGTGATATGCGCACAGCGCTATCGATGTTTTCTACTAGTATCTCCAAACAAGATTCCTACAATGTTTGGTAACTTGTCGGTATCCGTGCACTTGTCTTAAGGAAATGTACATGTTGTCGCCAAACAACACAAGAAACACCTTTCGGTTTGTTAAATTCTTCTTCTGTAGTTTATGAACTCTTGTGACAATTGTGATGCCTCGAATTATCTTCGTGGCAATCATTTTACTCAATTTGGAAAGGTACATGTGGTTCTAATCTACTCCAAATTTGTTAAGCATTTCACATCACATCACCTTCATTCAGAGAAACAATATGTTTATATTGTTTATCTGTATGTACGAATATCTATTAATGATTTTATCTATCGGAATTTAACTAAGAAGTGCGAGGTTCATACTGTGGCTCCAGATATCTCAAAGATGTTTGGCATGTTTTGACATATTGGCCTTCTTCACATTCTCAATGTCTTGGGGTTTCTTGCCGAATGCTTCACTTTTCCAGTCATTATTACCAAAATATTGTAAGTAAGGTCATCTTGAAGGCCTACTCCTTTAGATAATTTTGCTTAAGTGCGGGGACACGCAGGGCTCTATTCTTGAACAAACGTTTCACGTCTTCATTAAGGATGTTCCTAATGTCATCACTTCTCATGGTGAAGTTACAAATATTTACTAATGTCTTAATAATACGGCCGATAACTCCAACAAAATAAAACTGGCAATTGCTCTCAAAGATAATCTCCATCTGTTGTTAAATGGGGCAAACAATGTCCTGTAAATCTTAACGTCTCCTTTTACTTATAGAGAACAATATTTGCCTTCCAAGAGAACAACACTTTTGCGCCTACTTGAACCGATATTTTCCCTGACATGAATTTGACTGATTATATTGTATCAGTTTTAAGTCTGCTGCTAGAAAAGTTTCTTTATTGTTTCTACAAAACCATATCATTAACTTTAAATTGTGAGTCATATTATTATATTACTTTGTTACCTAGAAACTTTAATGCTGATTGAATGTCATGCACAGCAACAGTTCGTTTTTAAATATGTAAACTATTATCTCCATACCACTGCTATCTCAGCTAGATGTTTGAAAGTGCTTCGAGCGAATGAAACATGTAGGTGTTAGAGAGGACATTCATTTCTCGTACCTTGATGATAAAAATTTTTATCATTTAACAGAAATTACATAGTTTGATATAATCCAAAAGCCACGGAAGCTAAAATTATAGTGCATATAACGGGAAGAGAACATTATGATATACGCAAGATTTTGACGTTCTAAATTAATACAAATCTAACCTTATCAACGAAATACTGGAAAGAGCAATGCATTGCCCTTTATTAGTTACTTAGGAAATAAAATATCTAATACAATTTTTTAAAAAAGCCGTAATTTATAACAGATTTTTTGATGACATCTTCATCCACAGAATATCTATTAAGGATATTATAGAACAGAAAACTAATTTTTTGAAAAAGAAACTCCGTTTTAAAGTTAACTGAGTGTCATTTAAAATATCCCTTTCCTAGTTATTGCCATTGGCTATAATAATCAATCACATATCTAGTTATTCCAATTGAGTATAATAGTGATAAATTTAACATCGTTCTGTACAAAACGTCTACAACTTTTAATTCATAACCTACTAAACAACAATATTGAACGCACTGTAACTGCTATTTTTAATATGCTAATTTGCAACACTAAACTAATTTCGCCATATAAATTAATGTTCTTAAAAGATTAAATAAGACAAACACTTATCAGTAATGTATACCCCAGTTATATTGTCTACTAGTCAATCAAATTTCACTTAAACAAAATTAACGTTAAAAATAAAAAAAAATATTGCCATAAACATAATATTAGCAATAACGCTTTTAACATATATTATCAAAATCACATGCACACCGTTTAAAATAAAATGACATACGGCAATAAAAAATAAAAATCATTCATGGATATAAAACCAATCGATAAAAATAAACACATGAAATATATTATATATTACAAAATCGCTAGCAACTTCGATTTTATAAATATTACTCCAGAAATTATATATGACTAATGCTGTGTATTAATATACACACCATATCGGAGAATCTTTTATTGAAATGATTAAGAGTATTTCGAAGTACATCCACGACTCGATCGGACCTCTTGGCATTGCTGCAACGGTCCGTGTTGTTGGCTGAAAAGGAACCAATCGGCAGGCCCCTTACTGAAGCTGTTTCGTCCCGATCTGCGCGCCATGTTTTAATCTTTCTTCCTCTTTCCCGTGTTGGCTTTCAACAAGTAGCACATACACAAACACTGCTCTCGGAAAAACAAAACAAAACAGAGCAAAACAAAAAAATAAAAACAACTAAAATCACTTACCAACAGATCAGTGGAACCCGGCATTCCACGTGAAGAAATATCTTCTCAATTCTCCGTACACCGAGACATTTTCGCGCCACCACCAAAACAAAAAGAAGTCACATCACACTCAAAAAAAAAAACTCAAAGATTAACAGTTGAACAAAGTTAACAGCTCGTTTCTTTGCCGTGAAAAGTGGAGTTCGCAAAATAGCATTTTCTTTGCAACATCATTATTTTAAAACGTCTACTTTCTCCTTTTTTTCACTATTATTTTATCTCATAAAAGGCTTCTTTCAATCTCAAAGGTTTGGTTTCGTTCTTTTTCTCACATCGTGATTTTTTGTCTCCAGCGGTAAATACTTATCGTTTCGAACACACATAAATAGGTACCAACATCTTGCAAACAAATCAAATAGCAGTATATGCTACGAATAATAGGGAGCATTTGCTTAGACGTGGATCGCTTGACGAAGAAGCTCCATAGGTGTATCATTTCTGTATCTACTAAAGACATTGTATCAATATAAAACATTATTTTCCCTGTTTTCATCCCTGTGTAATTTAATTGTGCAAAAATATTCACTCAAAAATTACCGAATTTAAAACTGTAAAAGATGTAAATACTTTGTGTTTAACCGTATCTCCCTTAAAAGTAAAATAAGTTCGGTCATAGATATTGTGTTAGCGGAGAAGTCCTTCAAAAACTTTCACTTCGTAAAATAAGACAACTTTACAAATAAATCGTTGGCACTATGAAAAGCAGATATTAATTTGGAAAAATTGGTCTTTTACAACACTAAGTATTAGAATTTGTGTGTCTGTAACGCATGTAGAAAAATGGCGGAAATAGGAAAAAAGTTTGTTCACCCACTCACATTCCCACTATGGTATTACCACAATTTCTAATATGGCCGACCAAATAAATTTCAGGCGCCTGGGTCCGGTCTACAGAGTGCCAAATTGAGAGGCGATGAAGTTGGTAAATTTGAATTTATTACTTTTATGGTTCAGTTCGAGAACTCTTTTTCCTTGGTAAATTCTAATAAGCAAATCTGTCACTTTTGAAAGATTTTTTAACTGGCTACGCGACGCAGTTAATATTACATCTTTCACGCGAAGATGATAATTATGGCGTGGCCATCAATTTATTGAAAATAGAATTTTTAAATATAACCTTCATTATTGAAGAAATTTTCAAAGAATTACTGCGCAATAACCCTAGGTATGACGCAGACGATGTTAATGTGAAAAGAATATTTGTCAGAAATTAAAATCAGCTTATCCGAACGGAAATCTTCTTACAGTGTTTGGTCGCAATTCTGCAAACATCAACCATATTTTTGATAATATCAGTGAGGTAATAAAAACCAATTCTTACTGCGAAGATCTCAAGACAAGTAAAAGAATACTAGTTGGGGAAAAGAACATTGAAATCGGACCAGTCCTGAAAACTACGTGCGACGGGATTCCCCGTCTCCAACTTACACAAACTTCCAGTAGAAAATAAATTGATAATCAAATCTTGTGTGAACAAAGTTTCCTTTTACCACCAGGCAAATGAAATTATACGATGAAAACAAATTCCAATTCAACTCAAAACACTATATTGCCTAAAGCAAATGCATAGGTAAATTGCTAAGCGTGGCAATCTCCTAAGACTGGCATGTGTAACTCACTAAATTTGATAAAGAATTCGAATAATAAATTCTACGTGGCTTAATATAAACCTTAGATAGCGCCGAAACTTCATATCCGCATGACGAATTATATACTGGTTGCTATGAGAAGTAAATAAACGACCGGCTTTTCGGTTCAAAACTCATAACGGTAAAGAAAGGAGAATGGGCCGAAGGATACCATTACTCGTGCTAACGAATTGAACTGAAAGAAGACAGAACAAAGAGAAATAAATAAAAAAAAACAACAATAGAAAGAGAGAGAAAAGGGAAGGTAATTTTTTAAAAATTTCAGATTGAAAAACTGAAGCTAATTTACTGTTTTCACTTTTACTATCAAAATATATCGTCTACATCTTTCCACACGGAAAAGTATAGTACGCATTTTTCCACATAGAAAAGTATAGCACATATCTCTCCAAGCATTCTCTTGCATTAAGGCTGTCATGTATTTTATAATTATAATTAAATCTTGTTAATTTGTGTATTGGTGTTTGTTCTTTGTTACTGTTGGTTGACGTTCCTCGTTCGTGTATTTGACCCTGCATAGAATCTGTCCACTATAGAGTGGGAAATCTAGTGTCTTCTAGACAGCAAGTCGATTTTTTTTATCTTTTTAAATTTTATGCTGCGGCAAGTATGTGTGGGATGACGATTTTTGTTTCTCATTTCCTGTACTGTTCAATATAATAACATTCCCAACTTTCGGTGACATTTTGAGCAACCTACGGCATACAGTCCCTGTAATAACACGCCATGTAATATATTTCATAGCATTCTCTGGTTGGTGATACTTTGAGAGGCAAGCATCTTTGACTCATTCTGCAGAGGAATTCAAATTGAATATCAACATCGGAACTCTTCGTTCTGTGTTATCCTGGAAAGAAATAATAATAATTTTATGAATGTAAACTTATTTGACGTTTATAATATGGAAATCGTTTAGAGATTATTTTTCTTGTTTATATAAGCGAGAAAGAAATAGTCTCCCGCATTTACATTCAGGTAATGTCCTTATGTAAGACCAGCTGAAATATCTGGTGTAAACATGTGCTATTTTGAAATCTTCCTAAGCACAAGCACTCCCTGAAATCAAGTTGGTTTTGAACGTTAATCGGAAATTCTACAGTGCTTGACTGTTGAAAGATGAAAGCCCGTGGCAGCCATTTTGGCGTCTGATGTTCCGCTCCCTACATTATCATTTACTTGTAGTAACCTTAGATTACGTTGTGTACATGTCACACAATTTTATTTCTTTTGCATTTTATTACTTATTTATTATTGTTGTTTTTTATTTTAATTCTGAACATGAAAGTAAATGACTGACCACTTTAACGTGACATAAGAGAGTTATATTTAAACGATGTATTTAGAACAATCAGTTTGTTGCGAAATGCGTATTTGTTTCCAGTCTATTGAGAAAAAAAGTAAATTATTTTGATATTCTGAATATAAATATTACATTAAAATATGTATTAGAATATAGACAACACTGTGCAGAAAACATAACATGACATATCGATTAAGATAATCATTTCTTCGCTGATTTCTCTAATTACTTGGGGCCAGTCATCATTATTTCGTCACAGGCTATATACTGGAAATGTAAATACTGATTCTCATGAAAAGTAAATAAACCGAATTAAAAAAAAACGAGTGAGAATATTTTCAAAATAAGTCTACATATATTACTGCTGTGTGTATGTTCATTATTCTTTTCTCTCTTCTGTTCATACAATCAATCGATATTTTTATTGGGAAAATCGGTGGGAAAATATACTGCTATGTAATTACCTGACTCTTTTTTCTATCCTCTTCATTTACAAGTGATGATAAAATCCAAAAGAGTCTGCGTGGCCTTCTTAACCTGCCGAGTACATTGTAATGAGCCGCACTAATCCGCTCTGTTTTCCACTTCTACTCCAACAGTTTCTTCTCACGAAACGCTACTTTGTGGAACCGACTCCCAAAAGGATACTTCACCATTCACTAGAGTATTTATTTGTTCAAATCTAACAGTTATCTTCTCCATGTATCCTCATAAAATCTTTCATTTCTCACTCTGTTACCTCTATCTCGAATAGCTCTTGTGCTTTGTAAAACACTAAACATTGTAAAAATTAAAGATATTGTCAAACATTCTGTAACTTGATTGATGTAAATCGTCATCATGGTTTCTTTATTTCTCTTCATATTATCAAACCGTTTACGGCACCTCGACATGGTGTAATGGCTAGCAAGATTGTATCGCTACATCAATTGTGACTGAATAATGAACTCCATACTTTCGGCGTTTTACATTTAATATACACTTAGAAAATCTCTATATTATTACATATGTTTTGCTTTGTCTGGCGGGCGATGGCAAGACAACTCGATTGTCACCAAGGTGACTAGAAAAGCTAACTTGAATATTTAAGATGTCTCTGATAGTTCTACTCAATTTTCCGTCTAAAAATGAAGATAATAAATCCTGTATTATGACTTTTTCCACCAGTAATAGTTCAACTATTCATGAATTAATAAACTCGTTCGAGTATAAACAGGATGGAAAAACATTAAATTTTACTACAAGTGGTTCATGAAATATTCTCGTGTCAATTATGAAGATATTTAAAATATATTTTTTGATAATAAGATATATGGTAACATTTTAGAAAGTGGAGCGGACCGAATAATGTTCAGCAAAACTTTGCATTATTTCCCTCATTTTGAATTTTTAAAGATGTAAACGTTTAATGAAAAAGAAAAAAAAAAACTTTATATGACATCGATAATAATGCCATTGAAATACAATTATAAGTCGTACATATGGTGCTATGTTACTCATAGTTGATTTTCCGTTCGCATTTAAAAGTAGTCAACTGTTATTTATGGAAGCTTAAAGTAAATATTTCTTGTCGAAAGAATATATTTTCAACTGAAGTACAGTAGAAAATATTTATAAATATATTTATTTATGTATATATTTTTTTAATATGTTGTGAGAACAGTAACACAGAAGATCTTATTTCAGCAAGTACAACATTATGACAGATAAAATAAAATGTTGAGATAATTTGAATTTCTGAACATTCGACAAAAGATAATCTGTTGGTACTCTGTTAAGCAAAGTATATTCGATAATGTAATTATGATTACGGAAATTTTGTAAGTTTTCCAAGTTTCTTTTTAATGTATGCTGAAACTAAAAAAAATCATAAGAAAAATTATACGAATCAAGAAATGTTAAGTGCATTCCTGTGGTCTAGTAAACAAATTCTGTAAAAAATAATTATTTAAATATGAGAAAAGGGAGGGTATAATAAAGTATAATCAAGGGAATTGAAAACATTCAATAAGCCCATGTACAATCATAAACTTGTCGAACGCAGATAAAATAAATGATTAAAAGAAAGAAGACATTGACTGATGACATTTGAGCAGATATTTAAAGCAAGAAATGATTCGATGAAAAAGTTACTCATCTTCCTGGTCCGATAATTGAGAAGTTCCTGGAATTAAATAATGAAGATATGTTTATTGGAATCTAAGAAAAACACATAAGAAAGCAAGAAAATTTTCAACTGGCAAAATGGGTTAAAGTTTCAAAGGTATTTACTTTTCCATTATAATCTCAGAAAATCCATGAATATCAGTAAATATAAGAATAAAATAGTGATTACGGTGATGATAGCTAAATGCACGTTGACATAAGTGAAGTGCTGCAACTGTTTTAATGAATGTGCTCTGACTGGCCTCTACAATAAATGCCATTTCTTAAATTCCTGCTTTTTTGGGAACCCTCTTCTGTAGTTCTTGTTTTTAGGAACTCTGATGAACCGACTGATCCTTCAAACGATCAAACTTTTAATTTTTGTATGAATTTCTGGGATGAAGAGTTATCATTATTTAGCCTAATTATATGCATACGATTTTCCTCAACTTGTTTGGATGGCATAACGGCCAAAATGTTGTGATAAAGAACAACAAAGATTAGGACAATAGTTCGAATGTAAATATCACAAATATTTGAACAATTAGTTTCTACTTATATTTGACTAAGTACCAGACACTCTTTTCTTATGATGCTAGGGTTGGGAAATTTTGCATACATTGATTTCAACTTTTTATTAATAACACCATTTTTTTATTTTCAGGTAAATTGGCATCTGACTATTCAAAGACTATTCGTCAACAGCAAAAGTAATGACTATGTCATCACTTTGATAATGATTTACAGTCATACGTTTTTTTTCATGTTGAGAAACAAATGATAGTTTGATAGGGACAAATCAGGATACCAGGGAGGGTGAACTACAAATGTAAAGCCAGTCACGTATAGCAACTATTTAAACCAATATATGATTAAGAATTTTCCTGATAAAAAAAACAAAAAAAAAAACACTTCTGTCATTTTATATTTAGTTTTGGCAGCCTTTCATAACTGTCTCAGAAAGTTGGTATAGTACACTTCATTGATGGCGTGACTCTTCTTAAATCAAGTAACACAATGCCACCTTTCATCGCAACGAACGGAGGTCATCACCTCTTTTGCAGATGTAACAATCTTGGCTTTCTATGGAGTGGGTAAGGCTGGGTGATTTCACTGTATAGATTGACTCTTTGTCTCTGATATTTCACCACTCGAGCAGAAACCATCATCATGCCTAATTCCTTGGGAATTATATTCTCAAATCACTCACGGGATATGCTAATTGTATTGGTTATTGTTTTACAAAAAATCGCCTGTCATCCATCACAATAGAGTAAGTACGATTACTGTTTTCGTCGGTGGTAGCAGTTGCAGGAAGCTTTCAGCCCCTTGGCCATCTTCAAGTCCATCCGTTACCCTCCTTAATTCAGCTCCCACTTCACCCATATCATAGCAACCATGTCATGTCAGCATAAATGTCCTTGCTGCGTACTAAACCATTTATCAGAAGATACTTGATAACAACACAATGCCAATTTCTCGCCATTTTAAGATGTATCACTATAAGTTAAATTTGAAGACTCCATTATCGGTCAGATATCAGTTTAGCAGGGCAGGAACAATGTAGTTATTATTAAGAAAATTTGGAATTAATGCATGCAAGATTTCACAGCACTCGCATAAATCCTTGATAAACAGCTTGTAATGATTTCACCCCGCTCTTTTATCATTGTTCCATGCATTATATGAATAGTGTATTAAAAATAGAATTAATATATTGAATTATGCGTAGAAGCGCATTTATTTCCTATGCTTAGATTAGTGCATAATGCCCACTCAAATTCAAAGTTTCTCCAATTTAAGAACCGCTTTCATATATCATATTGATGGGTTGAATCAGATTCATTGCACTATACAAAGAGTCGCTGTAATGAAAATGTTAATATTTGTTCCAATTCAACATTGCTGCGCAAAGCTTTTGGACCACCATGATAAATAAAATACGTTTTGTAAGTTTACCCCAAATCACGAGTTATTAGCAGTGTGCTTTTCCCAATATATTTATTATATTTGAACGCGATGGTAAATGCTTCTGTATTGACCTTAATGTTGCATGATAAAGAAACTGTCCCATAGTGGTTCTGAATAAAATGGTCATGCAAAGCTCAGAGCAACCAACAGATTTCTTCCTGCTCATTTTATCAATGGAAAAAGAACATTTTTATGCAAAACCTAATTTTTTTATTACAGAAAGTACAAAACGTCAAATATGGATTTAGCAATAAGTTTTTTTTCTGACTTTGGCTTGAATAATTGCCTCAGTTCAATTTTGCATTGAATAAAACATGTTCCCTATAACCTCATCAGGATTTTTGTGAATTATACTCGGCATTAAAGGCAGAGCTCATGCCGATTGACTGGTTTTCGTTGGATCACCTGTTTCTTCAAATCTTATATTGAAAACAAGGCTTTGTTCTGGTTATTCATTAAAAAGTGTGAATATCACCATCCACAAGGAACCACAAATATTATTGTTATAATGACAAATTTCTCCTTCTTCGTTAGACAGTAGGAAATTAATGGAATTTAGAATTTTCACCAACCGATTTTCTTCTACCAGCGATATTGTGTCAGTGCCACACCATTACGCCTCCCTCAAAAAATCTTCAATATTCTTCGTGCATTTTCCTTCTGATGATTTTCTTACAAAATCGCTTGAATTAGAATGCTCAGTATTTTGCATTTATCAAAAACCTTTGCTTTTTGCCAATTTGCAGCATCCCATGTTAAATATCATTTTTACCATTTCAATCGTCTCTTCTTCTTTTTTAGAATAATATTTTTTTTATTGCTATACACATTTCCAAGTTTGTTTCATAATACTCATCGTAATACATTTTCTTTCAGAATACACATTGTAGTTATATATGTTATTAAATCCTCACTTGTCTGACATTTAAGGTTGTATTGTCTCCCGTCATTCTCAAAGTCTCTATTCAGCTCTCTTGATTAACTTTTTTTTCCCCGCGTTTCTTGACACTTAAAACAGTTCTTCTAGTTTCGAACGTTTTTTTGGATAATTTGAACAAAGTTTCTAGAATTTTCAAGCCGCATGCCTATAGTTCATTAAGTTATCCTCCCTTTCAATATTACAATTTTCATCTTTCAGAAAATATGACTTTGCAAATGCAAACGAATATTAAAAAAAAGAAAAACAAGTCTTGCAAACGCACCTTACACTCATATAAATAAGCTTGAAAATTTCTTACTTAGCTAAGGGTATATTATCATTACTTACTTATCTTGACCTTGGATTGACCCATTACATTTTGCACGGCCTGTTTTCAACTTCAAGCGGTCAATCTTCAATTACAAGGTACCACGCAGCAACTTATTTTCCAATTATTTTCCACAGACATTACTCATGACAGACATGCTTAAAATTCTAAATAAAAGTTAGGTGTATCATCATTTTCCATCTCTGGCCCAAACCTTTGCATACCAGTGTAATATCGTATTCACGTGGGTTTAAATTATTTTAATTTTTCGGTTGGATATTTCACAAATAATTTTCAATTTTCAATTTCAGAAATCTTCTCACAATACATTTCCAATTATCTCACACCGATTGAAATTGTAAATCGTTTACTTCTCACATAATGAAATTTTAATTTCACCCTATCAGATTAGAATAATGTACATTTTCCCCGAGAAGAAATCATAGAGTGACCTAATTCTTCGAAGAATTATTTGCATTAATCAAGTCTAAAAAAAAAAATAAAGATTTTCTGCAAATATCATCCGAAAAAGCTTTAAATTATTGCTAATCCCTAAATCTTGGTTCTAAATTATACTATTCAGTAGGGGTATGTGCATGACTTTAAAAGAAATCTAAACATAGTACAATTCTTAATATTACCTTTAATGTTAACTTTAAGTTTAAATCTAACATGATCGCACAAACCTAATTCTAAAAAAAAAAAAAGAATCTCAGTTGATATTTTGCCTTCAATGATTTATCCTATATATATATATATATATATATATATATATATATATATATATATATATATATATATATATTCTGTCAAACTTCTTAATCGATTACCATTGCTACTCTTCTTCATCTCATTATAAGTACTTCAATTTTGTTCGAAATTATTCTTCATTATCTATAAATATTTTAGCTCCAATTCATGCCGTTGATAATTTCACCCTTTAAAAATAATGCTAAAATTGTACTCCTTAATTCAAATTATGTATACATAAATGTTCATTTACTTCTCTTAACAGTAGACATGTTACAAAGCGGTTCACATACGGCGTCAACTTCTTAATAAACACATCAAACGAATTGAATCATTACATTGATCTTATAATCAAAATGCAGCAATGCCACATTTATGAAAATATCATTTATTTGTAGTTCAATGTAAATGCGTCTAATTGTTTTTCAGCCTATTTTTAATGTCTGTTTGCATTCATTTCTTCATTTTATAAGGTGCATGATTGTGTCGCGTTAGTTTGATTCTCTATACCAAGAATAGGAATATGATTTAATCGCTTTGTATACATTCAATAAGCTAACGATTCCTTATGTACACTATAAGAATACATCACTTCTTTCCCAAGCTTTGGGTAAATAGCAGGGCAAACTGTGTCCTATAGCCTTGTGTGGCCACCGCACTCGGGGAAAGAAAACTCTGAATTCAAAATCTGAGGGCCGTGGGCAAACCATATCACACACTTTGGTCTTAAGGTTTTGGTTAAGAGATTGGAGAGTAGATAATGTCGCCAAGCTATCTCAAATTATTACAAGGAAGATGACTCAGATATTGTTCCTTTTGCGCTCAGAACGACGATTTAAGCGGTGGAGAGACTGATGATGATGATGATGATGATGATGATGATGATGATGATGATGTTAGTGGTGGCGTTGGTGATGATTTTAGTGTTAGTCGTGGTGGTGATGGTTATGATGATGGCAGTACCGGCGGTGATGATGATGATGATGAGGATGATTACGGGAGTTTTAACGACTCGACAAGTGAATATACTTTCATCCCTTTTGCAAAAGAAACGTTTTATTTAGAATATGGTAGAATTCTACTCATGATTAAAACTAAAATTGGTATTCTTTTCTTATCTGCAACATTTTCGTCGAGAGCATTTTTCAATTATATCTGATATGCTGAGATTATATATATACAATATTCCACATAATATAAGCGACAATATTTTTCAAATTTATATTCACAGAATTTTGATACCTTAAGTTATTTCGATTTCCTTAATAATATTTTGAATTTGGTCATTTCATATGCGATTAAATAAATATTGTTCTTCTCGGAATAGCACTACAACTTAATGAATGTTCCATTAAATGAGTTCATAAAGGATGTAAATGAATAATCCAGTAAATGAAACGCTGTTCTCTCTCTGGATACAACATAAGTGTGTGAATTACAGATTATCAATGGAGAGTAAATATCATACAACACATACATATAACTAAAGTATCTTTCATTAAGATGGATGAAAGTCAGTAATAAATAAATCAGTGTTTCTTGTGAAATTTTATTTATTTCTCTACTGACTCATGTTATTTAAGTCATGCCAATTATGTGTGAAAAATAATATCGCCCAAATATCCGCCAAGGCGACACACCTTCAATCGATGATCAAAATCTTTGATGACGTCTCTGTATGTTTGCTCCTTGATCTGAACAATATGCCTTATTATCTCATCCTTCATCTGTTGAATTGATGTTGGCTTGTTGGCATAGACCTTACTTTTGAGACGAACCCAAAGGAAGAAATCTAAATGCACATTTCCCTCCGATCGTTGAGGCAAATTGACTTCGATTTTTCTGGAGATGATGGGACCTGGGTACTTCTCAATTCATTTCTGTAATAGGCTTCGAAAACTGTCACACGTTGTTTGATTGTTAATCTTTCCATGGTTGAAATTTCCAGAGACGTAAGTTGTTAAATCTGAAAGAAAAATAAAAATAAATATCATTAGACGCTTAAACATAATTCACATTTCAATTCGGTTATTGGAACATCCTTTATAAAATAAAGATGTTGAACTTTATATTTTTTGGAACATCTTCTCTCAGAACCTCAGGTAATATGAAATATACGATAGAACATATCCGACAAAAGGTTGCATGAAATAGAACATGCATAAGTGAAATGAAATAAAACTTATAAAGTAATTATCTGTTGTCAGTGATGTCAGGCTGAACATTGAGTTCCCCTTGAAGATTTTAATTCACATTCTCTTTTGCTTCGGTCTATTGGCGTTGATGCCCTCAGAAATGCATGCCTCTATCTTTTTCCATCTATGCAATACATAATAGAGTAGAATGGGTTGTCTTGCGTTGAAGTAACAAGTCTAGGAGAATAAAATCTCTAAATTCAAAACAAACCTGAATACGGACATTTTCCTGTCAAACTATCTTATCAACGACACACCATATCTTCTCTAGTAGTTGTGCTTCTCTTACGACCCTAGTCGCTCATATGCTGATATGATGAGGACATAAAATATTCTAAAATACATTCGGAATGTAACTCAGCGCATAGATGATGTAAGTCGTTTTATCTGTATTCAAATGCATACATATTTCCTTCTCGTGGATCAAGTATTGAAAAATATTTTACATCCCACGTTATGTGGTAAGCAAGGGTTAATAGAATATGAGAAAGATAAATACAGTCCCCAATTCTCGTCTTCTGTGTATCAGATAAACGAAAAAGATCAATATTCCTATGATAATAATTTGTATAAGCATTTAAAATCTCAATAAAAAGGGGAAACTATGAATAAATTATTTGTAATATTATGTGTTAACATAAGTCGAAAGCCACTGAAGTATAAGTTCTTTTTTCATTTCACGCTTAAATGATATATGAATGCGTATTAAAGGTGTTCTTTAGTGCATACACTAGTTCAAAAATAAGTTTGGTTATTAAAAATTTACAAAATATCCATTCAATATATTTATTAACGTTTCTTTTTGTAATAGTATTCGTCAGATCTCGTGCATGCTGATGGAAAGCATATTTTATAATTTTTATTTTATTTAAATCTTGTCTACAAATACTACTTTACGTGCATTTATTTGTAATATTTGTATTTATTTCCACATATTCTACGATGTTCCTTGGTGTTATCTGCTGCCTCTATTAATTAGAACGAGAATTCCAACAATAATCCACGTCTTACACCTTTGTGCAAATCACTCGAAACAACCATTTAGTTTCCTTTCTTTCAACATAAGGTCAGTTTTAGACCCACTGGAGTGGTAAAGTCTAATCGATTTTTAATTCTTACTCAGATGCGGTCATTTACAGTGGTGTGCAGTAATATGAATTTATTTTCGGAGTTCATGATTAAAATTGTTTGGCCTTGAAAAATATTGCGTCATCCGTGATTGCATCAGATTTTGATCACGCCTTGATACTACTGTCTCGACTGTCGATTACTTGTCCTACGATGAACGTTACTACCTGTAATTGTGAGTACATTGTAACGCTGCACGAACACACTGACAAGCCATAACAGTGAGTATATTAAAGTACGATAGACTGACCGAAAACTCTCTTGATTTAAATTCAATCGAAAATCTGTGGTGAATCTGTAAGGAACGACTTCGTGGAGTTGACATACGGAGTACTAATATGTGCACTGGTTCATGTGTCATTGGAAAAATACGAAAAAAGTAAATAATAACGGGATTATTCGTTTTGTTTCAATGAATTTGTACAAAAATATGCCTTGTCTTTCTCTACTAGGGTTGATTTCTTTTGATGTCTTCAGTTGTGTAGCCCTTAATGTATTTCAGTTTTATATTTGATCTTAACTGTGACTACCTAGGATTCTTTGGAAGTAGATTCGGTTTGTATTTTGCCGCATTGCAGTTGAAGCATGGCTTGTGATTTCTTTAAATTCTGCGATTTTCAACACCAGCTGAAGGTAGTAAATTTTGACATTCAGCACAAGGGTATTTACGAATATATTGTTCGCGCTACGATGTTGTTTGTTCATAAGTTTTGTTTTATTCATATTCATTCCCTCTGTAACAATCAACACAATTATTTCCTCATTCGTTTCGCGATGCAAACTTACTGCATAAATTTACAGGCAATGTCATATAAAATACAGTTTTCCTAGAAATATACCAAATAACCCATTATGGAACCTCATCATAGCCAGATATGTTGGTGGTGGTAGTTATGAATTTCTTACACATGGCACACAAAAGAAAGCCAGTTCATGCTTTGTACAATAAATTTACTTGAAGACATAATGCAGAATACGTTTCTGTCTATTATTTACTTAAAGAAAATAAATTATGCTTAATTAAGTTTGGCTCAATATAAATTTACTTGGTACCCTTTGAAAATGATAGGAAGTCGCCACTAAAAATATTTGGTGTGACCATTGTAATAATATAGTAATAAAAATGACGTGCTCAAATATAATAAAATATAAATTAAATTACTCTGTTTTAAGTGTTAAAAGTTTAATTTAACTGATAACCTCGAAGTATATTATTTGAAAGCTTTTAGCATTTTTTCATAAGATTTTACATAATGTTATTACATTTCAAAATGTTATCTTGTATTCCTATTTCCTTTTCTTTATTTAAAAAGATCAACTCAATTTATTTTCGTATCACACGCACCGTTTCCCAACATGCCATTTTATCTCCACACAAACCCGTGTGATTTGTTGTAAAATACATTTTATTATTATTATATATTTTCTTATCTTGCTTTATTTTTGATGAAACACTTATCTCAATGAAGAATATTTATTTCCTTGGATAATTCGTATATTCTGCCGGAGATTGCAGATGATATTTTTTATTTATTTCCCAAAACACCTCCGTATTTTTCCAGAAGATTCCCGTTGTTTTGCTAATGTAAAAGTATATTTTTATTTCATATTCATCTCTTATTATTTCTCGTTCTTGATAATTTGTTCATGGATTTTTAAAAAAAATTTTCTCCGACATTAATTTTTACTTGATATATTGTAAATAAATATTGAAATTTTATAACTAGTTTATTTCTTATATTTCATCTATAGGTCTATCTATCTATCGATCTATCTATCTATCTATCTATCTATCTATCTATCTATCTATCTCAGTGTGTCCTACTACGGGCGGTGTTGAAATATTTTAGACAACTAAGATGACCTTCCATAAGACTAAATTTCTTTATTGGTCATTTCTTCAGTTTTTCGTTTACTTTTGGGTAGAGATGTTTTCAATATTACTTTTTATAACAATGTCTCCAAAGTTCTTCATTTAACTTTGTCGTTATTTCACAAAATTTATTTGGGTATATGTTTATGGCTATTCATTATTTTTAGCATTCCCATATCTATCTATCTATCTATCTATCTATCTATCTATCTATCTATCTATCTATCTATCTAATTTTCGTTTCACTTTACTGTTTCCCAAAACTTACCAGCCCACATTTATTTGTTTATTTGTCCTTTTCTTTCTTTCTTTCTTTCTTTCTTTCTTTCTTTCTTTCTTTCTTTCTTTCTTTAGTTATTTTCCCGCTGCTTTCTATAGAACATCACTTTAATGCAACCTGTTAAATAAAAGGAAAGTAACTTGTAAAGAAAATATTTTTTTACGATTTTCAATTAAGAAACTCGGGACAGAATGGTTTTACTTGTAACACCTTCAGTAATTTTTTAATGTATTTCTCAAAGTAAATAAAAATACTTCCTTTCCAATATAATTTCCCTTTACGTTTTGGAATTTACAGAAAGAAACAGAAAAAAGATGTATGTATGAAATTGTTATACCTGACGTACCTATTCTATTATTAATAGACTCTCCCACATATAATAAGTAGTAGTAGTAGTTGTAGCGGTCACCAGTTCGGCTCAGTGGTGTTAAGCGAGTCAGTCCATATCGGACATTGAAGTACCAACCATCACAGCTAGATTGCTGCGTCATTAACTCTTATTTCAAGTTCCTAACGTTTTGTACGTCGAACCTAATTTAGGACGGCTTATTGAAATACAAGCCTCCTCTGTGAAAACTAATCGACAACAGAAATACTTTCCGAGAACATGCTGCTTTTCTTACTGAAAATTACTGATGTGTTTCGACTTTTACACTTTCCAGTTTGGGGATTAATGTAACTATGCTTTTCAAAGAAAATTTCGTAATATATCCATGGATAGTTTTAATTTTCCAAATTTCATGTCATGGCAAATGCCGGAATGAGTTAAATTCGAATTTACATCTTATTATTTCATGGATTCATCTGTGTAAACCTGGAGAAAATATATATTACAAATATTTTCGACTTGAAAATAAGAAATATGAAAGCACCATTTTAATATGTTATTACCAAACCATGATTAAAAACACTCTTTGAAAGTCAGGCCATCAATAGATTTAATCTACTAGGAACATATATACACATATCTTACGAAGCACGATTCACACACACACACAAACACACGTACACACACACCTATCTACATAGTTATATAGAAATGAGGGTGGGCAATATGCATTCCCAAGGCCATTTACACAATTTAAATTTAAATATCATTCACAGCATTTTTAAAAATATCTAAAATTTTAGCAGTTTTTAATCAGCAAAATTTTCTTTAATTTAAAAAAAAAACTTACAAGATAATTTGAGTATTTCATAAAAAAAAGAAATGCTATTGTTTTCAGAAAACATTGATGTTTTTTTCTATATCTTGAAAACATTTAACAAGCTAACCGAATGTTGAATAAATTGTAAAATTTGGGGAGTTCCAGAAGAAAAGGATTTGTATAATATTCAGTAGAGTAAAAAACTAATTTATCAGTTACATAATCAGAAGTTGATTTGGATATGCAAATCTGAAAAGTGAATTTTCATGTACGGAATTTAACTTTTAAAATAATTTCTTTCATGAAACCTACTGATAATACGAGATTGATGCTTTATATTGTGACCAACTTCAACTCATTCGTCATAAATATATTAAATTTGATCTCTATTTAAAAGAAAGTTTTCCTCTCTTGAAACTAGTCAAAAAGTTCTTCACTTTGGATTCAAATAAATAATTTTTTCAGGGTTAGCATCTACTTCTGACAGAATTAATTTATTCTGGGTCAGGCAAGTGTGAAAAAGATGATTGGGCAGATGCAAATGCTTTTAATGTTTATAGGGAAAATACCTGAATACATTATGGAAATCATATATGATATTTTAATCTAGCGATAAGGAGAGACAAAAAGAAAACTAATTTCCCATAATTCCATATTAAAAAAAGGAAACCATTCTACTGGGGGCATTTTAGTATATTTTTCAGTTTATTATTCTTTCTAAGTATGTCTAGATTTTTTGTAATTTCTGTGAATATTTCTGGACTATTTATGTTGTATGTTGAGACATATGCTAGATTTGTTTTGAAGTTACGTTTCTTTTTATTTCTAAGTTGGTCTAGAGGAATGTTTTTGTGAGTTCAAAACATTTGTCTATTAGTGTTATGGGGTAGCTTCGTTTTTTTTAGAGTTTTTTGTAGTTCTTTTAAGCGGGTTTTTCGGAAGTGTTTATCAGTCATTATAGTGCAAAGCCTACGTGCTATAGAATAGGGGCCGGATTTTAGGCAGCTTTTTCGGTGATGGCTCTTGAAATGAAGATATTGTTGGGTGTCTGTGGTTTGTGTTCGATATCTGTGATTACATGATTGATTTTTATTTCTAATGAATAGATCTAAAAATGGCATTTTGTTAAAATTATATTCTTGCGTGAATTCGATTTTTGGGTGTAAGTTTTGAAGTAGATTGTGAAATTGGTTAATATCACACCATGAGGATTTCCCCAAAAGGAAGCAATCATCTAAGTATATTTTCAAGATTTAGTGTTTTGGAGTCTGTCTATATTTCTGAGATGAGGTATTATGTACATTATTCAGACTATTGTCCTCATCTTTGTCGCCATATTTATCCGTTGTACGCTCCGACCTTCTTCAGGTGGTTGGAATGTCGAACTGAACCCTTTACTTCGCTCATCGTGGTAGAATGTTCTAGTTCCACGTGCCATGTTTGATGGATGTCAGTTATCAGTTATCTCCTGATAGATCTCCACTACCTTAACCGGGGATTGAACTAACACTCTTTGGGTTCTGTCACTGGATCTAACCAACGCCTTTATCCACTGTGCCATGTGTCCTTGAAAACATCTGGATATGAATTTCTGGGTATTATAAAACTAATGTCTTCAGCAAGCATTTTTACCAGTGCTCATATTGCAATTTTGCTGTTATCATTGCATGTTTTTTACCAGAGCTCATATTGCAACTATGTTGTTATAATTGCTTTTCTCTGGCACTACTTAATACTGGTTCCCATATTGTATTTATTTCTATGCTTGGTCGGCTCAGGAGATTTTTGTGGCCTAGCATATGTGCTGATTCCTTAAGTTTACGAATTTTCTAATGGTGTTCCTTGTCAATGATCTCAACCTGATCCCACAGAGGGCGGTGATCTCCCTTCTCTCTTCATATTGATGATTTTATTTTATTTGTTGTCACACCAGAACAAAGACAAGCATATACACATAATTTCACACATACACATAAATAAACGTACGCCAACCCATATATGGAGATCTGCAAAATTAATTCGTTTCAGTTATGTCATTTAATCTATTTCATGGTTCGTACCATCTTTCTATTAAAATTTATATAAGAATTACCATGAACTGAGACTACGAAAGATACACTGATATGTAAAGAAGCGATACTTGAATGACGCTGGGAAGAGATGAGCAACAATATAACACATGTGTAAAGATAAAAAAATGACAACTGATAATGGCATATGAAAGCCAAATCCCTCAAAACAATTTGGAGAACTTTTCGAAATCGAAACTGATTTTTATAGAAACAGTATAAAAGTAATTAACGATGAGATGTTGATCTTTGAAAGAGACAAGTACCAATCAAAATTTGGTGTGCATTTGCAAATACGCATGCACATGTACACGCACACAAACACACTCACGCAAAAGCACGAACCCATGCGTGTGCATATATATATATATATATATATATATATATATATATATATATATATATATATATATGTGTGTGTGTGTGTGTGTGTGTGTGTGTGTGTGTGTGTGTGTGTGTGTGTGTGTGTGTTAAAATAAATAGAAAATAGGAAAGAACTCGTTAGATAAATACGCCAAAGTTCTTTAGTATTTTTGTTATTATTTTTTTTAAGGTGCTCGATACAAAAGTAGAGCCTAAATATAATTATTTATTTAAAAATATGATCCCATCGCTACATAAGAGTTCTCATGTTTCACAACAACAGCCGAAAACTTCAATATAATTATCTGAATTAAATTAAATTAAAGTATTGAGCTCTGTTCCTTCTTGAAGCGATTTTTTTGTATAACTAATTCTTGAGATTTACGCGTTTTATAAGCATATTCATTATTAAAATTAAAATTAGTATGGTAACGGCTAGAGCAATTATTTAAAATTAAGGGGCGTAAGGATTAATAATTTGTATCAATATCTCAGTTACATACAAAGAGGTCACGTCAGGTTAACGTTGGGTTGTCTAAATTCAAAGCGGAAGATGACATCGTCTAGTCTGGTTAAGTATCTATGGAGATTTATTTATTTATTTGATTTTATTTTTTCCCTGAAAGTGTTTTCTGTATATAAAAAACTGTCATAATTCGCTAACATTTGTTTTTTGGACGACTTAATAAAGGTTATTTTGTTTTTTTATTGGGTAGGACATTTAAACTTTTGTACTATGGAGTTTAAAATTTGTATTTATTAATTTATTGTTTGTTTGTTTTTAATGCTAATCATTCAATGCGAAAATTTGATTATGTCGGCAATAAACCGTTAACTTATGTCTATTGTTTAATAAATTTGCATTATTTAGAAACTTGATAATGTGTAGTTTTTCATGTAGGCATAAAGGGCATGGGTCATCCCAAGTTTTACAAGTTCTAGTTTTGTTTATAATTTTCCATTTTACTTTTGGCATTTTATTAATTTCCTTCAATTGCCCAAAATATTGAGATAGAGATGTCTGATTTCTTTTACTAATATTGTTGAAGGAGCTTTTATGCTGTCTCCACCTGGTTTTAAATTCATTCTCCGTAGACCCAATGTATATCATATTAGTATTAGGACTCTCAATGGATGAGATAGTACATTGGTATACCACAGATTTTACGCGACATATATTTTCCAATGGGCAGTCTTCTGTGTTTCTAAAATCACATAATTTTTCACTAGTTTTTTTTTCTAATTTAAGTGTAGGGTTTTTATTAATACTATTCTGGCATGGGCGGGTTATTCAGGATTTTATTATTGTGTTTTTTTTTATTATATTTTCTAGATTTTCACTGCAACTGTAACTTAATTTTAGGGTGTTTTTTATTAAATATTTTACTAAGTCTACTATTTGTAGGAAAATGTTTTTCAATTAAAGTTAGGAATTTATGTCCTAGCTTAATACTAACCATTTGGTTGAACGGAGGGGTATAGCAAATTATTAACCCAACCCGACCCGACATCGGTAAGATGAGCAAAAGAATCCTTGAATGAATTACCTGGCAAATTAAAAACCACATTGGATTAAAATTATGAATTAATTCCAAAGATGTCACCAATGGGTTTACCAATATTAATAATAAACCTGATTGCACACCATTACAGTTCGATATTGTGGATTACTACCCGTCTATATCGATGGATCTGTTCACGACTGCCCTGGAGTTTGCTGCTGTGTATTCTAACCTGACAACGGAAGAAAAGTATATAATTCTCAGTGCAAAACAATTTGTCCTCATTCATAATGGGGATCAATGGATTAAAAACAGTGATGACCATTTTGACATCGCTATGGGATCTTTAGGCGCTACACATTCTTCTGACCTGGTCGGTCTTTTAATACTGTACAACCTGACCGCGCACCGTGAATTAGATATTAAGGACATCGGTCTGTACAGAGATGACGGGCTCATGGTAGTGAGAAGTTCCACTAATTTTAAAATAGAGAAAATTAGAAAGATTATATATAATGATATTAGAAACCTAAATTTAAATACAACAACCTGTACTAAATAAAAGGTAAACTTCTTCGACGTAACTCTAGATTTAATAAACAACACATACCTACCTTATAAAAAACCTAACACTAACCCCTTCTATATAAACCCTAAGTCAAACCGCCCTCCATCCATAAGTAAACATCTACCCTCATCAATAGAGAATAGAATCAGCATTAACTCCGCAAATAAAAAAAATATTCCAACAAGACAGTAATTTTAATAACGCAGCCCTAAGAAAATAGTGGATACAAAAATTCTAACATCAATTATAGAAATAAGTGTACTAAGCAGAAGAAAAACAGGAAAAGAAAAAAATCATTTGGTATACCCCTCCGTTCATCCAAATGGTTAGTATTAAGCTAGGACTTAAATTCCTAACTTTAATTGAAAAAAAAACTTTCCTACAAATATTAGACTTAGTAAAGTATTTAATAAAAAAACACCCTAAAAATAAGTTACAGTTGCACTGAAAATCTAGAAAGTATAATAAAAAAGCACAATAGACTCCATAGTCTAAATAAAAAGTTTAAATGCCCCACCCAATAAAAAAAATAAATAACCTTCATTAAGTCGTCCAAAAAACAAATGTTAACGAATTATGACAGTTTTTTTATACAGAAAACAATTTCAGGGAAAAAATAGAATAAAATAAATAAATAAATCTCCATAGATACTTAACCAGAATATGCTTATAAAACGCGTACTTGTTTTGATATATATATATATATATATATATATATATATATATATATATATATATATATATATATGAGAGAGAGTGAGAGAGAGTTGGTGTTAATAAAACTGTGTTCGATATAATATTACAGAGCTTTTGAAGATATGTTAATAAACATGCATATTATCCGTCAACGCTAACAAAATTCGGAGTTTCATCCACAACAGAATCACCAGGAGTATGGACAGACTGCTAGAGAATTTGAATTTTAATGTATCTGGATATCACATATTTTGTTGGGATTACAGTTATTTTTCATTTTTTTTACCAATTAAAATAAGCGGTGTTTATGTATGTGAGGAAAAGAAAAGAAAAATTTAAGAAAAAATATATATTTGTGAGGAGTGAATATTCATTTTTTAATTTTTGCAATCTTTTTTTTTAATTAAAAAAATTTAATTTATATTCAAAATAAATGGTAATTTATATTAAAAATAAAACTTACTTTACATTAAGAATTGAAATTTACTCTATTGATGATATTTTCCAAGTGTCTTTTATAAAAATTTATTTTTTGTAAATTTTATTAATTTCCCTGTTAATGGATTTAAGATACATATTCACATCGATTTTTAATCTTTAGATGTCTTATCTTTTTTGAAGATTATTTTAGTAGGTCGTCACATGGAGGTGTTTTTATTTACATTATTCGGGCTATTATCCTCATCTTTTTCGCCATATTTCAGGTGTTTGGAATGTCGAACTGAACCTTTATTTTGCTCACTGGAGTAGACTGTTCTAATTCCACGTGCCATCTTTTTAATGGATGTGACATCAGTTTTCTCCTGTTAATTCTCCTCCTCAGGTTCTCCACTTTTGACCGGGTACTGAACACACACTTTTTGGGTCCTGTCACTGGATCTAATCAACGCATTTATTCACTGCGCCATGTATCCTCCAGAGCATCTGTGTATGAATGATAACAGTAGAAAATTGCATATGAGCACTAATAGAAAAAGGCTGCTGAAGACATTAGGTTTATAATATCCAGAAATTTATACAAAGATGTTCTCAAGCGGAGATTTGTAATAAATATGGCGACAAAGATGAGGACAATAGTCCACATAATGTAAAGGGTGTACATGATAATTCATCTCAGAAATATAGACAGATACTCTAGGTGGTTTTGTGACTTAAATCTGTAAATCTCGGAATCGTTGTTTTAACGTGAAGCCAAGGATATAGCCACTGAACCAAAAATTTATGATAGGACCCACAAATTCCACAAGCGACAAGTATTCATCACAATTAAAGACCATAAGCCAAATTTACTAAACAACCATCAATACAGATTTCTGTACTGAAATAAAAATAATATCGGTAAAATCAGCAAAAAAATACTGGAAAGTGCATGCAAATACACGAGAAATTCTCACGAAATTAACTAGTGGCAGAAAACAACTGAAGCCATTGAAAAATTTACTAATATAAAAAGGAAACCTGAATACACATACATCCAATTCGATATCTGTGACATTTACCTGCCCATCACGGAGAATCAGCTAATGCCCGCTATAAATATAAATAAATTAGTTTCCTATTAGCGATCATGAAAACATATCATAAAGCAGACACAAAAATCTTTTTAATAATAGGATTTTAAAACACTTTATAGGATATTAATTCAATGTTCCTTGTCAAACTTATTCAATGAAAGATGTCTGATTGAAATGTCACTTGCAAAATTAATAAACATATATAGAGAAAGTCTGTGATTTTCCAAGCGTAGCTTAGATGTGGCATAAGACCGAAATTAAGAGCATCCAGCGGGGATCGAACTCAATACTCAGTCGTAAGTGATCTGTTGAAACTAGCTAGCCAAACATTACACCACCTCGACGTGACCATAGTGATTTTCCAAGCGTAGCTTATATATGGCACAACGCCGAAAGTATGAGGTGCCCAGTGAAGATCGAACTCAGTACATATTCGTAATTGTTCTAACGAGACACGCGTGTTAACCAATACATTTGGCTCAGGGGCCCACATTTGTATGTATATATATATATATATATATATATATATATATATATATATATATATATATATATATATATATATATATATATATATATATATATATATATATATATGTGTGTGTGTGTGTGTGTGTGTGTATATATATATATTTATAATGTGTGTGTCAGTGTGTGTGTTTTAAAGGTTTCTACAAGTTAACTGAGAAATTTTTATATATATATATATATATATATATATATATATATATATTCTTATGCGTATATATGTTTAGGTGTGTAAATGTGTGTGTGTATTTTCCTCAATTTACAAGTGCTTAAATTCTGCCAAATCATTTTTACTGCGTCTGTGCAACTAATTACTCGTATTGTCAAAAGTTCTGCAACAGGCTGGTGAAATTCAGTTTTCGCAATTCTCCGACAAAATACATACAATGAATCGTCATTTCAGTGGATACAAAGAAATAATTTGCAACATATTAATATATTAATGAAATTGTAGTATGATCAAACTGTACTCATATATACAGAAATATACACATAAAAATCGTTTTACACTTCGAAATAATTAAATGAAAGAGGGAAGGGGAAAAAAGTTTGGAACAGAGATTCAAGCAGAATATAGATCCATAGGAACACAAATTAATCCGTAGCCTAACTATAATGAAATCCCTTATTTTTCGAGAAAGATCTTCATATAACGTTATTCTTGTAAAATCGCTAGATCAAAATTCTGTTAAATTGCTATGTTAGACTCATGACTTGTTGATCAATGACCTGCACACATGCAGATTAGAATCGCATACATTGATCGTTAAAATCTGCCATGTTATACGGTATCCTTTCTATTCGTGTGCATTAAGTTTACATTGATTATTTGCAAAAGAATAAAATCAAATAAAAAAATCACACACAAAATCTGTTATTGATGTTCATGTCACACTCACGTAATGGAAAAGGAAAAAAATGCGTTTCCAGACCAAATGCCGTTGCCTCATCCAACCTTTACTGTTGTTTATCGCCGCATTACTGAGACAGGATCCGTGGCACCACAAACAATGCCTGATCACGAAGAACACATTTCACAGTGGGTAGGAGACTATCCAGTTATCAGCACAAATCTAATGGCCCTAGCATATCCTACATTTATATAGTACCGCATGGAGAGTACTTGAAGAGCATCTCATTTATCCGTATCATTTGCAATGTTTGCAGGGTATTCCGCACACTGATCACTCACCAGGAGAGAACTTTTGCCGATGGATTTTGCTCAAACACCCGATCCATTGTTTGTCTCTTTAGCCTAGTTTACGGATGAGGCCAAATTGGGAAGAGAGAGAATTACAATTTTTCACAACAGACTGTCTGGTATGTCCATATATTTACAGGCGCAGTCTTCATGGACATCATTTTGAATACATTTCCAGATATACTAGAGGTACACCCCCGCTTTTAATACAAAGACGCATGTGGCTAATGTATGACATGGATCAAGTATAATTTAATCATATTGTTCGCAATGCATTGGTTGACATCTATCATAAATGTTTGATAGGTAATGGAGGACCGGTTCAATGTCCTGCATTTCCTCCGATTTTATCTTCGGGTTCTCCTGAAACAATTGGTTCATGCAGCATACATATATAGTGCAAAGATTCTTCATCAGCGTGTCATAGGGGTCAGCAAATTCATTCAACACCGTATGGAAGCTATTGAAAGTGTCCTATAGTCAATGATCCAACAAGAGGTATGCATATGTAGAAGCCGGCAGAGGCTATTTTCAACTTTTTTCTTGAGCTGCTGTATTAACAACGATTCGCGTTTGAATATATGTCTATGGAGAAAATTTAACCTATGTTGTTGTGAGGAACTATCCCCAAAGTTTGCAAAACTATTTTTGATATAACCTCTACTCTCTCTCTCTCTCTCTCTCTCTCTGTATATATATATATATATATATATATATATATATATATATATATATATATATACGCAGAAAAAAAGAAATAATACTGGATTTTAAATACATATAAACTAGGGTTGAATAAAGACTAGGTATTTTAAATCTTTATAAATATTTCAATAGTTAAACATTTTTTTAGATACAGTTATTTTTTTTAACAACATTCAAAATATTATTAGAGTTAGATTTCCGTTAAAAATCTTCGAACACAGTGGCATTCCATATCACGTGACGTCCGCATCTCGCGACGGACGCTACTTGTAAAGAAACCTCTGAAAACAGTTTTTTTCTGAAGAAAGATCGAGGTCGATCTGAAATATCAAAACTACACACACACACACATATATATATATAGATAAATAAATAAATATAAAAAATATAAATAAAAAATAAATATTTTCATAAAAGAAAATTATTATCTTTTAATTTGCAACATTTTAGTTGTTATATATATATATATATATATATATATATATATATATATATATATATATATATGAGCGCTTTCTAATAAGTACTGCGTATATAATATATAAATATTATACATGTATATATTTATTTATATTTATATACTTTTTTTATATATATATATATATATATATATATATATATATATATATTAAAAAACGTATACGAGGCTTCTCATTATGCTATTTGGACCCTACTTAGACGGCAAAAAACACCCCCACGATAGAAGAAAACTAGAAAAAATTTCTACAAACTGGCACAGATACACTCGGATATTATATTTCTCGGACTTTGCAAAAAAAAATGGACTTAATACCAAAAGGATTCAGATTTAAAAGCCCAACATATATATAACAGAACCTCCGCACAATTAAGAAATCTTGCACACAACACTGCTTACATTAAAAAATGTTTTTAAATGAACTTATCTAAAAAAATCAGTTATTCTCTCTACCTAACACTTTCTCCTTTTCAATACTTTCAATTAAAAAAAAAACACTCAATTACCTGTACAAAAAAAACAAAAAACTGACACAGTGTATATTTTTGAAAAACCAAAAACTCAAGAAACTAATTGCTGACCCCATTTACAAAGACATACCTTACCTGAATAACTATTTAATACAACAGATCCCACGAAGATCTCATTATGTTCACTACACCCATACTACCTCTGCTGGCAACCGCATCGGTAACCTATCTAAATACACTCTCACCCAAAGAGAAACCTCTTTATTAAATTAGGATTATCATTCTACCCCGCACAACCTCTAATCCCTCTTAACCTTTGCTACGATATGGAAAAATTCCTTCGTAGACTGAGACTAAAAGAATATTTCTCACTCAACAAATCTATTTCTAATGCAGACAATAGCGCTAATCAATCATGCTCCAAATTCCCTTCTACGAAGAATAACACTCTATGGACTCCACGAAGCGGATGTAACCAACACTTGGATTAATATGACAGCAAAGCCAGACAACACATGGATAACTTCTTAAAAAGCAAAGGACACCAGATAAAAAAATACAACTTATCCAAAATAGAACACCAAGCCATTTATACTCTTAAAAACAACCGAGATATCGTACCAGCCGACAAGGGCGGAGCTATAACCATCTTAGACACTAACAACTGCATTAAAGAAGCAGAATCACAACTTCAAAATAACAGATTCTATGTACCCTTACCTCTAGACCCAACTAACACATTCAAAACAGAATTATCACTTCTCACTCAGAACCTGAACCACAACATAAAAAATACCATAAAATCTCTTATTCCTGAGAACCCTATAACAGCAACATACCGCACTATCCCAAAACTACATAAACTCCACAAAATCCTTTCATAAAAAACACCCTAAGACATTTTCATCCAACCCACATCAAATTACACAATCAAATAATGAAGAGAACATCTATGAAATTTCAAAATCCCTTAAAATCATACCACCTGGTAGACCCCTAATATCAGGCATTGATACCCTCACAGAACTTATATCTGGGTACATAGATATAGTTTTTTTTTTAAACAACATCTAAAATATTATTACCGTTAGTTTTACGTTAAAAATATTCGAATACAGTGGCATTCCATATCACGTAACGTTCGCATCACGTGACGGACGCTACTTGTAAACAAACCTCTAAAAAGAGTTATTTCTGAAGAAAGATTGAGGTCGATCTGAAATATCAAAACTACATTTATATGTAAATACATATAAAAAATATATATATAAAAATTATAAATATATACTTTCATAAAAAGAACATTATTATTTTTTTTTATTTTGCTACTTTTTAGTTATTTTAATATATATATATATATATATATATATATATATATATATATATATATATTGAACAATAAAAATATTTAAAAAATTAAAACGTTAAAATTTTCAATCAAACTGGGTTGTATATTCATATTCTTTCGTTTTTATTATTATTTCATTTAGATTGATCGACAAGTTTCAGCCAACATGGCCATCATCAGGAGAAAAATATTTTCGCTTGCTGATAGCAGCGAACTACAGAAATGAATGTCATGATGGAGAAAACGTACTTTTGTCTGTAATTTTCATTTTTTTTATTTATTTAACATGAAATTTGATTTGTCCTTGTGTTGGTCAATCTCTTTTAAGTTGTTATTTAAGAGCTGTATGGATTCATGCTGCTGTGAATTCCTTTGGACATTTTGAGAGTTTTATTAGTTCCTGGAAAGGGGACTCGTCTCTTTTAAGTGTGTGTTATTTGGTTTTTAGGGAGTGAGTGAGTATGAT
The DNA here is from genome assembly GCA_903632075.3 of Acanthosepion pharaonis. Lineage (NCBI taxonomy): Eukaryota > Metazoa > Mollusca > Cephalopoda > Sepiida > Sepiidae > Acanthosepion > Acanthosepion pharaonis. The sequence goes on from CAHIKZ030002201.1 coordinate 2,889,955, forward strand.
GTGTGTAAGCGTGTATATTTCTATGGGTGTGCGTTATCATTTAGCTCTTTACGGAGTTATTGAGTATGATGTGTGTATATTCGTGTGGCTGTGTGTATAAGTGTGAGGCCTCAACACCTCCGTAAGAATGTCTGTCTTGTGCGGATGATAAATATGGGTAGGTCCTGAATTGTTGGTTTATATATTAACTCTCTATTTATTGTTAAATTTGTGATTATATATATATATATATATATATACATGAATTTCGGTATGACACCTATATGTTTCATGCACAGCGCTATCGTCATGAATTGAATGACAAATTTGTGTCACTAATAAATATATATTTAATATAATTATAAATAGAGAGAGAAAAATTATTAGGAGGATTTGAATAATCATATAATTCAACGAGTCTAGAATAAACCTCAACAGAATGGACTCATCAGCAGCGCGCGCCCACTACCGAGAATTGAAACCCGAAGAGTTACAATAGGAGACAAACGCCATACCAACTGCACCAACTCAAATCAACAAATCATCTTTTTAAATACCATTCTACTTCATTAATAACGGTCGCTACGAGTGTGTTGTGTATTAGTTAACGAGTAAAAGCAAACATTTAACACAACTTTAAAATCGAAGTTACAGTTGTAAAAAGAAATCGCAAGAAAGTGACATTTTTACAAAAAGAAAACCCTGTTCTTTAGCAAAATCTGCTGGTGTTACCAGGGGTGTTACCACAACCTAAGCCACGAAAACTGTATTACCTCCCCAGGTTGAAGACTGACGAGGAGAGAATATCGCATGTGCTTTCACAGTTTGTATTTAGAAAATACACACACACACATGTCTGTCTGTATCTCTCTCTCTCCCCTCTCTCTCTCTGTCTCTCTCTCTCTCTCTCTCTCTATATATATATATATATATATAGAAAAAGTAGGAAAATTAAAAAAATAATGTTTTTTTTGAAAGTATTTATTTACTTATATATATATTTGATATTTCAGATTGACCTCAATCTTTCTTCAGAAATAATTGTTTGTTTACAAGTAGCGTCCGTCGCGAGACGCTGACGTCACGTGATATGAAACGCCACTGTGTTCGAATTATCCTAACGTAAATCTAACTCTAATAATATTTTAGATGTTGTTTAAAATTTTTTTTTAAAATTAATTATATTTAAAAAAAATGTTTAACTATTGAAATATTTATAAAGATTTAAAATACCCAAGTCGTCTTTATTTAACCCTAGTTTATATGCATTTAATTTTAAAATCCAGTATTTTTTCTGTATATATATATATATATATATATATATATATATATATATATATATATATATATATATATATATATATACGATACGATGAGAACGGAAGTAATATATAAATTCCACCCTTCACAGCATTAATCTAAAAGAGGTCTCGATACCAATAGTAGAGCGATAATTATAACATTCCTAATTACTACTAGAACCATCGCTACGATTTTTACCTACTCAAACATACTATCCCCTATCTCCATCTTTCTTCCCCTACCTCTCACTCTTAGGACGCGTGTGAGATGATGTGCCTGAACTCTTGACCGGTGTTTATCGGCAAAAATCATCCACAGACCAGTTAACATTAAACAGTCAATCCATTCTTCACGAAACTGCTATCAACAAGCACTAGAGCTTCACTCCGTCACCTATTTTTTATGTATTATTTCTTCTCAAAAAATTGAAAAAATGAAGTGACGTTTCACATACGGCTTGCCTACGAGCAGGATTGTTCATAAACATTTTAGATTCTCACCCGTCGAAGTGCAGCTGAAATGCACTGAAACCAAGTTGCAACTTTGTAGTGAGTATAAAGATTTTGTCTATATGATAAAATTATAATATATATATATATATATATATATATATATGTCTAATGAATATATTTATTTTCTTCATTTGCGCTTGAGTAAGGAGGTAAAATTCAACATGCAAGTGATTAGTGAGAGTGAAGTAAACAGTGAAGTCAATGGCAAAAATAGTCGTTTCACAATGAAATGTGTGATACACAGCGTGTATCAAAATACTCTTACAAAATTTGGGGCGGGTTCCTCACACAAAAACAAGGACAAAAGCCCATATAAAGATATGATCATTTTTCAGTTATTAAGTTTAAACGTAATTTGACAGAGCCTTGCAGCCATTACCATTACCATTGCCATTAACGTATATAAAATCAGAACTGCCTGCTCACGATATTACTATCCTGCTATTGTTAAACGATTCGATTCTCAGGTACCTCACAAACTACATACTTCAAACGCTGTAGACACATTTGTCAAAAATGTACACGAATAACAAATTTATCCTAGTCCAAATGTCAACAAGTCGCCATCTACTGTAAGATTTCTTTAAACTTAATAACTGAAAAAAAGAAGGATTTGCGAACGTATGTTTATATGGACGTTTGTCCTTGTTTCAGTGTGGGGAATCCGCTCCCAAAGTTAGTAAAGTATTTTTGATACACCCTCTATAAATTTGAAAGACCTGGAAATTGTCTCTATGGCCTTGTGCATAGACTTTCGTAACAAAAGACTTAGAAATTATTTAATATAATCGTTCGAATTCAAGTCAAGGGTTAACGTTATACCAAAATGCCACCATGAGCTACTCTCCTTGAGGTTATCAGCCACCACGTTTGGGGAAATCCGCAAAGGTTATTTATGTTTTGTAATAGGGAGCAGTTTCGTTTTGAATGCTTAATTAAGAAATCACTTCTTGCTCAGGTGAACAACAGATTAGAGTTAATTTTTGTGATAACCTGCAAATTTGATTTTATTATTGGTATCTGATAAGATCGAGAAGATCATTATTGAAACTAAGGAAGAAAATAGGTACGAAAATAGAGTCCTTTCGGACATCCATATTAATGCTAAAACTGTGGAGGAGTGGCCGGTCGAGAGAACATACATTATGTATTTTGATAAGAGAGACTGAATGAAATCAAAGTAACGGTGAAGTATAACATAACTCGTAAACTGTAGGAGGAAGGCAAACCAAAACATGTAATTCGCCATTTCAAATCTTATGAAACAGGCCTAGCTTCGCCATTCTTATCTAAATTTCAACAGACTGTTACAGCATAAACCGGGAACACATCAGCGGTTCTTCTAGAAAATCGAAAGTCATATTCTTTGTATGAAAAAATATCCACCGAGGTGAGACGATTGACAAAGTATAGAAATCTCTCTCTCTATATATATATATATCTTTTCCCCCACTTCGCTCTCACTGTTTCTCTATATATATCTATATCTCTTTCACTCCCTATCTAACTCTGAATATATTTGTCTTTAGCAGTTTTATCCACATCACGTAAAGTGGCTTAATAATTCTAATACTACTGATGTTGGTATTCAAACTTTCAAAACTTGCTCAATCTGTCATAAATTAGACATTTATTTTCGTGTTCCTAATAATTTTAACAAACATGTTTGTTTTCGTCTTTACCTCCTTGTAACTCTTGTGCATTACAAATTTGTCGTCTTTTAATATTGAAATTAGATTTTTTTGTTAATATCTCCATTGAATGGTATATTAGACACGAACCTGCCAAATAAAAGATTCGGATTTAATTATAGCATTTAGTACTCAGCAAGACATCTATTGTGAATCATGAATACAAACAAAAGCCAACTCAGCGCAACATTTCTTAAGGACAATTGCAGATATATCATCGTGCCTACATCTTTGTTTTGAATAATTTTAGAAATGAGAACGGAATCCATAAACGAAGTTATAAGCATACAACAGACTTCTAAGTAATAATACAACAACAGTAATTGGGATGAGTCGGGAGTATATTTTGAAGAGAATTTCTGAACAAATCATTCTGCTTTACCGGCTGAATAAATATGCTAGCCCTTCAAATTCATTGTAAAAAGAGGCATTGAAGAACATGCTCTTATTTAACACACTTACAGACACGCCATCAGTCAGAGGAAGAGAATTCTTACGAATCTATACAGTGCCTCACTGTATCAGCGAACAACGGCTTGTCATCGTTGAGGATACGGTGGCAAATATTACGAGCGGACACTAAAACACATGGTGTGATCAGAGCTATCACATTTGTGTAGCCGGGAAAGTAATTGCTTCAGCGGCTGAAAGCTAAACGTGTGATCCATGGAGAGGTCTGTGGTTGTATCTAGTATTTAAGTGTTGGCACTAAAACCTCGATGCTTTCACCCAAGAAACAGTTCAAAGGTACATCATTCTATAGGAAAACTAAATATGTCAAAGCAAGGGACATCGGTAGGAAAATCATGACATGAATACTCATCGCTACGATGGTAAAAGAAGTCTTTTGAATAGTTGGTTCGTGGCTAATCAAATGAAATATTAACAGACATTATAGCGTGGTCGGAATTCCAAAGAGGACAGATTTTTAATGCACAATCTTTACAAGGAGGGAAGGAGGAAATCAAGTAATGAGGCCTGTTTGCTAAAACTATTAGGAACGTGAGCAGCCAAGTCGAACATTTGAGAGAAAGATTTTAGCAACCTTCGAATTTTTGAATAATAACAATATCAGTAGTATTAAATGATTAAGACACATGACTGAATAGGCATTAAAATTGCCAAAACATCTATCTATCTATCTATCTATCTATCTATATCTATCTCTCTCTCTCTCTCTCTATATATATATATATATATATATATATATATATATATATATATATATATATATATATATATATATAATGAGAAACCACCTATACTTTCTTAATATGTATATATAGAAAAAGTTGCAAATTAAAAATATAATAATATTTTTTTATGAAAGTATTTATTTATTTATATATATATATTTGATATTTCAGATTGACCTCTAAATTCTAAAGAAATAACAATTATGAAGAAAGATTGAGATCAATCTGAAATATCAAATATATATAAATAAATACTTTCATATAAAAACATTATTATTTTTTAATTTGCAAATTTTCTCTCTCTCTCTTTCTCTCTCTCTCTCTCTCTCTATATATATATATACAGTAGCGTCCAAAACTAAGGGACAAAATTTTAAAACCTAATATTTGTTAGAAATAACAACTGTGAAAAGCTGAAATTTTGACAACTGGTAGTCGCTATCATCCATAATAACATACTAAAATTTGAATCATTTGCAAAGGATAGAAAAAGAATTATAACAATTATTTATTTATTTTCAAATTTGGAACGTCCAAAAGTAAGGGACAAAATTGAGAAAAACAATGTAAACGGCAAAAAAAAAACAATAAAAATACATGTACAATCAATATTTAGTAAATGAGCCCTTGCTCGCAATGACAGCTGCACATCTTCGACTACAAGAACGAATCAGTTCTTGACAATCCTCGATACTAATTTTAGACCATTCTTCTTGAAGCTTCACCCACAAATTTAGTGGGATTTCTTTCCATAACTTTCACTCCTAAGGTCTTTCAAAGATTTTCTATTGGAGCGGTGGCCAATCCATAATTTCCAAATCTTGCTCGCTAAGGTAACTCATTACCACCTTTTCCTTGTGACATGGGGCATTATCTTGCATAAAGGTAGCCCTATCGAAACCTGAACTCTGTATGATTGGCACAACATGATCTTGAACAAGGTTTTTATAGATCTGCGCGTTTACACGAGTTTGTAACCGGACAAGGGGCGTTGTACCTTGGCTAGAAAATATTCCAAATACCATGACGCTTCCGCCCCCAAACTTGACAGTTTTCTTAGTACACTTTGCACTTAATCTTTCACCAATACGTCTCTTTACATTGTTTTTACATCATTTCCAAATAAATTAAACTTGCTTTCATCACTGAAAAATACTTTTGCCCAATTTTCATATGTCCAAATTACATACCTGTTTGCAAATTCTAATCTCTTCTTCTTATTCTTCGAACTAACAAGTGATTTCTTCCTTGGGGTTCGATTAAACAGCCCTATTTCTTGCAGTCGTCTACAAACAGTCTGTCTTGACACATTAACACATGAGGTACTATTCATAAACCTTTTAATTTCTGTGCAAGACTTAAAACTGTGCTTTAATGACATACGCTGCATTATTCGATCTTCTCTTGCCGAAGTTTTGCGGGGTCTGCCGGTTTTAAAAGCACTAACTATTTTGCCAGTATCATTGTAGGATTTAACAACCCACTGAAATCTCTCTAATGGTGTGCTTTTCCTTGTGTAGCTTCACAATAGCTTGTCTCACAGAGTAATCAAGTTTTTGGCGTTTCGCCATTGTGCCGGCTGATGCAACGTTTACAAATGACTAAGTAAGACTTATTCTTTAGAGGAAATCAAAAAATTGGAATATAGCATACTGTTTACATTGTTTTTCTCAATTTTGTCCCTTACTTTTGGACGATCCTATTTTGAAAATAAATAAATAATTGTTATAATTCTTTTTCTATCCTTTGCAAATGATTCAAATTTTAGTATGTTATTATGGATGATAACGACTACCAGTTGTCAAAATTTCAGCTTTTCACTGTTGTTATTTCTAACAAATATTAGGTTTTAAAATTTTGTCCCTTAGTTTTGGACGCTACTGTATATATATATATATATATATATATATATATATATATATATATATATATATATACAGAGAGAGAGACAAATAGAGAGGCAGAGAATATGGGAAAAATAAAGAGAGAGAGAGTGTAGGAAAAATAAAGAGAGAGAGGAGATGTGGAAAAGATATAGAAAAAATCAGAAATTGTACATATCATGCTACAGTTCTGGGTAGATCGATACAGCAAAAACAGACAGCTAACAATATATAATAATGTGTGTCGAAAGTAAAGGTAGAATCCCCCGGAAACTCAAAAGAAAAATCCCTTTACTTTGGAAAATTTTCCAGATTATAAACTCCATAACCTTGAATCTTTTCGATAAAGCGAAAGATAACCTGGAAGATAGAATTCAGTTGCAGAAATAGAAGAGTTAAATTTAATTTCACAGAAAGCTAAGGGGTCGAGAAACGTTTCTAGGGAAAATATTCTACACGACAGAAATTGGTACGTATAAAAGGAATGTCTGCTACAGAACAATTGAGAGAATTAGATGATTTTTTTCTGCGAAGTGCTTTAATCCTGGAAACCTTTTCCTAAACAAGAGCAAAAGAATAAACTTATACTCGAGTCTAATGTAAGGGGGAATTAATGATATCAAGGAGATTAAACAGGAGGGATTTTATATTGAGAAATTTATCATTGTAGTCGTTTCTGTATTTCCAGTACATAATTCTAGTCAAAGTTATAAAATAAATGTCTGTGCATAATTAGGCTTTTACTTAGGATTACTGGACCTATATTAAGTGAAAACGGGGGATGAGGAAAGCAATCCAGCATATCATTAGCAAATTGAAAAAAAGAAAGAAGGAACCGAGAACTTAAATTTTTCATTCTCTCGGCAAACAGGTATTTAGATCCTTCGAGGACTCCCTTACATTTGTTACGAGAAGCAGCAAATAGACTCCTGTTATAATGACAGCTGTCTCGCTGTTATATCCAGAAATAGTGATTGCTGTTTGCTATGACGGCCGGACATACTGATGCGATATATTTGTCTCTATTTCTGAGATGTGGTATTATAATTATTTACATTGTTTGGACTGCTGTACTCACCTTTATTACCCTATTCAGGATTGGAACTAGAACAAACAACCCTGGTGAACGAAATAAAGGGTTCAGTTAGAAATTCCAATCACCTGAAGAAGGACCAAGTACAACGACTGAAAAGTCATGAATCATGCCATAAATGTAAATAATGTAAGTAAATTAGCGTGAAATATTTTCTATCACGTTATCATTACTTCTTGGGTCAGGCTGTATGTTATCATGACAGATCAACGCATGTTTCCGATTGTATATAATTCACTGAACGTAGTGCTTAATATTGTTTTCTTTCTTGGTAGCAAAGTTTTTTATTTCAATTTCAAAATTTTCCCCAGAAAAGCAATACGACCAAATAACAAGCAACTGAATAAATAATCACAATTCAGTTTTCCTTCATCTGTTCTAATTCCCTTCATTCATTGTATTTTATATTTTTACAATCACCCATGTTTATCACCAGTACCTAAATACACCAAAATGACAAGTTCTTTTAAAGAGTGTCTGATATATTTAATCAGAAGTCACAATTTCTTAATTTTTCAAACCATTATCACTTATGAGCTAAATTCGAACTGCTTGTGCAGTTTTATAGATCTTTCTACATTCGTAGAACATGACAAGTGCGTAGTGCACACAATCGTCCCTATTGAGACGGGCCAAGTTACAATTAATCATTAGTGGTTAGCTATTTAAATTTATTATCCCTAACTCATATTTCTTAAATCCTTCATTGGTTATTTTCTAAGCTGAGTTTGATCTGAAAAAAAAAATGCTGCTGTAGTGATGATCGAAATTGCAGCATTAGAGAATTGGTGCACGAAACGAGATTGTTCGTAATTTGTTAATGCTTTAGTTGACTTTTATATCCAAAAGAGGTTAAGACTCAAGTTATTTATAGTGTTAATTTATACCAGAAGATAACACCAAACCTCTCTTTCCGATATATTTGAAATGTTTTTTTAATGTAAATACTCGTTCGTTGATGAGGTCCCATGACATTTGCGAAAGTGTTATTGACACCTGCCAGACAAGATTTTTTTGGCTTAAAGTAAACAAAATGAAGTCGACCATTAGTTAAATTGACGACTCACAACGTGACTCACTGAATTCAACGAATCATTAAAATTGTAATTTTTTCAAGAATTTATATATGAATATAGGAAATGTAGAGTGTATGAGAAATAGAGAAAGGTTGGAATAGGGACACAACTTTTACTCTTTACATACAGTTTATTATTTTTCCTAATTCCATTTTTATATTTATTTTTTATTGAGAAGTTATTTCTTATAGTAGATCTATTTTTGAATATTAAATTATTCCCTGAGAAGTGAATATGAAGAATTAGCTAAAAATGAGATTAAAAGCCATCTCCAATCCAGAATGAGTTATATGACGCAAACAGAGTTTTCTCTTACAACTGAAGTGTGAGCAATATTCATCAGTGTTCATTTTAAATTTTTTATCTGTTTTTTGCTGTTTATTAAGTTTGTAATTTTGAGAGATGGCGCCGGGGATTTAACATACATACGTATGAGATATTTGTAGATTCGGCTTGAAAATAGTTTTAAAAAATCTTCTAGACCTTAAATAGTTGAATCAGAAATTTATTTATTTTCATAATGCATCAACAGACAAGAGAAGTATGAAACAATTTTGAGCTTTTCATCGTAATTGCAAAAGAAAACTAACAGAAATCAATCAAAGTATAAAGAGATGAAAATGCCCTCAAAAATCAGAGAAAATCTTGATGAAATGCTGTATTATTTAATATGCTGTATGGCAGGGACTACTGGATTATAGCATTTGATACAGACTTGGGATTCTGCAGAGAAATGACGATAAATAGAAACATGAATTTTTAAGAAAAATATACAAAGTAACTGATATGTTCAATAAAATAGGCAGCTGAAATATCAGTTGTAAATAAAAAGTAAGTATTGTCTGTTGACTTTATTTCATTGTCGCTAAGATGGTATCAGTGGAGTCAAAATACTGGAAGAGGGCATTTTTGGCCTCGTTCATATTGTTGTTAATTTGATTGAACATGTATTTATGTTCAGCACATAATATGAGGTAATCTGTAGTTGCAAAAACTACACATTTCTACCTTCATATACTGCAATAAATTTTCTGTGTCTTGAACTGCTTCCTTTGGATAAAATTCCCTGGTCAATTTCTTGCCTGGTTTAATATTCTTTGTGTGTGTGAATTACAGGAGAGTAATTTAACGATAAGGATTAGGAAAATAAAAATACAAGATCTTCTAAATAAGCAGCGTCATAATTTATTGGAAACAAATCGTGTTTCACAAATACGATATATTTGATAGAATGAGTTGAAGATTTTATGTCCAGGAAAAATGTTAAAATAAATCTGCGAGGTTTCGGTGCCTTTTTATTTCGCCTTCATCTGATAGCGAGATAGATGTTCCGTGAAAAGTAATTTCTCCTTTTCAAAGAAAATTTTTCATCTTTCCGATAACACCTGTGTCAGAATTGCTATATTGTAACTAGCGAATATTTTGTAAGACACTTTTTCTTCACTCACAGGCAATTCTTATCTCCTAGGCTGACACGTAGCCAGTAAAATTCCTCAACAAAGAGCAATAGAGACAGTCAATACATTAAAACGAAGTGAAAAATAATGGCTAACTTGTTTTTTAGCATGAAGAATTTGCCATTATTTTTTATTACGGCTTATCAAACTTCTGCAGGTCTTATAATGCAAATGAATATTTTGAGATTGTAAGAATTCTTTTGAGATAACAAGGATTTCTGATAAAAATCATACTATTTAATCCATAGCTGAAGAGACAAGTGGGTTCATACTTTTCCCAAAAGAATTTGCACGAACGTTAGTACAACGAACCCAAATAGAATTTGAACTCGGCTCTTCGAATTCACATTCGGTGACATTATCGATTACACTACCTTCACATCCAACCTTACAGCAACTGGTATTTCCAGGGGGTTGGACATCGGGGTACTAATTAGACACAACTTTGCTTAATTTCGGTGATCGTAAGCTAACCGGTGTTACAATGCGATACGGCCCTAAGCTTCAGCAAGTCAATCTAGTGTATTGGGCTCAAGGAGGCATAGAAACTATCGTTGTGTCGCAACTGACTCGGACCCTATACGAAACAACGAGACCTTTTCGAAGTAATTGCAACAACGTACATAATAGCGTGAGAATATCACACGCGAATTTGTATTTTATGGATCATTCAAGTTAACTAATTGCGATTGTAGGTTTAATCAGAAACGATTTGCATCGGTGTCTGTAATTCTAAATAAGGGTTTTATTTTCTTTCTAAGCATCCACAGAAAATAAGTCTTTCCATATTTTCACTTTACATTAAAATACTGAACGCTTTAGTGGATTCAGCCATAATATTCTCAGCTATCGATTTTCTTAATATATATTTTCAATGCTATTTCTCAACAAATTTATTTGTACTGTGTGTTGGAAGATAAATGGACAAAAATAATTTTTAAAAAAATCAAATTTTAAGCTGACAGATTATTGGTTCTGTAGATTCAATTAAAAAAAGCATGTTGAGAGAGTCTCCATTGTTAAAAAAAACAACAAACAATAAAGAACGTCTATGTAAATTAAGGAAACCATAGAATATTTTCATGACTAAATGATAGGGGCAAATTTGAACCGAACCAATAAAATGCGCTGTAAGCTTTTGAAAATTCGAGATCCAAATTAAGAATAAGATAAAGAGAGTGTAAAAATATGTATTGAAAATGCACACGCACACACCACATGCACGCACATAAGCACGCGCGCGCGCATGAACACACATACATACATACACACACACACACACATATATATATATATATATATATATATATATATATATATGTATATATTCTTAAATATAACAGACAACGATTGATTATTATATTTTAGCGTCATTTAATGTCTTTAGTTTTAACGGCAGATGAACAAAAACGGCTCTTGGAACGGCTCATGATAAAACATAATAGACGTCTGTTACATTTAACAATATTTGTTTGAATAATAACCTGCTGTTCCATATATATATATATATATATATATATATATATATATATATATGTGTGTGTGTGTGTGTGTGTGTGTGTGTGTGTGTGTGTGTGTGTGTGTGTAAGCTCTTCTACTAATATTCGAAGCAACTGGGGAAATAAACAATGGCAAGAGACTGAAAACACCTAAAATAAAACCTCCTTGAAAATGGGTAAAAAATATGACCGGCAGCGCTTGGAACAATAGACATGATGGAATTTTTTTTGCAGTCCTTTACCCAACAAAACGGTATTAAATTTCCCTAGGCTGGCATATTTAACGAAATATTTAAAAGAAAAGTCGCGGCCTAAATATACATTTATATAGATAACATAAGAACAAGTGAAGTATAATTCACTGTATGTAACATTCAATTTAAAAGTGGACTCAATATAGAGTACATCTAAATATTAAATCAGTAAGTATTCTGTTTCTGAAAATAAATTAATGTTCACTCGCCAGTATTTTAACATCGCCCGAGGAGACATATTTGTCGTGTCGATACGTAATTGTAATTGTGCAGCGATTTTTAACATGTTTTTTTAATATCCTACGATAAATAAATATATATATATATATACATATATATATGTGTGTGTGTGTATCTGTAGAATTTTTACTTCTTTATTTATAGATAGATCAGCTGTTCTTTCTAAGAGAATTACTCTAATTTATTTTCTCTCGAATAATATAACACGTTGTATTATTATGGCAAGAAGCAACATAGTGAAACATGGCATTCAGAAAATTGTGATGCACTCTGCATGAATGTAGTCGCATTGCTAAAAAAGAATCAGCATGACAGTTTAATCATCGTTTTTCATATGATTTGCTGGATTGTTCATTAACATTTGGAGTGTTTTTATTGTGGGGTAAACACCGTATCACTACGGAAATAAAGTTGTTTTTTTATAGTGTGGTAAGATATAGGAAGTGAATTCAGTCATATATTCTCGAGATAGTTTTGTTTATTCGAAATTACATTGTCTAATGACGAAGGAATAATTAGTTACTTCTCTATTTTCCCTCTCTTTGAATGAATATCTAACGTTATTTGTAAAGCAAAGAAATATCTTTTTTCTTGTTTTTCAAGTAAATTCTATACTCAATATTGTTACTGAAAGGATAAAGCAAACTCTTTTTATATACTAAATAAAACTATTGAATACATTCAGTTAAACTTCCATAGACAAAATAAAAATATTTGTATTTTTTGCCGAGCTTCTGAAAGGAAACCTTTCAATATTATTATGCAATTATCTTTGTTTGATTCGAATTGTGCAATTTATTTGGCATTAATTTCTTTATTTTTAGTATTCCCAATCCGATATTGTCTTTCATTCCGAATTCCTTCTTTTGTATTACATGAAAACTCTACCTATGGATTATTTCGTGTTGTTTTCGTAGGTTTTCAAAGTTAGAAAATTACAAGCTAAATGTTTTTCGAAGACATAATATCCGACAGACAATTTATCAAATCTTAGGTCATACAAATCGAGCACAATAATCGCTTGAAAATTACTTCTTTTTGATCTAAAAAAGTTTTGTTTCCAAATCAGAAATTTCTCTTTCATTTATCCCTTTTCGCGGAAATCTAAAGTTCATATATTTCCTTCAAAACAACTCCTTTATAAGAATCAATCTAAATATTTTACAGATATTCATAGAAAAAATACCGTGTTTGTTACAGTAAGATTTTCCTTCGATTCCCAACAGCAAAAATCTCACCCCAATAACAGAGGAATCTGTGCTTTTTAAACAGGAAGAAATAAAGGAATTAGTATATAATATGCCATACAAGCCTTTTACTCTGTACCATTGGCTTGTTTTACTTTAAATGTATCAATGAAATACAAAAAGTAGTATTTACAGTTTGATAAATTTCTTAGTGTAAAAAGGATTTTCAAATCTCTAGTGTTGCCTATAGAATCAAAAGATTATAAAAGATAATGTAAATGTTGAGAAAGAATGGCATTAAACAGCTTATAACTTCTGATTAACAAATAAAAAATTACATGTAGCATAATATACTAGAGTCTCTTTTTCTTTGACAGGGAATATAATTCGTATCATGTGCTTTTGAGCAATCACAGAATCTACTGTCGAGTATGGTTAGGGTAAGTTAATATTAGCTGTTTCATTATAAGAAAACATTCAGCATTCATTGTCAGAGCAATCAGTTACACTGTGACTTGATACCTATATTTTTATTTACACTTTTTCTATTGTACTGACTCAACTTTATTGTCATATCCACGATGTTTCGGCCGTTGTACGCTCTTGCTTTCTTCAGGTGGTACACATTGAAATTTTGAACCAAATCTTTTAATTCGTCCACCGAGAAAGATTGTTCTAGTTCTACATACCTTCCTTTTATGGATTTCCCAGTTTCAGTTATTTCTCTTTAATAACCCAAGTCTCTAAGTTTTTATTCAAATGTTCCGTGGCCAGGTATTGAACTCAAAACTCTTTGGATCAAGTCACTCAATTACTTCAACCAACGATTTTATCCAGTTTCCAGTGGATAAAAATCGCTGTATCCAGTGTAAATAGTTACAGTAACCCATCTCAGAAATATAAACATATTTATATTTTTCCCTTAAAACCGTTTTTCAAGGAAAGATACCAGGAGCTATTATCTCTTTTTCCAGTATTAATGAGGGATTCCATCCTACGCTTTTCTTTGAGGCAGCGTAGAAGTTTAAAATCATATTTATGCTATTATTTTCTCTTCAAGTTGCAAGCACTATTTTGTTTGCTGCAGTGGTTGTATATCATTAAGTTATACCAGTTCAATTATTTTGTATTCTTCGTTATTTGTGATTATGTAGCGCCAGTCAATAATATTTTTTTAAAAAGTTTGGCTCTCGGTAAAATCTATATGATTCATTCATTCAAAGCTATTTTAACCATTGATCTGGAAAAAAGTTTTTGTAGACAATTGACATTATAGATATTTATCAGTGGGTTTTGTGCCATGCATGAAATCCATATAAAAAAAGCTATTATTTTTCTTGCAATTTGTGATTTTGGATTAAACTGCATTCACCACATCTTTTTTTCTAAGTTACTTCCATTATATTTCATGCTTATTTGTTAGATTTGACCAATGCACCGATGTATTTAAAATCATTGCTATTTACTTAATCCATATCCTGAATTATTATAGATTCAGAATGATATCACTGATTTCATTCCATTTCCATTCCATTCCAAATATGAACACCTATATCTTCAGCATATCCTCCTGTCATTGCTTTGGCCTGGAGAGGGTAAGTAAGACCACTGTCTTCTGTTCCTAGATTCGATTGGGATGTAGTATGGAATGCGTAACTGATCAGTGTCTTTTGCTTACATCTGTTTTATAAATGCACAAGACATAGCCTCAGAAAAGATTACATAAACTGGGACTTTCATTTCGTCATTGTCGTACTCCTAATAAGGCTAGAAATGTTTCTCCTCGTCAGACATATCTGATTCTATAGAATGATATGTCTCTTCTAATATATTAATGCTTCCGGTCAAAGAAGGGAAAACAGTTTCTACTGGATGGCAACAGATAGTCTCTATTCTTGTAGCCATAAGCTTCTGTGAGGTGAAAATTGCAGGTATAAAATGTTCTCGTGAGTTTTTATGGAATTTCATGGAGCAGTCAAACATCTCGAAGTAAAAAGTAATATATATATATATATATATATATATATATATGTGTGTTGTGTGTGTGTGTGTGTGTGTGTGTGTGTGTGTGTTGTTTTAAAATGCGTTAAATAAGTGAATTAAGGAAAATATTTTGTTTATGACTCGCACTAAATAATTCCCATAAACAGCTAGCTTTAGCCTGATGAATTTTAAGGCTTCTAATAAATTGCTTGTAATTGTATGGTTTTACAAAGAGAAATAAAAGGTTTTAGCTGTTTCCTTACAGCATCACGGCGCCAAAATCATAAAGATCGAAATTCTTTCCCTTAGGAAATAGCGGCGTTTATCTTCGCTTAATTCACTGCCGGATTATGTAACAGCGTGAAGCGATAAGTTAAGTAATTATGATCAATAGTTTATGAAGATATACATGTGCTGTGGGATCTTGACAAATGATGATATTTTGCATATGATCGTAGATACTGGTAGTCTTGGCTAGAAATGGCTATCAAGAGAGGTGGCATAAATATAACAAGACGTGAATTGTGGAATTTTAATCAGGCTCAACTAAGTTTGGCTTTGTTATGAGACTCCAGATGATAATACTTTACGCATGCAATCCGCTTGAAATATTAAAGATAAAGAATATTATTTACGTAAGTAAATTACACTTCTTCTATAAATGACTATGACAAAGGCGTAGCAAACATGAAGATTAGTAAATCAATATTCATACACGAAATATTAATTCTAATTTAAGCAATGCATATGGCGGAAAGTGAAATACTTATTACACAATATAGTAAAGAAAAGACAAACGACGAAAAAGAAAAAAATAGTATCTCTCAGAAACCAGAATACTGAGTTTAGCTGAAAAGTTCATAATCTGACCAAAATATAACCCGGCTGGCTCGACACGATCCGGGATCTTTTACACAATAATCAGCACTGGATCCGGTCAACTGATAGTCATCAGTTGACCTCTTCCTTTCTTAATCCGCTCTGTCCCACCTTGTGCCTAATTGATCACAGTGCGTTTAAGATCGAATTTTCACCAGCCTTTTAAGAGTGGAATCCAGCTGACTAAACCGTGCTATGACAAGAATGCTACCGCTGGTGAAATAACAAATCATAATCACGAATAATGCCGCTGGGTTCATTTTCAGTGGTTTTATATAATAGTTGATATAATAATTAACTATTCTTGTAAAATCTAGTGAAAATGAATCTTCCGTTTCTAAACTTGTAGCTGGCTAGTCATTGAAACGAGATGTTATGCCGGTTGGGAATTCCAGTCAATTCTCTCCAGCAGTAATTCACTTGTCTGCAATTCTCTCCAGCAGGAATTCTCTCCTCTGCGCGAGGTCAGCAATACTCTTCGACAACAGGTCACGTGGGTTCTTCCGTCATCTTCCGGTGTTTCCCGGCGCCTCGAAGGCCTTTTGTCGCCTCCCGCTCAACTGCGACTGCTTTAAGTATCCTACGGATTGTATGTATTTCACTCTATTTCGACCAATGCCCCAGATTCATTAATATTCATCGATTAATTACTAGTTTTATTCAACCTCGAAATGACGACACATGACCCTAAATAAATTGGCCAACTATTTTAAACAATATAAACTTTGTTTTATCATTCCATTGACAATCGATCATGTCACAAATTAATTGTTATACATTTTTTAAAATTAATTCTTATCCGTTTTATCAAAAAAATATTTTTTCCGACTTTTCACTTTTAACAAATATCTATGAAATTTTTTTCTCAAATAACAACCGATTTCCAATCCCATTTTTATACATTTTGGCTTTTAAATAATCTTCTTCTGTGTTTATAGAATGGCATTTCCAGATTGCTTAACTATTAGCTTCGAGGATCAATAAGAATTCTTTATTTGCTTTTTTTTTTCAAATTTATTTTAAGTCAGCAAAGAATTTTAGAATTCCTTTCTTTTGCCAAGAATAAGTTTTGTCAACAAAATTTATTTCAAATCTTATATTTCTTCTGTTTCTTGGCGTACCATTTTTTCATCCATTTTCAATACAAGACCCTACGAGTTACTTTTGATTATTCTTCAGTTTACTTAAACAGAAACAATGCAATTATTAATAAGATGTTGCAGTTAATCAATGCAGGTTTTCACTGCTATAGATCAATCCTTCATAGTTAGCCTATGAACTATTCAGCTCAACCTCGTACATGATCTTCAGGATAGCTCAGGTTGTATCGTCAGAATTAAGCAAATATATAAATTTCTGAATATGGATAGTTTAGTAAGCCGACGGGAAATATTTCATGTATAGACGCATAAAAACAGTACATAATGTTTTCCAGAAATTTAAGGAAAGTATTGATGCATAGGGAAATATTTTTAGAAACAAATAAATGCATTATGATATAATTGCTGATTTAAGCTATGATTTAAAGATAAACACTGCAACAATATAAATAGTTTGTTTCTCACAACACATGAATACTATGGATATGAAGAAATGGAAATAACGACATTTCTCTATATCGAAATCGTTTTTTTTTTATTTTTGTCAAATGTGCTCATTATGACTTTCATATAGGTCGGTGGTCTTTCCATTGTGGCCAAGATCTAATTCTTTCGATTTTACATTTTCACTCCATTATTCCTTTCCTAAAACGTATTGTTCCTAAGGCACCCACGTAGTTTAATGTTGTTGACATTCCCGATTTGTAACTCACACATTTGGGTATCCCCTTTTGCTAACAGGTATAACTTTTTATAATTAATGTTTTCTTTTTCTTGTTTGCATCATGTAGCCAGTCAAATCAAAACTAACATATCATGTGCATATCAAGGTAAATTCTGCCCAGAATTTAACCTACTGAATCATATAATTCTATCATCTTCATCTTCAATATATCGAACATATTGCGAAGTCAGCTGCTAAGAAAGATGGTTCACTATGTCGTAAGAAATATTTTTCTATCTAGAATTTATCTTACATACCTACCATTCTTCCATACTTAGAATATTGCTGGTACATATGCTCCAGTGTCCCTGTTATTATCTTCAGCTTCTCGATAAAATCCAAAGACAAATCAGCATTCCTGATCTGGCGACTCCACTCAGATGAGCTCTTTAATATGCTACATAGACTTTTTTGAATTTGAGAGTACTACTAAGACAGGCATCGAGGTTTCATCAATTTAGATCTCAGCTGCTTGACTCTCATATGACAAGAGAGTCCACTGTATACATACATACATACATATATATATATATATATATATATATATATATATATATATATATATATATATATGTCTGTGTCTGCGTGTAGATACATTTCTATTACATTTTCCCATGTCTCCCGGTCAACACTCCTCCCCTTCCCTGGACAAGCGCAGAGGCTCACACCTTGTTTCCTGTCTAAGAAGGGGTTCCCGGCATTTTCTCTCTCTCTCTCTCTCTCTCTCTCTCTCTCTCTCTGGCCTCTGTACGAGTACTGATGTGCTTCTCCCGTGATGTGCGCAGAATGTGGCATTGCCTCTTCATTTTGAGGGTACACGGTTGACAGTTTACTGGTTGCTGTTTCCGACTGGTAGTTAGGAGCCCTAACTCTTGCGTAGCGTCTTGAGCGGCCGCTCTGATCAACAGTTGTATAATACCGGGGAGTTTGTAGTGCCATGACGCGCATGGAACGGTGTCCCTGCAGTCACCTCCGGTGGGCAACCCTGAGGCCACATTATGATCCGGGCTGTGCCAACTCCTCTCTGCTCACGTTGCGGTTGATAACCATCTGCTTCTCTTACTTCAGGCCTTCTCATCTTCCAAAAATTACTCAACATGAAGGCTCAAATGAACCAAAAAAGTAAACCTAATCCAGCCCCTCAAAAATCACCTAAATCCTTCAACATTTCGTTGGCCAACATCCGTGACATTAGAACAAACTTCTGCAGTATGGAATCTTTCCTCACTGCAAACTGCCCGTATATACTGGCTCTGTGTGAGACAAACCTTAACTCGTCTATCCCCTCCTCTGATCTCTCGGTCCCCGGCTACCTTCCTCTCCTCAGGAAAGACTCTCTAACCCACATGCACGGACCATCTCCCCCTGGCCAGAGAGATGTCTCACGAATCGCCAGACCTTTCGTACATGTGTCTCCGACTATCTCTCCTCAATGCCGTAAGCTATCTCTTCTTCCTCTATCGCTCCCCATCCTCTCAAGACTGTGGAATACTCGATAACATATCTGAGAACATAGACAAGGCCCTCTCCCTCCACCCTTTTGCTCACATATTCGTGTTTGGTGACTTTAACGCCCATCACACCAAGTGGCTCGAGAATGCTACTACTGACCGGGCTGGCATTCAAACATTTAACTTCTCAATTTCTCAGTCACTCACGCAGATAGTCGACTTCCCTACGCGTTTTGCCCTCGACCTGACAGGTAAGGCCTCTCTTCTCGGTCTGTGTTTTACCTCCAATCCCGAATCTTGTAGCGCCACGCAGCTCTGCCCGCTTGGCAACTCCGATCACGCTGTCGTATCTGTCAACATTTCCTTCAACTGCACACCCTGCAAAGAACCTCCCATCACAAGAACCTCGTTCTACTATCAGCGAGCGGATTGGGACTCGTTCCGTGAATTCCTCCGCGATGTCCCCTGGGATGTTGTCTTTACACTCCCAGTCCGAGAATGTGCTTCTGAGGTCTCATCCTCGGTTAAAGCTGGAATCGACGCTTTCATCCCCTCAAGGAAATTTAAGGTCAAGTCGCACTCCTCCTCTTGGTTCTCCGCTGCTTGCTCAGCTGCCATTGCCCATAGGAATCACATGTCGGACTGTAATAGACGTCTCTTTGCTTCTACCCGTAACGAGTGTAAGCGTGTCCTCAACGAAGCTAAGTCAATATTTGCTGCTCGGATGAAGGAGCGTATTGCATCTCGCAAATTTGGCTCCAAAAGATTATTTGGTCTGCAAGGGTCCGACAATAGAAAACCCTCCATCCCCTCCTTTATTCAACCAGTTCGAGGTCTTGACCTCCTCTCCCGACAAGGCTGAATGCTTTGCTCGGAAATTCTCATTTAATTCAACGCTCAACTCCACCGGTGTACCCATTCCAGACTTCCCTCCTAGAACGGAGTCCTTACTGAGCGGCTTACACATAACCCAGTCCGTGGTACTGGGCATTATCTCCAACTTAGACCCCCACAAGGCTAGTGATGGCATACCAGCCATTGTCCTGAAGAAATGCGTGCCTGAGGTAGCACCCGCCCTCTCTAAACTGTATAATTACTGCCTCAAGGAATCCTGTTTTCCTGACTGCTGGAAGTCCTCATCCATTGTTCCTGTGTTTAATAACTCTGGAGACCCCTCTGACTCCTCTAATTACCGTCCTATTAGCCTCCTACCCCTCTTCGGCAAAGTCTTCGAAGCCCTAATCAATGCCGAAGTAATAAATCACCTTACATCTCATAATCTGCTCTCAGACAAGCAATATGGTTTCCGCTACGCCCGATCCACAGCTGATATGCTTACGACCATCACTGAAACCGTCTACCAAGCCCTTCAAAATAACGGAGAGGCTCGTGACGTGGCCCTCGACATCTCCAAAGTATTCGATAGGGTTTGGTACGCCGGCCTTCTTCGTAAGCTCCAGGGGTATGGTGTTACTGGTCAACTGTTTGATTTGATACAATCATTTCTGTCAAACCGTGAATTGAAGGTCGTTCTCAACGGATTCTCCTCCAGTTCCTATCCCACGAACGCAGGTGTTCCCCAAGTCTCTTTTCCTTATTTTCATCAATGACCTTCACGACGCTATAGATTCCCAAGTTGGCATCTATGCTGACGACACTACAATTTACTCCTGCCTCCAAAACAAATCTAGTGTCGGCGACAAAACTAACCTGGCGGTGCGTCTCGAAATGGACCTCCAATCAGTTGTTAACTGGGGCAAGAATTGGCTGGTCAACTTTAACGCCACTAAGACTAAATTACTCTCCATTAACCACCATAGAGATCCTTCCCTGCCGCCATTATAATGCCTGATAGTCAACTTCCTGAGAGCAATTCCCCGCGTCTGCTCGGTCTCACGCTGACTGCTGACCTGAGATGGAACAAATACATTGTCAATTGCTTCTTCCACCGCGTGGAAAGTTGGCTCTCTGTGCCGCGCCAGGAAATTTTTCTCCCCTGAATCTATATTCAAATATACAAAACAACCATTCGCCCTTGCATGGAGTATTGCTGCCATATATGGGATGGGGCACCTTCTGCTTACCTCGGAGTTCTTGACAAGATCCAGAGACGGAT
The DNA here is from genome assembly GCA_903632075.3 of Acanthosepion pharaonis. Classification (NCBI taxonomy): domain Eukaryota; kingdom Metazoa; phylum Mollusca; class Cephalopoda; order Sepiida; family Sepiidae; genus Acanthosepion; species Acanthosepion pharaonis. The sequence continues at coordinate 2,911,577 of CAHIKZ030002201.1, forward strand.
ATGTAATCTAATTGGCCCTGATCTGGCGTCTCGTCTGCAGTCACTCTCTCACAGACGCGCCGTCGCCTCTCTCTGTCTTTTCTACAAATACTTCCATGGTAACTGCTCTGACGAGCTGCTTTCACTGGTTCCCAAACTCCATGAATTCAAGCGCCCTACGAGGCTGGCATCCAGCTCCCACCCTTACACCGTAGAAACTCTCAAATGTACCCGTCTCTTCTACTCCAATAGCTTCATACCTCGCACCTCTCGCCAGTGGAACACCCTCCCCAGTTACTGCTTCCAGAAGGCTATAATCTCCAACTATTCAAATGTAATGTCAATCGACATCTCCAGTTACCTTGATCTACCCACTATCGTTCTCTCCATCCTTTCTCCGATCACTCCTATCTGCTCTCGCTCCAAATCTTCCGCACCCCCCTGCATCCTAGTGGCTTCACGCCTTGCTTGGGGCGTAATGCTTAAAAAAAATCTATCTGTTTAGGCCATTATCTTCTTATTTATCTCTCTGTCTAATTTAATTATATTAAATACGTTGCCCTCATTATAAATATGTTATTACTGGGACGTATTATTTCATGTGTTTGTTGTATTTTAACTATTTGTATTAGTGGGGGAAATGATAAAAGTATAGGTAAGATATCGATTTCATTATTTCACCGAACATATGCCATTCCATACATTAAATCAAGTGCGTAGTATTGTGCCAAATTAAGAAAAAAAAATCAATATCTGTGGGAAGCCATTTTTATTCATCCGATTGTTTTCAGATTAATAAACGCATTCATATTCCTCAACTGTTTTTTATTTAAATCTCTTTTACTGCCATTATGAACGAAGCTGATTGATCCTTAGAAATATAATTCTGTCTTCAAAGAACTACTTGAAACTCGTAAATTGCCATCCTGATATTTTTCTCTAATGACGGACAAGCAGTTTTCCTGCCTTTAATCTGAGGGTAAAAGGAAGTTGAATCCAAAGAACACAGGTTGAAAGTTGACAGCCTAAAAGAGAGAGGTAAAATCTTGAATAACGTCATATGAATTGAAGCCGGAAGTAAACATCAGAGCGTAACTCACCGCCTTTACAACCTAATTGACTTCCGTTGTCAAAATATCCAGAAGAAGCCATGATTGCAATATATGTGGCCCATTTCACTTTCAGCCTATTTTACTCTGTTTATATCTTTTTTCTATTTCGATAAATTCATTATCAATATTTCTATCTTTTACACTTGGGAACAATAAATTGAATGGTATCTGATGCTTGCTTGTAGGTAAATTGAGTGCGCTGAATACGAATTTCATCTCAGTTTGTCTCCATACGGTCCTGATTCTTTTCAAAATCCCATCTGCTGTCTTCCAGACTTTTCAAATTAGGACTAAAAATTGAGTCAAATGTTAATTTTTTTCAAGTTTCAGTTAAATCAAAAGTAACATTAAACTCATTCCAAATTAGAATAAAACAACAGATATGAAGTTTTTACATTATTTAAATTATTCGGACTATTGTCCTCACTTTGTCGCCACATTTATAACAACGTTTTGGCCGTTGTACTCTCCGGCCTTATTCAGTGGGATGGAATGTCAAACTGAACCCTTATTTCGCTCACTGAGGCAGACTGTTCTAGTCCCAGGTGACCTGAAAATTCTGCCCCAGTGAGCGAAATAAATGGTTCATTTCGACATTCCAACCAGCTGAAGAAGGGCGGAGCGTACAACGGCCGAAACGTAATAAATATGGCGACAATGATGTGGACAACAGTCCGAATAATGTAAATAATGTACATAATACCTCATCTCAAATATATTGACAGATAATGAAGCTTTTACTGTTGCAAACATCTTCTTTTACAAGACTTGTATGTTCTTGTTGAGAGAACGTATCTTTTCAAACAGAAGAAGCTATCGGCCATCACGTAGGAATACCAGAAACCTAGATACTGTTCCTCTATAATTTTCATAACTTGTTGGAATCTCTCCCCATATTTGCCACTTACCTCACCTAAATTTGGAAATTGGACAAGATGACTATTCCCAAAATGCATTTATTTGCTTATATTGCAGCCTCCTATAAGATCTTTAACGCTTTCTTCGTAGTTATATGCTCTAAAATACCTAAAAGATTTTCTATCCTGTTCGTAAATGCGATGCAGACATTTGTTTGCGTTCATATATAGCATTAGATAAATTGCTCTTTTTGATGAATGTTCTTACTGGTGAACAGTTGAAAATGAGCGCCTTGGATAATCAAGAAGTTATGAAATATGTGCTTACAATCTATGAAATTAATCTAGAGACACGGATGATTAAATGCAATATAAATTAAATCAGCTATTAAATCACGATGGCAAAATTACTCTCTAAATCATATGACATTTCAAAATTATGTTAATGCCAAAAACTTAATTAACTGATTGATTTAACTGGCTCATTAACTCTAGAAACGAGTTGCATTTATATATTTTAGTTGTCCCTTTAGTATATTCTACCGAAAACAGCTCGAGAAAATTTGAGACACTTATGATATTGTTAGCTTAATTAAATAATATTAAATTAAATAATATTAAAATGAGATAAAAATGACAAAATGTAAATATGTTTTTGGGTGTTACATACAAATGTATACATAATACAACAATGCCATAACATTAAGTAACAATAACTCAATAATAATGAAAAAATAATTGCATAATGTGTAACTGCAAAATGATTCAGCCGTTTTTGAGTAAAAAAAGCTGAGAGCGGTTGAGCCAAACCAGGACGTGATAGAGCAAAACCAAATAACAATTCCCGTTCAGCGCAACCGAATTACATGGAATTGGCTGTTAAATCAAAGTCAATAGAAATAAATAGAAATTAATTATATGTCTATATTACATTTAGTTTATATTTATCCATTTCAGTATATTCTTTTCTATCTCACTAAGTACATCTTCCAATGAGTATTAAACCTAATCTGAAGCGGGTGAGAGGGTGGAAAATTGTTAAAGGACTTAATATAATATTCCAGATGAATGCTAGAATTTTAAAAGTAACAATGAATATAAATCCAATACAAATATGACTTTAGAACCTGTGTCCAAAAATTTGTAATGTTCACTTTACCTGTATACATTCTATAACAAAAGAACATATCCGGTTGTTCTCTCGCTAATTATACCCACTAACGACCTTCGAAGGAAGACATCGATTTAATATATTAAACCACATCAGTCAGAATAGACTAAACTTTAGAGTTAGTTAATAAATATTATCAGTTAGGTCAGAATTACATTTTAAATGCCATGGCAGTTGAGGATAAACCCGAATATGGATCACCATTGATTCCGTTTGTTGAGAAGATTTTTTTTTGGAAAAATAGAAGAGTGGTTTCCTATTCATGGTACGGAAATTATAATACTCCTTCTTCTCGAATGCCTGTAATCCAAACATGAGCAACTCAGTCTAAATTACTATTTAAATAATAGATGTAGGCAGACGAGTTTGATTCATGTGAAAGTGAATTCACTCGAAGAAGCTAGAATTTGAAGTCAAACTTACATAGGAATTACATAATAGTTTCAATCATTAGGATTCGAATATTATGATTTATTAGATAAGAAAGGTTGTTAAAACATATCTGCCTGGCCCACTTCACAAAACTGACCAATTTTTTAATCATCAGAATTTTTTGAGTCTTTTCTTGTTCTTGCTTAAAACATAATGCACACATCCTACATCAAGACATGCATTTTATAAACAATAAATTAATAATATGGTCCTTAACATGAAATATCTTGAAAAAGTAGTTAATTTTCAATATGTACATAAGCATGAAGTGATATTAAAGAGTCTCTAGCAAAAATATGTTTTATATATGGTATGCGTTATTTATTGAATACTTCATTACATAAAGATCTCGATCTATTATGTAAATCCAACACCCACACACAGACACACACACACACACACACATATATATATACATATATATATATATATATATATATATATATATATATATATATATATATATAGTGAAAGAGAGGTAGACAAATTTAATATCTTTATAGATATAAGTACACTTTTCAGTGGGGTGTTTAAAAGAAAAAGAAAATCTGGCTGCCTCTCTAGTTCGCTTTACAGACCGACAAAATACACTCTTCTTTAGTATTTGTTACTGCTCTCTTCCTGCTTTCATTCAATTTCTAAATCTCATCTTAGAAACAGTATCTCTTCCTCCTGAGTTCCTTAATCACATTCAGTCTTGCTTGCACTCGGATAAAACAAAACTCGCAGCAAAACATATCTGGATTGGATTTCGCGGTTGATATCCCTTTGAGATGTTATGTTTCAAATCAAATCTCCAGGAGAACAGAAATACGAGGAATCCCACGTTCATTGTGGATGTGACAGTCACAAAGTTGGCAAGATCAATTAGTATCGTCTCACTGACAGTTAAGACTGGACACATGTGACTGACTGCTCCTTCGTGGAGTAAGGTCGCCCTCTGGATATCTAATCCGACCATGCCTTCAAACGTTTCTTGAGATATCCAAATTGGCTCAATGCCATTTGTGTTGACATCTGATTTATTGATATTGATTAAACATTTCATAGCTTAAAACAATTACCAGTTGAATTTCCAACTGAAAATATTACTATAAAATTATAAATACACACACACACACGTATACATGTACATATATATGAGAAAGAAAAGATGGAGTAAAAAATCCACTGTTCGTAACATTTACATTTAAAAATTGCTCAATACAAAGCAGACGAATATATTATTATCATATTTATCTTATAAGAGATTGTAATAAAAACATTGTGAAATCGCTACATAAAAGATTTTCTGTTTCAAAACTATGATTGTATTTCTTCAGACGATAGTAAGTAACTGGTGATTAAATGATTTCTAAAGAATTTTAAAACGGCCGAAACTTTGTAATAAATATGGCGGTAAAGATCAGGACAATAGTCCGAATAATGTAAATAAAGTGTTACCTCTTTTCCGAAAGTAAAAACTTGGGGACATAAGGTCAGAATTAAAATATAACTTGTGGGTATGTCTTGATTAACAAATTAAATATCCGATCCACACTAAATAGAAAAGTAAGGTCAGAGGGTAGAGGTGAGTTATTTTTCTCATGTCACGCTAAACAGGCACATAGACATGACGCCATTCATGATTGCGGAAAATATGCCAGCGACAAATTTATCGTGATTGTAGACAAATGTCATGTTCTATTTTTTTAAGAGTGTGGGCTAATCACACGTAAATCTAACTGAAGAAATTAAAAACAAGAATTATTTTTATATTCAGCCAGCTTCTTAAAGGTGCCTGTAGACAAAATTAAATATGCAAAACAACTATATACAATATTAATCATACTAACTGGACGCGAATATATGTCAATATTACAGCTGAATAAAGAAAATAAGGTAATTACCCGCAGAATGTGGACCTTTGTCTACTAATAAATTATAGTTATAAGAAATGGTAAAAGGTATTTCTTTTTAAAAATTAACTATATGTAAAGGTAAGGAATAAACTGTATCGTCGATTTACAGTTAATTCACTCCTTTAGTTTAAAAGGTATATGTTTCAGCAAATTTGGTTATTTTCAATTTTTTATCGGTCCATTTAAATATATACATTTTCTAATTTATTTAATATATTCCATTTAACCGTAAGCGTTTTATTGAATTCTTTAAATTCCAAAAAATATTTAGAAAGAGACGTCTAAAATTTTAAAAAAAATATGTTTTTTTTATTTTTTTGCAAATGTTTCTTCTAGATAATATTCAATTATATCATTTTATATGTTTAAACATATTCATTTATCATGGTTAAAGTTATTATTTTCTTTCTGATTAACTTCAGTATGAGTCTTCTGTGTGTTTCTTCGTTCTTTCACGACAAATTTGAAGCGACAATTACTTCATTCTTCTTGACGAATTAAACATTGATATTCAGAGAATATCTGAGATTGACCACGTCTTGTCAGGTAGATAGAAAGTTACTGTATGTAATTCAATGTTGCACAATGTTTTAATTTTAATTTCAAACAGAACATCGGATTATGTATTTTTTTTCTGTGCGTATGGTATTCATGCAACAGATTTTCTATTTATTTTTAACGAGATGTCAAATGAATAAACGTCAACTCATTATAAATAATTATAATCATTAACATTATACTTAGGATTGTTTCGCATGTTTCCTCGATTTCAATTTTTTTAAATAATGAATCAAAAATGATGGGTACAATTCTCAGTTTAAAATTCTTCAAGATGTTAATGTTTTTTATCTATGCTAAACATGTTACAGTATTTTCTTCTTTCTTTGAATAAAATACTTCCTTTGTTCGTGCAGGAACAGATATTCTTTAACAGCACTAGATTTTTTTTCTTGAACACAAACTCAACTCTGGGGGTTATGAATATCTGAATAAAATGTTCAAAGTATTTGTTGCTAAAATATCTTCTGCTTTGAGATTTTAACATTAATCTACTTCAGTGATCCCCAACTGCCTTGCCGCGGCACACTAGCATGGAACTCGATCGTCTTGTGTAAACCTCAAAATATTGTCACGACACTAATATATATGTGCGTTTAGAAGTAGCAATGTTACAGCGTTAGTATATGAATAAATGAATATGTATTAGACGTTTCTTCAAATAATTCTCATCAGTATTCTTCTATTATGTTATTTTAAATACATTGTTTTATTATTAATATTTAAAAAGCATTTTTATTTTTAATTTAACTTTTAAAATTTTATCTTAGTTTGAATAAACGAATATTAACCTTCTTTTCATATTTTATTCAACATTTTTGTTTAATTCAGTTTTTTTACAAAGTTATATTGAATTATGAATTAATAATATTGAAGTGTCCGCTATGCAGCATTAAGCATTTTATACTTGTCCGTGAAATATTTTAAAATATATCATCTTATTTCATAACATCTAAATATACACGCTTTAAAATTGTGCTATGTGTTCCGTGATATTTGCATTTACTCCCAGGTGTGCCTTTTATTAAAAACGTTGCGAAAGACAGTTCTACCTGATCAAATCTCATACTTTTGACTAAATCATATTGAGTCGCATTTCAATCAAAACCACATCTATTTTTTAATTCTTGCCAGATAATTTGTGGCATTTTTTAAATATTATTCATATCTTTTTCTTTCCACACTAGTAATATTTTCTATTCTGTTGTCTTTTATATCTTCATCTTAAAGGAACTACTACTAACTACTTTTAGGTTACTGTTTACATCGATTTTATTTAACAAACTTACTTTCTGAGTCCCCGTGAACATGCAAAATTGTCAAGATGCATTTTCATTAGACCCTTGAAATGTCGATGCAATTAACTTTTTTTTATTTCATTTATCACTTTCCTCAGAATTTTTTATGCAGCCTTTGTATCCATGCTAAGTTTTCTGCAGCTTCTGTTTTTCGCAATATCTCGTTAATCGCCAGTATTTACAGGCATTTGATTGTCAAGTCAACACAGTCTGTGAGTGTTTATTATTTTTCGAACGGTGCCTCCTCAGCAGTTTTCAAATTTCATTCTTAATCATATTTATTTTCTTTATTTTAGATTAGGCTTCTTATTAGATTTGTCACACTCATCTTATAATTATGGACTTATTATTATGTAATTATGCATTCGAATGTACACATGTTGTATCTGTTACATATCAGTGGATTTAAGTGACATCAAGGCTTATCAAATGTACAACATGTTTTCTGAATTTTCTCAGACACCACGATCAGCATTGTCTAGATTTTATTACGTTTTTCGAGAAAGTCTAATTTGATATTCTCTATGCTGTTGCTTTCAACGTGGTCAAAGTGCATGCAATATTATAGACATGAATATATAATCCATGTCTAATTGTTGTCTCGCTTCTGTGCTTGCTCCTAGTACTTTCAAACGTTTTCAGAGAATCATCTTTATCATGACTATGAAATACGCTCTTCAAATTTGTTTGGTGGTTCGTCTAAATTTATATCAAATTATTACTGTATTCTTCTTCTTCTTCTTCTTCTTCTTCTTCTTATTATTATTATTATTATTATTATTATTATTATTATTCCTTTCATTTCTGGTGTATAACTCATTTCTCTCTGTGATCCAGACCAGAGACTTATGGTCAGAATGGGAATCAGGACATTGTGTATTGAGCATTTTTGAAGAAAAAAAATCATTTTACATAGATAAAGCCCTTCGTAAGGAGTGCTATGTCCTTGTGAAATAAATTTTTGTATTATTTTAAATTATGGGCTAACAGGAATCCTATTTAATGAGTTTCTTGTTATCATTTTCATTCAAGCTGAGGGCTCCAACTACAACTGAAATTGTTAATATGCTCGTGAGCCCCATTTTTGAGATTTTGATTTTAATGTCCTTTTATTTTATAGTTTTTTGAAAATCTTCGAATATGCATTGCATTCTGCAGAGATCGTCATATCTATAAGGAGTGATGTTTATGTCTTTGCGTTCTCTAATCACGGTATCTGGGCGTGTAGCTTTTAGTGGATCGTCTGTGTGTATTGTGAAATCCCATAAAATTGTTACACTTATCCACGTAACCGCGACCGGGTGATGTTCATACTTGCAGTTTCCTTTTCATTAAAGTTGCAGATTTTTCAATGGAGGTATTGTTCCACTCTGTCATGCCGTATTTTTTAGTGCGTGTAAATACCATGTAAAATAAGACAAGATGGTCACTTTTTTTTCTAGATACTTATCACAGAATCTGCATTTTTGGCTAAAACAATTTTTCAATATGTGTCCTTGTCAATTTCTCGTTAGTAAGCATTGGTCCCTTGTAGCAAGAATGACACTTTAGATTCAAAATTTAAGTCTGCACTACGTAGCTACAGTTGGGTACGCGGTTTGTCTGCATCGGCTTTATTGATACGAGTAGATTAATGACCATGAAGTGGATTATCTTGCATTCGTTTCTGTATCTGGTCAGTTGACTTTGCCTTTACTTCCTTTTATAAGTATTTCTCAGCTGCAGTCAGTATATTTTGTCTTGTATTCTATAATCCATTTGAAACTCCATTTTGAAATGTTTGGCTTCATTTATCGCTGAAGATTTTTTTTTACTTATTCCATGTTATTTGACACAGATAATCATTCAGTCTACTGTAATTTCCAGGTATATTTGAAGGCCGATTATTTTTGATTTGTAAAACAGTTGTAGAAATAATTCTCTAACTTTTTCGAATCTAGGCATATACAGACTATCAACATCAGCTTTCCTATGTTTGTAAACTGGTCTGTGTAGTGCTCATAGCAATACCTTCCCTTAAAATTTTGAGATTTTCCAATGTAGTATTAGTCCAACCAGATATATATTTTTAACCTGATACAAAATAGTAATTGTGTCTGTAGATTCATCTCGAAATCTACATTTGGTGTTCACAGAATTTTCAGTATGTTTGATTAATAATTCATAATTAACCAGCATTGGTCTTGTGAAACAAGAATAAACGTTCGGTTTCAGCTTTCAATTCTGAACTACGCAACAATGGATAAGTATCCTGGGTTTCAATTATTTTCTGGTACGAACAGTGAATTTATCATAAATAATCATTTTGATGAACTGAATTCAAACATGAAAATTAACTCTTCTGATTGGCTATTGATATCAAACTATATTAGCACATATTATATACTCTAGTATTTATAGGAAATATTTAGTAATTATGTATGAAGCTATTTCAGCTAAAAATCAATTGAACATCTTAAAAGTAGTTCGCAAACTTCAATCCTTTCAAATAATATCTGTTCCAGATAAATATATTAAAGTTCCTTAATATTTATAGTAGCTGTTATGCCATTACATATGGTTAATGAACGTTAACTTATTGTCTAATTATCTATGGCTAATGAGAGTTAACTAATTGTTAACAAAACGTTTTTGTCGATTTAAATTTTTCCTTTTTCTAAATATCTTGCAGAATAAATCTTTTTCAAATATATTGATATCTGATGAGGTTTAGATAACCTAAGCTTACAGAATAAAAGATGTCTAAAGCCAACCGTAAAAAAAAGCTGTTAATTAAAATGATGCAAAATAAAATTATCAATTTAAGGAGAAGAGCATTTTAAAATTGATTCACAGTAATATTCATGTCGACGTCAGTTGGCCGAATAACGAATTTATATAAATATAATCAAACATTATCAATTAACCAGTGTCCAATAATTTTACTTTAGAAAAACGAAATTTTAATTTTGTTCTAAACAGTAAAAGAGATAAAAATAATCTATAAGTTCCACGTGTATAGTGAATATATACAAATTAGTCAATGCCTGTCAATGTAGAAAAATATTTGAGTTAAAATTCAATTAATTTTATTCGAGAATAGGAAGTGCTTATTTCCGATAAAGAGCGATATCCAACCCTAGATCGGCTAGGGCCCTGACAATACAAGCAAGCAGATGAAAACCGGTAAATACATTTACACAGCATTTTTTTTAAAAGTTTTACTTGTAACATGGTTGTATCTCATAGCATCATAATTTGTAAACAAAAAGAACATTAATTTATTTATTAATATATTTTTCTTAATTAAATTGGTGCGAAATTAAAACAACAGAATAATCCATATGAATAAAATGACTGATTGCTTAAGAATTGTTGAAGCAATATCCTCCGATATTGGAATGAACACATAATAAAATATCAAACCTGGCCAATTGTAGCCTGAATTTGGAAGGTTTTAGAAGGCGGTAAAGGTCACCGTCTTACTAGTTTTTATTGGTAAACTTAGTACGGTGGCTGAGAAAATGGGGATATGGATATAGATGGTTGTCATGGATATAGATAATTGACATTCCCAAATATGATGCACGTGTTAAACAATCATAAACAACCCGCAAGAGAGTAAACACACAACAAAAATGAACAAAGGAGGAACGTTACGCAGAAATATAAGAAACATTCAAAAGTAATTCTTAAGATATGGAGAACAAGAAATCTAGGCACCAGACTCTCTCTCTCTGGGTAGCAATAAACTTGCAACAGTACAACCTGGCATCATGAACAAGGAATGGTTCAGCAACAATAAAATTGCTAAAAGTAAATGCTCAATGACGAAGGAGTGGTAGGACTATATTCCATTAGATGAAAATGTTACCGTTTTTTTTAATAAACAATATCAGTGGAACGAATTTGAATAATTTCTTTACGGCTCTAAAGGAACGAAATACAGAGCATTTAATGTTTTGCTAAACACATTTTTATTCCTTCAGTCTTTTATAAAAAGGAAAATTAAATATTTTGAAATATTAAAAAAAAAGGAAGGTGATTTAATGATATTGACAATAATTTAATATGAAAAAAAAAACGTCGAAATATTAATAGATGAAAATGAATAGGAATTTATATCTATGCAGATGGCGCCCCAAGACAGTGTAATGGTTAGCAAGCTTGTCTCGCTAGAACATAATAAGACTGAGTAGTGAGTTCAGTCCTTACTGGGTGCTCCATACTTCCGGCCTTGTGCCACATCCTAACAGCGCTTATAAAATCACTATTTATCTATGCAGATCAACTGTAAATGTATCTTGTTTTTATTTAATGGCCCTCATGAAAATTGGGAAATTACGTGTGGAAAAATGAATGTACTCATCCATTCGATTGCAGGTTGTGTTGGTTCCAATCTTGATAGGTAATCACCGTCAAACACTTTCATGACGAATCTGAGATTCAGGCAGAAACGTACCAAGAGGCCACTGAGGAGATCACATGTTAAAGTGAACATATCATTTAATGAACGAAATTCTGTACAATCATCTTTTGCTAATCATCAAATGACAATTCATCCCGACCGAAGATAAAAGACAAAAAAATTAAAGTTTTAATATTAATGGTAAATATAGTGTTGAAATACTCATCGGAACTATACTCTCAAAAAATGAAGGTAAGCTTACTGCCCTTAAAGAATTTAACATATTCTGCTGCCTCCATAGCAACTCAAGAATACAGACTGAAAATCAAGAAAGCAGAAACAAAATGTTCATAAAAATCAATGTGTGTTAAAAGACACAACGAGCAAATGAACCAACCAAGAGCTGGCATTTCCTTTTTAACGGAACTCATATCGAAGAAAACGTTAAAAGGAAATAAACTTAAGAGAATCATCACGAAATTTAACTTGCCCAGAGATAACTTTCACAATCTAATTGAAATCATGAACCAAAAACTTCAACTAAAAGTCAAACGTCAGACAAGATATAAGAAGCAAACTGCCTTCTATAGACATAATACATTTTAAAGAAAATTAAAAATTTCTACAGGGATCTTTGTAAGGGTAAATCTACGTTGACAACCTATCAACATACGATTCAATTGAAAAGTTTTCTTTTTCAAAAATAAATGGGTTGAGTCTGGAAGATTTAACACGGATGCAAACCGGGTAGGTAACCAAGTACTTATGACCCATAATTTTGAAATAAATGATTGGTCAGATATCACCGCAGGGGAATGATGATCAGCTCTTGCAAAGACCCCAGGAGTGGAAATATCCTAGGATATACAAAGTTTCAAATTTTTGGCTTCATTCTCAATTAAATATCCATAATTCACTGTCCGATATCTACCCAAAGATTATGAACAATATTCATACATCACACTTTTTCTTAAGTGAAGCCTGAACTTACCTGCTTACCAAAACTGCAGAGATTCCCTAAATTTACAGGCCTAGCGCATAACTAACCACAACCTACACAATCCTGAAATGATTATAAAAAGCAAATCAAAAGAGGCAGCAAACAAAAATGAATTTTTCTTTGTAGATCATGAAAAAGCTCTCAAATTATAAGGAGCTGGAAATCTAAATCTAAAAAAAAACTTAGAACATTGGGACGTCAATAAAACATGTTGTAGTTGGCGACCTCAGATTGGTTGGAAAAGATTCCAGTACATTCCTTGAAGGGATTCCTGAAAGCCCATGCCTTAAAGAAATAGGAAAAAAGTTCTCAAAAACACGTTTCACACCTGATAAAGGGCTTTATCGATGTAAAATATGTGTGTGCGTATTTTCTTATTTAGTCAGTGAAAAATACCATGATTCCATTTCTAACTTTAAGTTTCTGGGCGGGTCCAGTAAAGAAATATACTTACACGAGTAATCAAAGGAAATAGAATAATAATAATAATAATAATAATAATAATAATAATAATAATAATTAAAAGAAGAAGAAGAAGAAGAAGAAGAAGAAGAAGGAAACAAAGAAGAACAACAACATGTCGGATGAGAAGAAGTAGAGGAAGAATTGTTTTTAATGATGGATGTACAGAGAATTATTCTTATGTATCACTATCATCAAAATGGCTACTTTCTTGAGTTCAATGAGAAAATGAATATGTTTGTTACTTTTTTAAGCATTTCTGTTGTTTGCGTATCAGTATATATTAAACTCTGGATCTCTGAATGAAAATACTGCTATTATGATTTGTTCATGGGAACAGCAATAGATTGTATTACAATGATAGATCTAATGAAATCATCCTACAGTGAAATTCGAGTTGAAAATCAAACAAAGACAAATTATCGCTGCTCTGTGTTCTTTCAACTACGTGCGTCGTTTCTCCCAGTGGGGTCATCAGTCATAATAAAGTTCCTCTGTTTGGACAGGTGGACAAATCTGCTTTAAAACCATCGAAACTGGGGATGGACAAGGAAAACACTTTGTCAGCTCGGGCTTCTTTTCCGATTGTTATAAACGTCCAACATTTCAGTATCATGGGAAGTGTGTCCGTGGGGAAATTAAGATGTTTATTGAGCTCGGATGTGCGGACGGATTGCTTGGCATCGTCGATAAGTCTTTCTCTTAAACCCAGATCGAAATCTGGAATTGATAATAAGCTGTTGAAGCGGGCATATAAATCTAACTATTTTATTTTCTGATACTTACAATCGTTACTGGCAATATCGATTAACAGAAATGGTATACATATAATATGTAGGTATGTGCAGCAATGTAAAGCGGTTCGGATTAAGATGTAGAGCTGAGTTCGAAATCCACTTGCTAATATCCTTGGGAAATATATGAATCTATCTATTCTTTCTATACAGCCTTTGGGGAAAAAAGACATATTGGGCTCTCTAGCATTGGTTGGCAAAAACTAAAAGAAAAGGGAAACTATTAATCTAAAGCGACCTGGTGAGGTTTGGGCTCTTGCCTAGGTATCTTCAATCCTGTTATGGCTGCAGTAAATGTGGTGACCTTACCCCATCAGAGGTTAAGTGTTTCTTTACCTTGATACATGAAGAAAAAGAAATAGCAATAAGCCTTCAAATTATGAAATAGGGGTCATCAGACGGGGTCAGGGTGACCAGGTAGAGGCGACTAAGGAGTTCCAGAGGGTCAATGATATTCAAGGAGTGGAATGCGTATCAGAGTGTCAATGAAACTGAGTTAATTCTTAGTCAATATACATGTATACCGTATTCTTGGCAAAGAATGGCACTGGGCGCGCAATCAACAAAATCGAAAACACGGACAGAGTCATTATTGAGTTTCTAGGTGAAGATTGTACTGTCTATAAGTTCATTTGAGAGAATAGATTTTAAGTATTTCTCGAACTTAATGCACCATTCTTTGAACTCAAGCCAAAATATTTCAGACGATGATATCGAGATATTCATCAATCACTTAGAAAATATCAATCAGATTCCCGTGCACGATTTAAAGACATTTAGAATATGAAATTAACAGCATGTGTTCTTGTACCATTTGACATGTATTCTAAAAATTGGAAAATGAAACCAGAGATTGTAAGCGAACTATCTGAGATAAGTTTGGATATTTCAGTGAAATCCCTTTGGAGAATCGGAATTTTGAGAATAGAAATTTTGAGCTAAATCGATTATTTTTCCTCAACGCCATATACCCAGTATTTTCCCTTATTTACAACCTCTGTAGAACCTTGCGTACTAATGGCTCTCCCGACTTGCTTGGGGTGAATTAAAAAACTAAATAAATAAATATTTGAAATAATATGCCGTCGATAAATATTTTGATATTTGCTTCATCTATGAGAAAAACTTAATTATCTCGTTAGAAGAGAATAAATGAATGTGTGCTAGTTTGCGCGCATGCGCGGCTGTGTTTGTGTAACTATGTGTGAAGGATTAATAGAAGTAACAATTTGAGTAGAGAACCAATCTGCTTCTAATTGTGGGAGATAATAGGAAATATACGACAGGCATTCACCGGAGCCAAAATGATTATTAATGAACAGAAGGTTCTCTATTGAATTCATCAGATCATATGTTGCTTCTATTAGACTTGATGGTCTCAGCTAAGCTGCGATAATTAAAAATGTTGAATATTAAAAAAGTTGGCAATTAATAATTTTGATGTAATTTAACTGGTCACAATTATTTTTTTGCTCAGGTGATATTATTATATCGATGCCCATACACAAGAAAATACCATAATTCCGCTTTAGTTAAAGAATTAAAAATAAATTGTCGCTATATGAAATTGAAATTAGTTATATGCGTGATTGGGTGATAAATAGTAATATTTTTACATACTTTAGGTCGATTTTTAGAAAATATAATATTAGAATAATAATAATATATTTTTTAAAAAATATATGATATATATAAGTAATATAAATAATATAAATAAAAATAAAGCAAATAACATTCATTTATACGTTTTACACGTAACATTGGAATTTTAAATTCTTTTATAACAATACTACACCTCACATTTGGTCTCCATTAAATATCTGAATTATCTATTTTTTCTACACGCGAGTGTGTGATTAGATTAATATAAACATTGTTGTTGTCAATTAACGGGGATTTTAAAAAAATCTTATAAAAGTGAGTCTCATTGTCTGCTTTTTTATTAAACATGATAATCATTTACTTGAGTAATAAGTTTCACTCTATCTACATTTGAACTGACTTGTACTTCGCCTCGAAAATGCAGCATTAAATTTTAAGCAAGCGAACAATTGCGATACGTATCTTTTGTCTGAAACGACATCTACACATTTTTCATGGAATTTCGTACATCATTTTCCTTTCTTTCTAATTCCGCCATCTTCAATACAGCTCCAGTTTCTTATTTATTCAATGATCAAAATTCTCAGTGTAAGTGTTGTGCTTTCACAAGATGTCTGCCACCCCGGCCACCGACGTCAACAAACACTCGCCTTGGCAACTGACGTCTTTTCGCGCAGAAAATAATTGTACTAAGTTTGTGAATGGAAATCTGGTCTACAGTTCATGCACTAAAATTTGAAAGTGAATAAACCAGAAACCCGGATATTAAATAAACCATTCTTCAGAATCAATCTGAAGTGATCATCTAAATCAAATCGACTAATTATTGTAGAATATGGCGCCAATTCAACATACTCCCTAAACAGAAGAAAACATCATCAACTACTTCAAATGTGAAATAAGCAAGACAAAATAAAGATCGATAAGAACTTAAAAAATCTGGAATATTGTGCGTATGAAACAATAATAAATATTATAATATTACTTGACATTATATATTTATTATATATATTTCTTAAATATCTTCTCATCCAGTGAAACCAAGTATATATACACACACACACACACACACATATATATATATATATATATATATTACTTGACACCGACGAATGTAAATTCTTTTATTGTATTACTCTAATGTATCAAAATTCAGAGTAATAGAACTTGCTTAGTCAAAGCATCTTGAAGGTTTCTTTGTTGGCATGTAAATTCGACAATGGATTTCATGACCACCATGAAATAAATCATAGAGTCAGTGTGGCATTAATTTAATTAGAAAAAATAGTAATTTCCTTGTTGCATTGAAATTGTTCCCAGTAACAAAAGAATTGATATTCAGGTTGTGAACGTGTCAGCTGGATTTATTCTTAAAGATCAACATTGTTCAGGACAAAATAATTTTTAATAATTATTGAGAAACATACAAAAGAGAAAGTTTGTGTGAAAAACAGTGCGAAAAACGCAAGGCAGTATAGATACATGGACTAATAGATAGTCGTTACTGTTTAAATTATATCTGATACTTTCATTTTGCTGTTCTGGTCTAAAACTACGTATTTTAATTATAGCAAATATTCAAGATTTTAATACAAGTTATATATACGCCATCGTAGAGTATATTTTTAAAAATGCGACAATTCTTCTGAGAAAGATTTTACTATAAAATACATTTGTGAATTTATGTTTTACCAGTGTTGCCATCTGGTCGTTTGAAATACACATATATAAATATATCCAATATTTTCTCAACAATATAGACTGATATCACCGTCTACGTCATTATTTTTACTCCTTAGTCTTTCTTTATTACAATGTCTCTGTAAATATTATGAACGGCGTTCATATTCTGCTGTCTTTTTCCGACGTGTTTAATCTTTTGAATTGAAGAATAAAGTCACTTACGTGCAAAAGAAAGAATATTTGGTGTACTATGGAAATATTTCGGATCATGAAGAAAGAATTTCAGGTAAGAAACAAAAGATAGTCTTAAAGATCTAATACTGTGAAATTTTATTAAAGGGATTGAACGATCGATCATATACAAACACCATTTATATTTACTCCAGTGTTTTAATTAGTTTCATTGAGCACAAGTTTGGCTTCATAGAAAAATCGAGAGACTTGTTATTCATGATCAAAAGCATTTCTACTCCGCTATCAAAGTCAACTTACGCCAGGCAGTAATGTAACAAGAATTTTGAGCTATAGAATTTGAAAGATTATCATGTTCTGAAATGGGGAAATTGACGAGAACAGATATAAGGCCTAATTAAAAAATATATATCACAAGTGTTATGGAATAAACTACTGTCAATGGATATAATTATTTTTCCGTTAAGGAGATTTGGTGAAAGAATATCTACCAAATTAATTTAGAGTTCCGATGCAAACTGCAGAATAAGAATCGAAGAGAAAGGATTCCATTGTCAACCGAATCTCTCCACCGTAGAAGCCTGCCTCATTTGTGCGAACCTCTATGAATAACTGAGAGTAAGAAGGCGAGGAAAGAAAATCAAAAATCAAAATATATATCCAACCTTTTTCAGTATGGTCGTTGCATTGCTTAAATATTTTCGAAATCCCGTAAAAATACTCTGATATTAAAGATTAACGAATTTCAGAAGCATTTTTCTATTGTGGAGACCACAAGAATATAATATGCAGGTAAACAAGTTTATCTGAGTTACGCCAAATATACCTATAAAGTGCATAAATCAGAAGCGATTTTTAACTGGTAAATTATAGAGAATGAAAGTGTATAACATTTAGTCAAATTCCATACTTGGACAAAAATCCCAAATTAAAAAACTGTCGGAACCACGCAACTGATCTTACTTCTGACCAAACTCTAGAATCGCAATAGTGTAAAAAGTACCTAGTTTCTTTCAAAAACGAAGCAAGTAACTTCCATTGTCAGGTTCTACGTATTTTCTAATCGAGACTAACGGTTGTTCTTCCAATAATGTCACACACTTTTCATTCATTGGGTTTTAAACTTACTCCAGACCTCAGCCGGAACGCATATATATGATTTGTGTTTAAAGATCGGGTTATATAATATCACAACTCATTCATCATAAACATTTTAACCGTAATGCACTGCCTTGTTGGCTCTCGAGGTTTGTATTTGTTGTATAAGGAAACATGCAATATCAATTTGAGAATGATTCAAGTATTTGTTGACGAAAATATTACGAGGTTTAAAGAGCTAAAATAGCTTTGAACTCCTAGCAGAAACTGTCATGTAGTCTCGATATGAGCGGTAATTATCTCCATTACATGGCAAATTTTGGGCGTTGAAATTTAATCTTAAATATTATTATGTGATTCTTTTGTTTTCTTTTCGCTCATAGCTTTATTGTAGCGATAGTATATTATGCTGAGATATATATATATATATATATATATATTTGCGACTGTCCCATTTACTGTTTTACAGAAATTTCTTTTATATTTTAATCTTTCCTGATATTTTTATTAGCCCATCATTTTTCCTGAATATTTCGCAGAATGTTCGTTATTCATGTATTTATTTTTCAGTAATATGTAATTTTTAGGTCCCTTTGGCAGACGAAGATTTTCATAAATAAAAGAATTAGCCGATTACGCTCGAAGAACACTGAGCAGTAATAATTATTTCGATATTCAATATAATACTGTGTTGATCAATTGACAGTGCCCGACTTTTTATTGCTCGCGAAAGGTTCGAGTTTCATAGCTGTCAGTGAACCACTACTAGCTTCGTTTCTCAGGTATTGAACGTAAAAAGCCTTGTCTTCCCATTGAACAGATAGATGGTCGGAAGATATCAATTGCTTGGTTCCGATCTATTTGATTTTTTGGAGCGCCTTTCATAAGCTACGAACATATTTTAGCTACATCTTATATTCTTTCATTCTCCACAATTTAGGAATTCAAAAATAATATCATGTCTTTTTGTTTACTCAGTAAATAAAAGAGACCCACGTCTAGAAGGCTGTTTTCCCTGCACATTTTATTATTTCTAGCTCAACGACAGAAAAATGCTTCGATATTCGTGCCAGTTTCTGGTAGGATTTTTCAATTTGTCTCCATATTTTTGGTATATCGATTGCGTACCTATCCTTCAGTATCTGTTTATATTTCTGAGATGAGGTATTATATACCTCATCTCAGAAATATACACAGATACAGAAAAATGTTTGTTAATCAGTATAACATCATTGAATTTTGCCTGCGAGATTAAGAAAATATTATACTATTTACATTATTCGAAATCTTGTCCTCATCTTTGTCGCCATATTTATTACAACGTTTCGGCCGTTGTACGCTTCGCCTTCTTCAGGTGGTTGGAATGTCGAACTAAACACTATTTCGTTCAGTGGGGTAGACTGTTCTAGTTCCACGTGCCATGTTTAATGGATGTTATTCATCAGTTATCTCCTGTGGTATTGAATTGACACTTTTTGTGTCCTGTCACCGGGTCTAACAAACGCCTTTATCCACTATGCAATAGTCGGAATAATGTAAATAGTGTCCATAATGCATCATCTCAGAAATATAGACAGATACTGAAGAAAATATCACGAAAGAATACGACTACCCTGAAGGAAATTTCGGATTAAAAGAAAATTGGTTCTGTTTCCTCTTCTCTGAAATGTCCCTTATGTATCTATAGCAAAGAAGAATTTTGCAGCCGGTGAAATATCTCGTCTTTTGATGGATTTATTTATACTTTGTTCATATTATACTTGTCAGAATGATTTAGTCTGAGAATCAGAGGTTTATCTCTTGGTGGTAGTAAACTGACAGATATAAGATCAGTTGCAGAAAATATTGCTTGCGATTTTCCGAAATTTTTCGATCTTATTTTTAAGTCAACATTCCTTTGGCGACCTACTATTGTAAGTGGCATTATGTGAGAATAGGAAGTCCCCACTTGAAATGAATGAAAAAGCCGGGTGTCAATTTTCTTTATCGTGGTTTGGTAAGATTATACTATCCAAATTCGTGAAATGTTCAGTTCCTTAGAGACGAGGAAAGTCTTTGATTAAATCCTGGGTAGTAGAGAAGTTACATAAAACATCATAGATCTGAAATTCAATACTATTATTTATTCTCTTTGCACCCGCAGAGCTTCATCAATCATTGACTATTTTGAAGTCAGGCGATAATTGAGATTTTTTGTTTCATATTTTAATTTTTCATTCTTTTCGTTTCAAATAAAATTTCTTTTTTTTTTATTTCCTGTTTATAATTTCGGCAAGATTTTAAATATCAAGCTCTGAAATTCTGAAAGTATATTTTCACTTTAAAATTTGCCAAATGAATCAGTATTATTATTATTATTGTCATTATTATTATCATTATTATTATTATTATCATTATCATCATCATTATTATTATTATTATTATCATTATTATCATTATTATTATTATTATTATCATTATTATTACATAAAGTATGTAGTAGTTAAGTTATATTTACATACGCACACAAATTTATAGTTCATTTTATTAATGAGCTGTTTTAAAACAAACTAGAATATTTTGCAAAAATTTTACCCGTTTTTAAATTCTCAAATATTTAGTATTGTTGAATCAATCACCCAACATTTTGCCGGATTTTGAAAACCAATCGATAATATTTGCATGAGCTGCTTTGTTTGGAAAATAATTTGAGAAAAAAAAAACCTACTTCACTCTTTAATAATTTCAGCAATTTAATTTAATTTTTTAAGTCTTCCTGGTAAAAAATCTTTTAAAGAAGATTTTTGTTCTTTTGCATCAAATTCTTATGATTTCATACAATTGAGAATACGTAATATTTATTCTGGAACCAAATTCTTAATTTGGAAGTGTGATTAGTTCATAGATTTTTGCAAACGCAAGGCGAACTGGATTCTTGTATACACAGATATAGAGAAAAGATATGCATAAAAAGAATACTCGTTTTTACTAAATAAGCGTTTGTTATTAATGATTAAAGTTTTTTTTTTTTAATTAATAAGAATATTTCCTATATTAAATAATGAGAAATATAATTTTTTCCAAAAATAATTAATGAATATTCAGTTACATAGCCTCGTAAAATCAACTGCACATTGTACCCATTAACCTGTTTACATATTTTCCACAAATTTGGTTACGATCCGTCAATGTATGAGCATTTTAGAGGGTGCTATCGCAGGACGGACTAACAGAACTCTTACAAATTTATATATAGATTTTTAATGTTCTTTTTCTATAAAGAGTATTAGTATTAAAATTTTACTTTTTATATTGCGTTTACTGTTAAAATGGTTATGAATGAAGTTTGATATGAATGAAATTCGAGGCGGTAAGAATCGCCGAATATAAAGATAGGCGGCTGGGAAATAACAAAATCTATGTTTCAAGAGGGTTAGGATTCTAGTGTTCAGGGAAGATTACAGGTAGACGTTCCAGAGAATCGCATTTCTTTAAAAATAAAAGACAACATTATTCTTATAATTGAAATATGAAGGACATGTAGATGTTTCACCTACGTAGAAGTACCAATACGTGCCATTGCTAATTGTTTGTAATTAAATAATGAAGGTTACTGTAGCGATAGACTTGTAATGCATATAGGGAAATGATGTAACAGGGAGGACAATACGTTTTCTCCCGTAAGCGATTAGAAATCAAGTTCGTTTTTTTTCAAAGTTTCAAAAGAGTGGAATGAACAGCTACATCCCAGATTTGCCAGCAATAATCCATTCTTGGTTTGAACTGATACTTGAAGAGAAAAAGCATGGCAGAAGTTAGGTACTCCTTGTCGAGATAGAATCATCCGACCATTTTCTAAAACCTTTAAAGATGAATAGTTTATGAGTTCCACATGAAGTCTGGAACGTATTTGGACTCAACAGACGTATAAATATGGACATCTAATTGGGAATGCATGCATTCAATGTCGAGTAGATTTCATACTTGTTTCTTCAAATTAATTTTTTGCAATACTTTTTTTTCAGAGATTTTCAAATGTTCATCCGTTCACGACGTTAGTTTCTAGTGTTTTAACCAGGTTCACTCTGGTTATTTATCAGGGACGCTGTTCTCTTATAACATTTCACTTCTTATTTATCGAATATCGTCTACAAGTAGATCCGTTCAAGATTTCATGCTTCTCACATTAATACTTCTAAAAAATTATATCCAATTTCTAATGTGTGGTCACATTTCAAATTTCTGAATGTAGTTTGGACCAAGACTTTTTCAAAGCACATACACGTACACACACATGCACCGACGCGATGCGTAAATTGTCGTCATTTCATATTTTTTATTTCGCACAAGCCTTTTGATTGTTTTTTGATTTTGTCGACTGCCCAGTAGTAGTGTCAGTTGAGTATCATCCGTGAGAAAATGAGCGCCATGACGCAATTCAGCCACGCAGGAATCTGTGAAAGCTTTGCTACACTGCTTGATATTCTCGTCAGACGCTCCAGTACGAACATTTCAGAATGTTTAGTGGATTCGGAAATAGTTGGATGGGATTAATGGTGATTCCGAAGGTTTTTGATGTGATCACTAGTGATGGTGTACGTTACGTTCGCATTCATTATCCCACAGGGCCCCAAACTCAACCCCTAAGCCTGCATCACGTGTCTAGGATTAGGTGGTACTCCTCCGTGTCAGGAAGGCTGTTGCTAGAAGAACCTATATCTGGCAAGAGGTACCATGACACAAAAGCAGGAGAACCAAGTTATGTCTTTCAGACAATCTTCTAACTGGCCACCTAACTCCTCAGACTGCCACACTCCTGATTATTATTTGTGAGGCACAAGTGTACGAGAGACCAACAAAACTCTTTGTAACACCAAAGATGAACTGAATTTAAGGATTATGGCATTATTCATCAAATTGAACTAGACGATCACCTAGAAGAATTTTCACGAGATTCCGAAGTTTCTGGAGTCCGTTGCCGTGTTTAAAACCAATAGCGATATTACTGATAGATAGATAGATGGATAGATTTTTTTCCTAATTTACATTGATATGTATGTTTGATAATTCTCTATTTCTTTGTCGTGTAAATACAAAACCTTTGTAACAATGTTTTGATAATACTCCACAATCATCTTGTAGAAACGCATTGTGTTAGATATGAAAAGTCTGAAGATTTTCTATTTGTTCTATCATCACGTGGCATTCATTTTCCTCTTTAATATTGTAATAGGTTGCTAAATCATTGAAATATTTATATATCAACGCTTCTCGCCATCAAATTAGCTCAAGACAATGCCGTTTGCTTCACTTTAAAGTGTCTATATTAGGCTTTTCCGCCTACTATAAGATTAGTAGGACAGAAGATTTCGGGGAACTGTGAATAGATTGAGTGCTAGTTCATTCGATACACTCTCACTAGTCGTGTAATAATCTTCTGGTGTACTTACCATTTAATATACGATATATCTGCAAACCTGGTTTTTGTTATTGCTTAACCATTTACTTGGTCACAATACCTTGGCGACGAAGGATTCGAAGAAACGGATTTCACGTTAAATCATATTTTTCCCGCAACAGGGGGTGAAAAGGGAATTCTAATCCAACTCTACGACTAAAGGGTACCCAGTGTTAATCACACCACTGAGAGTGAAAAAAAAGAAACTCTTCGAAAGAAGAAGGTTTCTACAAATTCCATTCAGTGGTTGGGAAGAAGGTTTGTGAAACTTGTTTTTTTTTTTTCATTCCACAAGTCAGTGAATGAATTTGTTTTCGCTGATAGGGTAAAGTAAAAATTTATCCCTTCTCTCGCTTTTAATAGGCATTCGGTATATGTCCATAAAAAAAAAACAAAAAAAAATGAGGACAGCGATAACGCGTTTTCTCAAAATGCTATATGGAGTGCTATTGTAAAATTCACGTTTGCACCTGAAGAAATTACATTCGCTTCCTACTTTAAACTTTACAAGGCCTTATACAATAGGGATTGTGCAAATTAGGCTGACAATAACAAGCTTCACCTACTCATCAGGAAATTAGGCACAAAAGAATATATTGAGTTTGTTAACCATATTTTGCTTACGAAAACCAGGGACCTGATATTTAAAGAGGCGGTTCATTTATTAACAGAACTCTTCATTCAAAAAACAACAGTTTCACAAGCGATGGAAATGCATGGATCTCACCCGCAAAGAAGATGAAGATTATAATACTTTCGCGAGTGAAGTCAATAAACACTGCGATGATTTAAATTGGCAGAGTTAATAAATTTAAATACCTGATTTTCGATCAGGTTTTGATTCCAGCGAAAGACGCAGAAATACATCGTTGGGTACTCAACCAGCTTGAAAACGAGCCCCAAGTTAGTTTACAGCAAATTGCCGAAGATTGTCAAGGTTTCGTGAGCGTCTCTGAGGATTCGAAAAAGATCGAAATGAGTGGCTTGGCTTACATTAAAGAAATACGCCAAAGAAAAATTTACAAAATACACTAACCAAAGAATAAAGGTACTTTTCTTTCAAGACCATGTTTCGAATGTGGTCACTTACATTGGTAGAGATTGGCATTATAAACTTAAAAAAAATTTAACTGCGATAAATTACGACACAAAAGGTCTATCGGGTAACTAATAAAAGCATTGCTCCATCTACGAAGACGTCTGCGGAGGATATGTTTGACAAGAAAATAAAATCGGTATTAGGTAAATTCCCTCCGACTGAAACGAAAGCAGGAAATAGGAATAAATTGTTTAAAGAGCGCTTTAAAATCGGTGAAAACTTTTATTTTCATGTATTTGGGAATAATAAATCTCACAGGGTGATAGGAACAATAGGCAAACAAATTGGTAACATAATTTACATTGTTCAAGGACCGAAGTTTATACACAAACGTCATGTAAACCAAATCAGAAGACGGTATAAAAGAGTAGTCAACAGGCATCCCATAGAAGATGACATTATGTAAGTCGTCTTTGGCACATTTGACGTTTCAATACAGCAAATCAGTGCCACAGCCGAGAAGGTCCCGCCCCCAAATGAAAAATTCACGGAACGTTTAGAAGTTAACACGAAAGAGAAAGTATATTCAATATCAACAGATAAAGGAAAAGAATGAGTAAAAAAAATCACCTTCTCATTTAAGAACTTTGACTTACCAGAAAAGCACAATTTTTTATCATTTAAAAACAAAATTGTAAATGTAATTTCTGTATATAGCTTTTTTGCAGTGGTTGTTTCTTATATTTTTTTGTGAAAAGGGATTGAATAAAAAGTATTGTGTGATAATTATAAAAAAAGACTCCATACGGAGTCAGGCTGAAAAGTGTTGGGGGTTTGTGTCCTCCCTCTAGAGAGTATATGTTAGACTCTTCCGCCTACTATAAGATTAGTATGACAGAAGGTTTCAGGGAACTGTGAATAAATTGAGCGCTATTTCATTCGTTTCATTCACACTAGTCGTGTAATACTCTTCTGGTGCACTTACTGTTTAATATAAAATATATATGAAAATCTGATTTTTTCATTATTTAAACATTTACTTGGTCACAACAATTCAAATGCATTGCTAATAATTTTTTCGATTTGTCTCTTATTTTTTAAATTTGCAACAAATGTGTTTTTAAACAAAATTTCGCTGTCTAAATATATTGTTACTTAATCAATCAGTGAATTTAATTTTTCATTTATTCTCCATTATGTAAGAATCGTGAAAATAACAAGGTTATTAAATTTCATAATAATTTGTAACAACAGAAATCTAAGTCAAAAATGGTAATTTTTCTGCAAGATAAACGTGAATTTAAACAAAAAAATGTATTTTTAATAAATCAATTGCTTTGTTTTTGTTTTACGGCATATCAATGTCAATGTGTTATTTAATGCCGACAAGATTTTTATTGTTCGTAATGTTTTCCAAAAATGTATTGCTGGTAATAATGTGTTGCTGGTAATATTTTAGTCAAAATTCCTTGCTGGTAATATTTTTTTACAAAAATGTATTGCTGGCATTAAAACCTGTTTTCACATATTCATAACGTTTCGACCCAATTTGAAGTTAACTATTTTCCCATAGCTGGGACCATAGCAGGTGCCACCAACCCTGGTCAAATTGGACCTGGGAACACCAGCAATTAAGATGTTGTTCGACGCTTCTCAAAATCTGATCAGAGTCCTAGCTGTCGAATATATTTTATCGTCTTACCCAGGACGCAAATAAATTGGTAATTTAGTTTAATAATTATGCAAAAGAATAAATGGCTTTATAATATAATAGATGAGTGAAACGTAGAGTATTTCCCAACGTCGTCTTCGGCTTGATTTCGAGTGTAGAAAAAAGCTAATGTTTTGCATACAGATATAAGATGCAATAATTGTCGAGGAACGACCGTGTTTCTTTGACGTTTACGCAACACATTCTTTCTATCTCAATTGTACGCAAATCAATTCTATATACCAAGGTAATCTTACTAAATAATAGATCGTCTCTCGTAGACGTGGATTCCTGTCTACTAGGGCGACTAGCCAATTACATTTACAGAAACCTGCACAGGCACATTTGTGTTTTTTCAACATCCACAGATTCCACCGTGCGCTTATACTGCAACTATTCTGAACGAACGTTAGTTACAGTTTCTTGGAGAGAAGGCATCAATTCGCGTGATTAATTCGAGAACGCTCAAACTCTCGGTCACGATGTCTTGTGATTTTGTGTTAAGACAACCATTGACGGTTCTAAATTACTTCCGTCTACCCTATTTCATTCAAAAGTCATGTATCAACAACCCATGGCATGGTTTTCAATGGTGCCGCATGCTAGAATAGTCTCCCAAAGTCCAATAATACCATGCAGTCACCTTCCTGGCAAATCGAATCTGGATCAATTTATTTTCATTTTTCTCGTTAATTTTCATTGTGTCCTCCATTCTTTCACTAGGGAGGGTCGGAATGAATTCCATTACAACCAACACTAAGAGATGCATGTTAAAGACGAGTGAAATTCTAAGTCCAAAATGACTTACACTGGCGATCCAGAGCATATCACACATGTGCACATTATCATAGGGCCCGTTATCAATGATTCCTCACGGCAAGAACGCAACACAATGCAACTCTGGCAGTGTTCAAAATAATGCATAAATTATCCGCATTTAACGTTTACATATTAAGTCTTGAGAGATATTTAGTGGAGAAAATGTTACACTATATCTCAATTATCAATGCTCGTTCTAAACTTTATCCGTTAAGTTTCTAGATTATCTATCTATCTATCTATCTCTCTATCTATCTATCTATCTATCTATCTATCTATCTATCTATCTATCTATCTATCTATCTATTCTTCTTTGTTTATCTATCTATCATCCTATACGTATAAATATATCGATCGACCGATGTGCCACTTATATATATATATATATATATATATATATATATATATATATATATATATATATCTATCTATCTATCTATCTATCTATATATATATATATATATATATATATATATATATATATATATATATATAAATATCAAGTGAACATTGAAGTCAACACTCAGAGGTGACACTTTCATTGCGTCAAGCTTGAAACAGCCTGTCGCCTGTGAGTGTTTACTTCAATGTTCACTTTTATATTTGTATCTACATACGCTCTATCTCTGATATTTAGCCCTTTGTACCGTAAATATAGCACGCCTTAAAACTTTATACATCCATATATATATATATATATATACATGTATGTATGCATGTATGTATATATATATATATATATATATATATATATATATATATATATATATATATATATATGTGTGTGTGTGTGTGTGTGTGTGTGTGTGGGGGGGTTATATCGTTCGACCAAATCTACCTGTATTTGTCTATGTGTATTGTTTTAGACTGATTCGAAGCTGCTGGGAAGGAACAAACATTCTTCAAAATTAGATGGATGTCATTCTGATTACTCTATTCAATGTTAAGGGAACCAAATCAGATAAATTATAGCTATCGCAGAATCACACGACTTGAAACTGTTAGTAATGTTTTAGCCAGACTTCTTCCTAATAGGCTTATGTTGCATGTGTATCCACTCGTAATACCATAGACGCAGTGTGATCTTGTTACCGGAAGCGGAACAACAAACATGATCTTTTCAGCAAGGAAATTGACGAAAAATATAGAGCAAAACGTTCAATTATATCAATTATTTGTAGACCTGAAAAAGACCTTCGAGAATGTCAATCGAGATGCTCTGTGGCGGGTTCTTTGTAAATTGAGTTTCCCACCTACCTTCATCAATATGCTTTAGGAACTCCATTGTCGCATTGTTACATCCAATCAGGAACTCTCGTACTATGGTTCAAACAGGCTGACAATTCCATACCCACACTGTATTCCATTTATTTCCCTGTCATGCTTTCTACGATTTTCGCGAATGCAACATCAAGATTGACATTCGCTTTAGAAGAATTGATAGTGTATTCAATTTAAGAAGATTTAAAGTCTGGTCAAAAAGTTTCCAACCATTTCTATGTGGATTATTATATGCTGATGACGCTGACGTTGTTGCACATACGGAGAGGAACATGAAGGTGTTGGCGGAGGATTTCTCAACGGTATCCACTGCATTCGAGCTTAAAATAAGCCTGAAAAAAAAACGAAAGTAATATTTACGTTACACACTAGATTGGGCGTTGTGAGTACCTTTGTGTATCTTGGCAGTATCTTGTTACCGGATGAATCGCCGGATGCTGAAAAACTTACTCACATACAGAAGGCTTCTTTTCCCTTTTGCATTTTGAAGGAACGGCTATGGCCCGATATAGATCTGACGTTTCAAACCAAAGTGACAATGTACCAAACGTTTAAGGCGTTCTGAAGGAGCTAGGATGCTAACATAGTTGGCTGGAAATGTAACAGATGCAATCGTATTCTAATGTTTAAAGCTGGGTATGTTAACCATCTTGAATCTCATGAGAATGAGTCTTCTCATGCGGTGCCAGCTTCGTGACCAGCTGATAATGGTTGTGTCAATTACGGCAAACTATGCAAATCTACAGTTGGTGTAGAAACATAGTAGTACTCAAGAAACAGATATCGCAGTAAATGCCAATCAATCTTATGAAGACACTAGAGACTATCTCTCGTCTTTCTTTCAAACTATGCCAATAAGCTGATGGTTTGAAAATTCATCTTCCTAGCCATTCAAGGAGGGGCGGTGAGGTACATGGGGATGGATTTTGATGCGCGGGCCGACAATCGTCTGTGAAGATGAAGCAAACAAGATTTATGTATGTATATATCTATCTATCTATATTTCTCTGTTAATATCTATATATCTATCTATATATCAATCAGCTTTTTTCTTTCGATCTCTTTTTACTGTTATAAATGAAACCAACATTGATATTTCATATAAAACCAAGATTGAGTAATCATACAATTATTGGTAATTCAAGCAATATTTAAAAGGGTAAATATTCCAAGACATAATTCGCCTAAACACGTCTTTGCTCTAACTACTTACACATCACTATACATTGATTCTCACACTATCAGCTTCTTTATTTTTGTGATCGTATCAGTCCAAGCCAGGTAACAAATACCACTAGCATGAAAGGGGTTAAATGAAAGTGATAGAAACAGAGAATTCAATAAATCAATGTCCGTCGCAATTACATTTTTTGAAGAACGTAGTTGCCAGGAAAAGAGAAAGCAGGAAACGGTTTCTACAAGGGAGAAATGAGAACATTATTGTCGCCATATTTATTACTCTGTCTATATTTCTGAGCTAAAGTATTATGTACATTATTTACATTATTCGGACTATTGTTCTCATCTTTGTCGCCATATTTATTACTTTGTTTATATTTCTGAGATTTTTTTTATTTTATAAATATGGCGACAAAAATGAGGAAAATAGTTCGAATAATATAAATAATGTTCCTAATACCTCATACCAGAATATTTATTCATAGCAATATTCAATGCGCAGGCGAATGGTACATTTATAACTGTGTACGACTGATAGTGATGATAGAAATTCTCTGGCATAAAACAGTGAACCAGCAGACCTAGAAATTGATACACACCTACTTCATCGAATTGCAAAAATACCAAGCAATGTATTGATCCCATGTAGATTAACAACAGACATACTGATGGCATGCAAAAAAGGTTACATGAGATAAAGATAAATAATGAATATTTAAATGTTTTTATTGTTTGATCTTAAAATTTACTTGGAAAAGTAAAAGTGTGAAACGAAGTATATATATATATATATATATATATATATATATATATATATATATATATATTTATGAGGATGTATATTAAAACTGTATGTACTAACAAGAAAGTCACCGAAATAAAATTAAAAATAATGTTTTTCTTAAAAGCTAAATATTACCAGAGGAAATATGAGCTGCTTAATTTCCCCCATCGACCAGCATCTCTAATTAAAAAGTTGGGAATCTTGAACAGTTTGAATAATCTAATTAAAAATTCTGTTTGCATTTACGAAAACTGGTCTCAGCGGTTGTGTAATTAGTGGTAAATGAATAAAATACAATCGGCCAGATCCTATTACTTCAGCTGTAAATTACAATATTGAATATGCAATACGCTTCCTACAATTACATAAACGAAGTAATAGAATACAAATATTTGTTTCTTTACAATGATGAATTGCCACTCAGTATTTCTAAAGCGCCAGTGACAATGATAAATCTTCAATTTGTGCAGCTGTCTTTATAACAACAAAGAAAACTATTGGTTTGGCGCTGAAAAGATGACGTTATTGAGACACAAACTTATTCAAAGTATACGCCAACTAGTGTCCCCCAGTTACGTTAATCTTCAGTAAATATCTATATCAGGTTGATGGCGTTCAGTTGCAAATAAAATTATTTTCCTTTATAGGCTTGTAAAACAGATTAGGATGTTTTACAGATGGGGTATTGGGCTATTCAATGCAATGTCAATAATGATTAAAAATATATATAATACTACTTTCTATAATTAATCAAGATGTATTATAATAATAATTATTAGAAGTTGTGATACTGAAGTTAATACTAGTAGTGTTAGTTGTAGTTATATTTCATGTTATTGTTATTCAATCAGAAATGTAGGAGTATTTCCTATATTTGAAGATGTATCTTATACAGTGCTAAATGAGTTTCTAAGTAAACATTTTTAACTAGACGTCGAGAGCACCAGCGTCCTATCCGTATTCCCATTCTCCACTCTGATAGCGGTGGCGGAGGTAGCTGTGAATGATCAGCCTACTCTTGACGATTCGTGAGCCGGAGTCACAGAAAAGAGTGGGTGGTGAACGCGGCTGTGCGTGTCAGGCCGTCTTGGCAACACGTCGTCGATCCTCTACTTATTGAACGTTAGACTCTAACGTCTAAGACAGTCCTTCGCATGGAGGGCCAATTACGCACCAAATGTTTCCTAGTTATCTGGGACGATGTTGGCCTATGTCAGGGACGTCGTCAAATGACCCTTGAAGCGTCATTTTGGTCCTGGGCGTAAAATCCTGTCCTTGGCAAGTTTTACAAACAGGATGATAAGTGGGAGTAGACTATGGTGTGGTCTGGATACGTTAACCGCCAAGTGAAGGCGATGTTGAAGGATGGTAGCTTCAATGTTGGAAATATACAATAAATTTTGACGCAGATCCATTCGGAAAATTCAATGTATGATAAAACTCTGTGTTTTGTAGATAACAAATTATTATATTTCAATGATTGCTTATACACAGTTATGCGCATATATAAGCTACAAAAATCACTCGATGTTTAGTTGGAGCCAGCCTTGCCGACGGCTTTCCTCTCAATGTTGTCAATGGTGTCACTGATGGCTGCTTTAAGAGCCTCATCTTTTTTGTCCTGCTGATCACCTCCTTCACTAATACGCACCACAAAAAATAGTCGAGAAGATTGTAAACTGACGATGAGGTTCGGGAACATAAGCAAGGCGAACATTGGTACGATGAGCAAGTGACGCCTCTTGAGCACATACGATTTATAATTCACGTCCTCCATGACAATATGCCGGATTGCTAGTCTGCTTTCGCCCATTTATTTCATAATTTTCCTCAAGCATTTGCAACCACAACAACGAACTCATGAATTTGATAACCTCGACAACGAACTCGAGTACCGGTTATATTTGCGCCACACTCTACATTCGGTAGTAACTTGTAAACATAACACAAGTGTTGGAAAAGTTCATCATAACTGTAATAGATGTTTAGTGGACATGTTCGCATTCGAAAAAAATGTGTTACATGAAAATGTAATAGAAATTGGAATTGATATAATCATAGAGCATGTATATAAATAAAAAGAAAGAACAGTAAGATATAAAATCCGGTGTTCTTATAGATATTTTTATTTTTACAAAATAGTGCTCAATGTAAATTTACAGAGCATTAATATTATAAATTAATTGATTTAAAATATGTTTTATCGCTACAGAGTTCCAACCATGTTTCAAAAATAGAAGCTAAAAACCCCGAATTTAATTTTGCAATTAAATTAAAAGCATTAGTTCCATTTCATCTTCAAGCGAATTTTTCTTGAAGATGAAATTCGCTTGAAGATGAAATGGAACTAATGCTTTTAATTTAATTGCAAAATTAAATTCGGGGTTTTTAGCTCCTATTTTTGAAACATGGTTGGAACTGTGTAGCGAAAAAACCATATTTTAAATCAATTAATTTATAATATAATCATAGAGATAGTCACACGTGAATAACCGTCTACTATGGTGGTCAGCCAATCCCTATTACTTGCTCAGGCCTATTTGTTTTTTATTCGACACCCACAGTTCCCACTATCAAGCGTAACCAACAATTTGAACGAGGCCAGCACGCCCAAATCCTCGGCCACGATGATTTGTGACTTCGGGCTAGCGCAAAATTCCATTTATACAATTTCACTTACAAGCTTTGGTCAACCCGTGGTATGGTTTTAAGATACTTTCAAAATGTGCTGCACGCTGAGAGCGACCCATCCATTACGATAACATCAGGAAGTCACCTTCATAACAATTATACCATGTTGAAATTCGAACGCAGACCTCATGAACAGAATGCGAACGTTCTAACCATTCAGCTACGTGCCCATATAAGAATTGATATAACAAGTATATTGAAAATAGGCAAGAGAGCCGACAAACATTCATTTAAATAACCGTCTTAATTTTATTTAACCATGTTCTGATATTTTCCTGTTTAATAATATGCACGTAACACTTGTCTGTGTTGAATCTTATATTAGCCTGAATAGACCAATAGAAGCGTCAACACAGCAATAAGCAATGCTGAGTTCTTTTTCTTTATAACTGCTAAATGTAAGAGTTTTCTATCCCTTGCTCTTTGTGAATTTCGGAGCTTGTTTTAAGCTATATTGGTCATGTCTATGTTTCGCATATTTGCGATGTAAGAAGTATATAATAAACTTAATAGATTTAGTATAAACTTTCGCTCTTAGGAAAATGGCATAGTTTTTTCATTATATTTATTTTTATAAGTCTTTTCAACCTAAAACGTAACGGTTTTATTTTTTTATTTCTCTAATATTCTCACCTATCCGAAATATATTTAGTCAAGTGTTTCTCTTAGTTTTTATCTTCATATTTAATTTATTTTTATGAACGTTAAAATTAAATATAAACTAAATTTTATTTCTATTAATTTCTAGACCTATATAGAAACTTGAAGTAGACAGTATTTCCTGTAATCCAAGCGATGCGTCGGAAATGAATATAATGCCGGGAGAGAATCGTAGATGTTTTTTGTTTTTTGTAAATATACTCCGTTTATGTTTCCTGAAATATCATTCTTTTCCTATTTTCCGAATTTTATTTCGAGATATGCTGGAAACACTTTGTCTTATCTCCTTACCACATCTCTATTCCAAGTTTGATTTTGACAGTATCTTTGTGTAGTCGAATGATTGCAGCATTGTCAGCGTAGATATTTTCAGTAACGTTTATATAGTTTCTATCTTTCTGTGATGTGGTATTGAAATAATTTACATTATTTCCATTGTTCAGACTGTCGTTCTCATCTTTATTGGGATATACACGAGACATGGGCCAGAGGATAAAAGCGTCGGTTGAATTAATCCAATAAATTAACCCAAAGACTTATAAGTTCAATACCTGGACAGAGCAGTGGAGAACAAATCTTACAAGATTAGTTTTACTAAAAGAAAATAACTGAAATTGATATATCCGGAAAAGAGTATAGCCCGTGGGACTCGAAAAATCTAACCTCATGGACGAAATAAACGTTTCTGTTCGAAATTCCAACGGATATCACCTGAAGAATGCCGGAACGTGCAACAACCGATATGCCGTGAATATGACAACAAAGATGAGTACTCTACGAACAATAGTATAAATAGTTTATATAGTTTTAATTAATAGCATAAACTTGAAATGATTTAAAACCTTGCATATTCTATCCTGTCAAATACTTTCCCGCAAATAAAGCTAGATGAAGTTTTTTTTTTTTAATATTTTTTGATCAGTAGATCTGAATTTGTTCGTAGATATATTCTTGAGTTTCTTCACCAAAAACGAACCTTATTGCGTGTCGGATTTTAATCTACAATATTTGATAGTATGTAAGTACTTTTGACAACTATTCATATATAAGTGAAAATATTTTTATTTCACTTTTTTTTCATTGTGTTCGGATTCTGAAGTTTTAAAATATGTATCATCCGAAGTTTATTCATTTTTTGGCTTCTTCCAGATTTTCACATTTTATTGTTATTGACTTATTCGTAATGTTGTTCGAAATTTCCGTTGTGAATTCTCCTGAGTTTTGCAAATTTCAGTCACAATACCACAATCACCAAAAAGTTTCCATTTTTCAGATTATGCAAGCCAAATGTTAATTCGTTTCTCTATTTCCTCAGAGATATTTCTTTTAGAGTGAGTGTTGGTAGTATTGTTCATTTTCGAAGCATAGCAGTAACTGTGTCACTAGATTTAACACATTGTCACTGCATTTGCTATTTTCTTCTTTCCATTTTCAATATAAATATTTTATCTTTACCTATAATGGTCACAGATAAGGCAGGTTTCATATTCCTCCTTATTCCGGCAGTTTCTTCAACCGGTTCCATGTTCAACTTCTTTATGCTATCTTATTAGCAGTTTTTTGTTGTTGTTTTTTAAATTGAAATTAATACATCTATTGGTATTTACGACTATATTTAAAACTTCTTTTCATCAAATTTAGGGTTAAATTTTATTCACTTAGCATTTATTTTGCTATTAACATCTGTTTTCACGGATTATTAAATAATATATAATTTCATATATAGTGTAACTGATTTCTGTATGTGCACAGAGCGCAGAATCGTATAAACAAAACTAATAATTGTCAATCGCACAGACACAACATAATACTAATTTATACATGAGATATAGTAAATTTCCTACTCAAATTCTGAGAGGTGCACTATCGTTCAGAACAAAATTTTACGTAAAAATTTTGGCGCCAAATCTGTGGACATGTATTTCCGTAATGCGCATATGTTTTTTTTGTAATATATATATATATATATATATATATATGCAGATATGTAGAAAAATAGCAAGGAACACGTTAGGTAAATAATCCGGAGTTCTTTAGTATTTTTGTTTTTATTTAAAAAAAAAAAAAAAAAAAAAA
Organism: Acanthosepion pharaonis; assembly: GCA_903632075.3. Classification (NCBI taxonomy): domain Eukaryota; kingdom Metazoa; phylum Mollusca; class Cephalopoda; order Sepiida; family Sepiidae; genus Acanthosepion; species Acanthosepion pharaonis. The sequence goes on from CAHIKZ030002201.1 coordinate 2,947,780, forward strand.
GCGAAAAAGAACAGTTTTCCATACAGAAATATCGATTAAATTATAATTACTTTTCAAAAAATAGGAATCATTCGTTAATTTTGCGAATGAACATACTTATAAAGATGCGTAAATTTCAAGATTGGTTATTCCTAAATTTTCCCATGAGGATGAAATAGGGCTTGATATTTTAAATAAATTTAATTTTAATAATTATATTGAGGTTTTCGGTTCTCGTTTTTGAAACATGAGAACTCTTATGTAGCGAAAGAATCATATTGTTAAAAACAATTATTCATATATATGTATATATATATATATATATATATATATATATATATATATATATATATATATAGAGAGAGAGAGAGAGAGAGAGGTGTGCTTAAAGTTCGTGTTGTCTTTAAAAAAATATGACTTTATTTGTATTTGCGATAGAAATTATTTGTAAAAAGGATTAGAAAGAAGTAGATCTATATTTTTTAAGGTTTTTATTGAAATTTAAGTTTCCCATTTTCTCCACGGAGCCTGCCTCTTTAATTTTTTTCATCCATTTAGCGATAGTGTTCCTATGAGGGGGTTCTTTATTGTATTCAATTCTAAACTTTCTTTGTACAGCAATAGTAGATTTCAGTTCAGCCAACAAAAGAACACTGTTTACTTTTTCCTCGGTTGAAGCCGTGGATCAAATTGATACTGGAAAAAAGAAAATATATTTTTACTTAACTGAAAATTGTTGCAAATTTTGTGGTAAAGAATTATTCAATAACTATACTTCAAATTAGGTACATTAAACATTATAACATTTTTTACAGAATATTTCTCTCGCAAATACAAATAAAGTTATAAATGTTTTAAAGTGCACACGTACTTTATGGACACCCTGTATATATATATATATATATATATATATATATATATATATATATGGTCAGCAAATCTTGTATATATTTTTTATATATTATTTACATTGTCTCTGTCTATATATTAAAAAAAAATACATCGAGAACTTTTCTTATAGCGCCTTTATTTTTTTTTAATTATACTCTTCGTGCGTTTGTGCATAACAATTAGTATGTTAGGATGACCGCAGCATCGGAATATTGACAGAAATAATTTGTCTACTCGGTATTTAAGCGAAACCGCCCCACAAGCTGTGATGTGGCACATGGCCCTCTTCTTAACGTGGGGCTTTCCGTGCAAAATTTCCGCGTAGACCCCGGATACATTGTATCGAGTTATTTTGTACTTTTCCCCAGACAGGACTTTCCTCGATGGTGAAGCCTCCTGGGTGTTCTTCTCCGCCTGCAAGCAGACACACCGACAACTTGAGTTTAATAAACTCATAATTTGTTGCCCCTGGTTTTTAATGATTTTCCATTTTTGTATATACACATCAATAGATCCGGTTCGAAATGTGCGTCATGATTAACTGTTTGTGAAATATTTCTGACTGTTTGGTTCAACTATCTGTTTTTGAAATGTTTGAATTTAGTCTACTTGTTATTTGTTCATTTCATTTATTATATTCTGGTTGAGAAAAATTTCCAATTGGTTGGTCGAACTATGAGTTCTTTGACTGGCGATTTTTATTTTTAGTCTATTTTATGATGATGAAATTTTAGACTTCTATTTATCTGATTTTATTTATTTCTTTATCACCGCATATTTTCTTCACTGGAGAAATGTGTTTTATAAAACTATTTATATTCTGTCTGTTTGTATATGTGACAATGCATAATTTTTAACAACAAAAATACGTATTTTCATTTTTCTATTTTATCCTTCTTCCATATTTAGAATTGGCTGTTGTATTTTTGTGTGTATTACATCTTTCGGAATTTTCAATTCCCGTTCCGACCAGGTTTTGTTTCTGAAATTACAGCAAAGTCTGTTACTTGAGACGGCATAATTCACTTCGTCAGAAATGTTTACGACAAAGTATTTCTGATTCCGGTGTAACACTTCAAATGGCCTTCTGTCTGGTGCTTCCAGGGCTTTGTGATCTTTCCTAAACAAATGTATTTACAGGTAATTTGCTACGTATGAATTCGGTAAAGTGTCCAAACGTTTGTTGGACTGTTCGTCGGTTTCAAATTTGGGCATTTCTTTAGGAAAATTCTTTATTTGTGATTTCTGTTATTACAACTCCCTCGTCTTTTTTTATGGTCATTAATATTCGGGATATTTGTACGTTGCCTCTTATAACAGAAGGAAATGGAAGGTAATTTGACTCATTAGGATTTACGCTGATTCCGAGTAAGACAATTTATAAAGCTAACAACTACAAATCTGTCCTGGAAATGAATTCGCTGAGCCCTCTCAATTAATCCATTTATTTGTAGTAGTCCAGAGTCTGTTGAAACCTCTTATCTTCGAACGCTCTGTAAATAATTTATATTCGAACGGACTATGCTTCACTCTGACGACATGGTTCGGAATTCCATATCTGGATATTAACGTGTCACGAAAGCCGAATAAACTGATTGTGTCAAGGTTTCCGTTAACTGGAATATCTCTATCCATCGTGTATTTCTATTGATAAGATGAGAAATATGGCGTAATAAGGATTTTTACTGATGTTACAGGACCCACTATATCGAGTTGCACTATTTAGAAACGGTTAAAAGTTACATCAAATAGCGTAATTTAATTAATTCTATGTTTGGCTATTATAATATTCTTATTTTCTGGCAATGCAGACATTGCGTTCACCATGTTTTAATTGATATTGCTCATTTTCGGTCACTAATACCTCGATATAATCATCTTTATGGCAGTTGTTAATCGCTGATTTGATAGATTATGTAAAGTGTCAAATACTGTTTGTCCGAACACTTGCGTGACAAAGGTCATGGAAAGGGTAACGACAGCGTCGCATGGAATAATTTGATGTTCTTTTATAGGATATGGCTACAGCTGATCACGAAAATATATAATTTCTTCATCGGTTGCTTGGTTCTTCAACATTTCTAGAAAAAATCAAATACATTTATTCTACCTGCATTAGATTGTCAAGATAAGCCATCGGCTACTCTATTCAAACTACATTGTATATTTAAAATATCAATAGCATATAAACTTTCAAAAGAAAAGACACGTTATTTACAATATTTTCATTATTCGGGCTGCCTTCTTCAGAGGATATATTTGGAATTTCGAAAAAAAAATTCCATTTAAACCACAGAAGTAGATTGTTCTTGTTCCACATGCTATGCATTTTCTTGATATCTCAGTTTCAATTAATTTTTTAATAACTCAACTTTCCAAGATTTTCCACCTCTACTGTTATTGAACTCAGTTAGTTATTGAACTCACAACACTTTGGGTCAAGTCACTTTCAGCCAACGTTTTATTCAATGGGCAATATTTCCCTGGGGAAAACGGCCGAAATGTCGTGCATATGACATGAAAAAATGATTTACAATATAAATAGCGTAAATATTTAAAATCCTCATTTCAAACAATGTAGACAGTGGATTAAATTGATCTTTTCCTGTTGGATTTCATTGAATTTTGATTCTTGAAACCTTTACAAAATGTCTTGTGGTAAAATAATAACAACATATTACTGACCTATATGTGTTGTTTAAAATACAAAGATATGAAGTAGGCAGCTAGCAATTTCCCATCGAAGGTGGAATATTTTTGCACCTACAGCATGACTAAAACTGTCAAAATCTGATAGATATTTATGTTTGTGTTGGTGTAATCTAGAGCAGTTCAATCACTCTCATTATAAAACTAGGTGAGGCTGATAGTTGGAGAGACTAATAGTATTTCTCAAACAGTCCAGACATATAGAGAAATTAACAACAGCAAAACAAAACACCATTGAAGATGGCTATATATGTAGCTGAAAGCTCTTGGGACATTCTAAAGTTTTTTAATAGAAAGACTCGTACTCGAATGCTAGATGCTCTCAACAGGCGAAGCCTAGGATGTAACGCTCGTACTATTATTAAAACAAAACACAAAATACATAAAACTATGTTGCTGTTGTGCTCGGTTTTTACTCTAATAAACAGTAAACGGACTGAAGAGTTCTTTATCAAATGTATCTCTTTGATATGTTATTAATTTAATGGCAACAATAGAAACAAGTCAATACATAAGAAAAAATATAAACAAAAAATATGACAACTGGTCTAGGAGAAGGACATCTCTGATTTCAAGATCTGTGGAGGGTAGTTTGGGGAGCTTGTAACACGTAGTACACCAGATCTCTGTGTTCGGCCCAACAAAAGTGTATAGAATCAAATCATAGGTGATGGTGTCTGGCTGTGGGTTCATAGGAACGGAGCTGCTTGAGCCTCATAGAATACGATGAGAGAGTCCACCATATATATATATATATATATATATATATATATATATATATATATCAGGTCATCCCATAAGTTCTGTCCGAATTTTGAATAAAGTAAACAAGTGACCAAATGTTACATTTAATTACAGATTCAATCAACAATGTATTTTCCCTGATTATCTGACTTCTTTCCATCTATTAAAAAGCTTACTAATTCCTTTACTGTAAAATTCTTTTGGCTTTGCTTCGAGGAACTCACAAATGTCAGTTTTAACCTCTTCCTGTGTTACAAAAGCTGTTTCTTCCAAATGATTATTAAGCTACGAAACAAATGGTAGTCTGAAGGAGCAAGATCGGGAGAATAAGGTGGATGAGGAATTTTCTCCCAACCAAGTTCTTCGATCATTTGTGACGTGATTCTTGCTGTGTGGGGTCGCGCATTGTCCTGATGAAACATCACCTCTTTTGATTCACTAGAGCAGGTCTTTTTTCCTCAAAGCTTGGATCAAACTCTCTAATTGCTGACAGTATATTTGAGCATTAATTGTTGCATTAGGTGGTAAGAATTCAAAGTAGATTATTCCTTGGCGATCCCACCAGATTGAAAGAAGAACATTTTGTCCATGAAGTTCCCTTCTCGGCTGTGGCTGGGGTCATTCCCCTTTACCAAGCCACTGTCTAGGACGCTTAACATTTCGATAAAAGATCTATTTTTCGTCGCCAGTCTCAAGTCTATCCAAAAAATGTGAAACAAGTTGGCGAGAATGGAGAGAAGAGCAAATGTCAACTCGGGATTTGAGGTTATTTTCAGACAATTCATGAGGCACTCATTTTCCAAGTTTAGGAACTTTTCCAAGTTGTTGAAGATGACGATAAACAGTTGTATGGTTTGAACTGAGAACTACTGCCAATTGCTCAACTGATAAAGCAGAATTTTCTTCGAGAAGATTTTCATCAAACGTAACTGGACGTCCGGTTCGATCTTCATCTTCAAGGGTGAAATCTCCACAACTGAATTTTGCAAACCATCTTCTGCAAGTTTTTTCATTCACACATTCCTCTCCATAAACTGAGTGAATGTTTCTAGCCGCTTCGGCTGCTGAGTTTCCTTTCTTGAAATCATAAAGCCTTATGTGCCTCAGATGATTCTTGGGTACTTTCATGTTAGCAGGGTTTTAATCAAACAAAATTTAATTTTATTGTTCTCTGAAATAAAATTTGATCAGTTTAAATGCGTCTAAACTTAAAATAATGTTCATCTCCATTAGACATTATAAAATACTCTTTAAATTTCGTTCATTTTAAAATTCGGACAGAAATTATGGGATGACCTGATATATATATCCAAATAATAATCTACTGTTACTTAGCACTGCTTTTTAAAACCAGTACTCGATACACAGTAGAGCATAATCTTTTAACATTATTATTTTAAATTATCTATTATAATCGGCACAGAAATTACCATATTTTGGAACTAAAAACTAAGCTTTAAATTGAAATTAAAGTTCCATTACATTCTCAAGCGATGTGGAATAGCATTCGAAAAATTATTTACTTTTTTTTAAAGTTAAATTGTATTATATGGTTTAAATTGGAATGGGTCAAGAATTACAAAGTTTTAAAAGGGTGTGTTCTTTGACGAATAAGTAAACGAGTCTACTTAAAGAATCCCAGTCTAAATATAGCCTAAGGGTTGGCCTTAAATTCTGCCTGTCGATACTGGCTTCCTTCTACTAGAACGTGCCATGATACCTTTTTCTCTTCTTTTTTTAAGGACATGTATAAAATACGCTACAATATATTGGCATTTTTAATTTGTATTTATTCTTTTTATAAAATGCATTGGCATTGACTTAAAGAGGGATTTAAATATGATAAAGCCATACTTTATATATATATATTATTTATAAAAATCTAAAATACATTATTTGTTATATTTATTTGTATACTAGATATGATATTGTCAAAATTAAGATTAAATTTTTGGAATTTGGTTTCGCATTTTCGTACTTTCTTATTTCTGTTCAAGTAATAGATATAAAATTATAAGATCTTTTTCGTAAAAAAACGAAAAATCCTTTTCAAATTTTGTAAGCCTTGATCGCCTCCAACTTAAACTATATAATAGAATTCATCCTAAAAAAAAGTAAATATTTTTTTTCAAAAGTTACTGAATATCCCATGTGAATGGAACAAACACTTTAGATTTATTTTAAAGTTTATCTATTAGTTCCGAAACATGGTAATTACTGTGTCGTGATGAGTACACTTTGTTAAATAATATATATGTGGAGGGGGGGTTTAAATGTACAAGAAATGCTAAAAGTATCTGGAAGTAAATGTGTTAAATCGACAACCTTCAAGAAATTCTTTTTATACATACATACATACTTTGATATATACATATATAGATAGATACTGTGTATGTACTGACCGTTACGCAATTTTAATTTATCTGATTATTACAATGTTGTCGTAGTTATATATTATACTTGGATTACAGGAGTGATTTTGTTAATATAGATTTATTTGTTACCAGAAAGTAACGAAAGTCTACAGCCAGTTGGATTTCTCTATCGACATAACCGAACTTAATAGAAGTAATCACCCACTTGTACGGTACCTAAGAGAGGAAGTCTGGTTGTTACCTAAGGACACTGAAAATATGCTACCACAGTATATAGCACTTATCTATGTACCGGAAACATGGATTCAACCCATTCTCGATCTCATTCGTCAATTGGGCTATCTCAATGCATTCACAATAGGTAAACTCCCACAACACAGCAAACATCTTATAATATTAGTAATTTCTTAAGCGTTTAAACTAAATCAATATTTTTCCTAATGATGTTATTAAAAATTGAGCATAAACCTCGTAAGGCGGGATTTGAACTCGTGGCGCAAGCTTAAGTACTTTAAAATTATTTAACTTCTTGTACCTTCATGATAAACATGACTACTGAATGTTCAGCTATTTATATAAATTTGGTCCCTGTACCTGGCTTATAGATAATGTCTAACATATGAATACATTTTTAATCAGCACATCCATTTAATCGATGACTTTCCGCTCTAAACCTTACCCTTGACAATTATTTAAGCAGCTTTGCACCTAATTTATTCCACACCATTTACAAATAGTTGTTCAGATTTTAACACTTGGGAATCCGATTAAATTTACCTTTAATGGATATAGCGAGCTGACTTTTATACGCCACAACGCCACAACCGCTGTGCGCTAAGTAATTACAAATTGCTGTAAATGGGTGCTAATTTAGAACTAGATTTCCGCCCAGCATTTCTTGAACAGACAAGAAAAGTCATATATTTTCTTAAAGTATACCACAAGGCCATCAGTGGAAATACATTCTGAAATACATTGTTAAATCGAGGCCATTTATATATCTGTTTGATTTTCATCAATATATCAATAATTTAATGTTTAAAATTGTATACACATTTACTAATACTACTCTAAGTAAAAAGACCAAATTCTGTACGAAGAAATTATTCCAGAGCCTACTAACAACAATATTAGTAACTACAAACGCATGTTCAAATCGTTATATAATATCACGGTCCATTAATGAATATATTCTTAAAGAATATAACGTATGCTTATCTGGAACATATGTACGTAAAAACCTTACCAAATGAATATGCAAATAATCGAGAAACTATGTATACTAGTCACATAGTTAAAAATATAAATTATTATCTGAATCCCGCATAGACAAAATAGAATTATTATACACTTACATGCATACAGCAGCATTTCCGGCTTTTACAGGTAGGTTTCGAATTTCTTTAAACTGTAGGCGGTAGCATCGTCTCTCATTGAATTTTGAACGCCACTAATTATACTAACGTTTGTTTAAAAAGTGAAATGCGCGTGCAACATGATGAACCAAAGACAATCAAAAAAACACAAAATAAAAATATTTGAATTTATTTCATCTTTTTCTCCATATCTCATTATGCAAGGAAACTTTAATAAAAGTGAACCATGTTAGATTGATAAACGTTTCCTATTTATTCTTTATCTTATTACAGACATGTAAGTATATCATGGAATAAACCTTTGATAAGTGTACGAACATAAGACCTAACGTTGTGGAGAAAGGAATTTGAAGAATGTAAAATCGAATTCAGACCGAGAATTCAAGTATCAGCATCTCGATAAAATACTTGGAAGATGTGGGAAATTACCAGGTTCACTTCAGTTTACTCAGTTGTGGCTATGTCTGCAGAAAGATATGCAGCTAAGGAAAAATGCTTTAAGGTTCCCGGCCCTGGGGAACAACTGACCGATATTGCAACCTCTCATTGCATTAGAGAGGGGGATCGATGATCAGCAGCGCAATCAGCGACTGCAGGGGGGTGGCCAATTTTTGTAGTTGGCCTGAGTGTACGCATTGGAAATGCTCACGTTAAGCATCCCTTGTGTCCCTTCCCGTCTGTGGGGAGGCATTGATAAATACCTAGGCGTTCACCGGCCCAGATGACTAGGATCAGAGTATAGTATCTGTTCCAGCAGCCGACAGCCAGCGCACGGCTTCAGTCATATCCTTCTCATAACAAAGCTATTTTCTCCTTCCATATGGGCTTCTAGGGTTATTTCTTGTCTAACGATTTGTACAATTATGTTTATTTATGTATTTTACTGTAACAAATTTAAAATTAGCACTATATTTTTATACACAACAGTGTGCTTTGTTGTTGTCTTCCGTCATTCAATATATGATTGCGGGTCAATAACCCGGAACACCACTCCTAACTAGGCTAAAACAAATAAGTATCACGTATAACCGCAAAGCAAAGAACGAAAGTCCCTTAAATGGCAATTACTTGCAGAACAATGTAATGTAACAAGCCACTGTAATATCAGTAGACAACGTCGAAAAAATACACATAGAACTAACAAAGAACCCTGGAACCAAAGACACTACGCATATTATGTAACATTTAAAATAGCAATTACGCGAAATCCGCAATGCTTTCTAAAAATATATGAGAAATTTAAAATAAAAAAAGGAACAAATGAGACCAAATATATCATGGAAAATATGAAAACAAAATAAGCCTACAAAAATAAATCATAAAACAGTAAACTGTGTCTGGAGGAGAAAATACATATAAATCGCAACAACACAAATTACAAAATAAACAATCAGAAATCATCTCAAAATTCTGACACAAAAACAATAGCAAGATACTTAAAAATCGAAAACTAATGCAAAGAAAAAAAATCCGTAAAATAAAATAATCTACACTATTTACATTATTCGGACAATTGTCATCATCTTTGAAGCTATATATATTACAACATTTCAGCCGTTGACGCTCCGGCCTTCTTCAGGTGGTTGGAATATCAAACTGAACACTTTATTGCGCTTAAACAGGTATTGAAATCACAAACTTTGTGTCCTCTCACTGGATCTAACCACTACCTTTATCCATTGTGCCATGTGTCCTTAAGGACATCTCTGTATGAATTTCTGGGATCAGTTTTAATTTAATAATTTATATTACTAGGATCCACCGGTTTATATACCAACGGATTGATCCCATGTGTTATATATATATATATATATATATATATATATATATATATATATATATATATATATGCGTGTGTGTGTGTGTGTGTGTGTGTGTGTGTGTGTGTGTGAATTATGAAAAAGTTGTTAATCTGTATGGTTAGTCCCAAAGGAGGATGAAATCCTGGGAGCTCAATGTAAATCCAGAGCTAATAATCTAAAAACAAATAGACCACTTTAAGGTTCAATTATAATAATTTATTTCACCAGAGCCTTTTAAAGGGACGCTGGATCGTCAGATAACACTTCCAAACTGTCTATATTTCTGAGATGATGAATTATGTACACTATTTGCATTATCCGGACTATTGTCCTCATCTTTGTCGACATATTTATTACAACGTTGGATAAACGTTTTTTAGTTAGATCCAGTGACGGGGTTAAGGCAGTGGAGAACTTGGAAAGGAGAATTAACTGAAGATAACTGATAACTGGCGTACATTAGCCATGGCACGTGGAACTAGAACAGTCTACCCCAGTGAGCGAAATAAAAATTCAGTTCGACATTCCAACCAATTTAAGAAGGCCGGATCGGACAACGGTCGAAATGTTGTAAGTAATATGGCGACAAAGATGAGCACAGCGATGATAGTCGGTTTCTGTTTACATGGAAAATTTCCAGGCATCGTCAAACTCGTGCATATAAGACGCTTGAAGAGAAAATCGCAACGCTGCTCATGATGTCACACATGAACGAGTCTAGGCGCAATTTCATCCATTTTGTCCGGGGGTGTTATATTATTTAGATTATCGTAGATGTCACGTTAGTTACTGTTAATGGTGTCCAACTTTTCCTTGGCTATTTCAATTTGCCGTTTCACAAGGCTATATTTATAATTCCATGTGTTGATAGTTTTGTGGGTTGCTCGATCATGCAATTTAAAATTGTGTGTATTTAGGCACCATTTTTTCATTGATGCATGTTTCAATAAATGATCATCACTGTCTTGTCCGTGTATTGCTTAAGATATTGTAATGTAATTATCATCTTTGAAAATGGTTATGTAATCCAAAAGCTTAGATAGGCTAAAAAAATATGTATCAATATGGTGATTTTCTTTCTTCTTTTAATGATAATGTTATTAAGCTGATCAAACAATATGAAAAGAATTTACATAAAATAAATAGACAAACCTTGTCCATATTATTTAATGAAAAATGCATCAATGAAAATGCTGCCTAAATACGCACACAATATATATATATATATATATATATATATATATATATATATATATATATATATATATATGTGTGTGTGAATTTAGACAGCATTTCTCATTGATGCATTTCATTTATATATATATATATATATATATATATATATATATATATATATATATATACTAGCAGTAGAGATCGGCGTTGCCGGGATGTAACACTAAAAAAGATAGATCAAGTATAGACCATCATAAAGACTGAAAAATAAAAATTGACAAAAATTATTGTTTAAGGTTGGCGGACACGCATGTTTTATAATAAGTATAACTCTATACGAGTTGTCCCCCTTCCATTCTCGTGACAGCGATGCCTCTTAATCGTGTTTTAAAATTGATTTCGTGCAAAAACAATTGTGTTTTTGCAATTCTTGGCGCTTTCAGAACCACTGCAATGTAAGCTTACGTAGTCCTGTGAAATTTAGTTGAAATCGGTTGAAAAGTGTAGGAAATCCGATCCAATATATAAACGAACAGACACACACACAACCTGGCTTTTATAATATATATATATATATATATATATATATATATATATATATATATATATATATATATATATATATATATATATATATATATATATGGGTGGTACAAATATTATTGACATATTAAAACGGATATGTTAATTGCAGATATGATTTTAAAGAGAAAAGGATGAAAAGCGCGTATAAAAAAACGTTTTCTTGCCGTAAGCAAACGCTCAAAAAAATATAACAACGAAAACAGAAATAACAAAAATGTTTTAATCGTTTCTCGTTTCACGCTCTTCCGATTCAGTCAAGAACAGTAACATGTAAATATACTCACCGTGGATTAAAAGTGAAGAAAAATTATAACTTGAGCATCACTGGCATAAATTTAAATGTTTTCTCCCTTTGGTGTTTACTCGGATTATCATCAAGCGAAGTTGGTAATTCTTTTTTTTATTGTCCCAGCAAATTCTTGTTTGAGATAAATACCGCTTGCCTCTTTTTTCGTCCTTTCGTCCCTTTTGCCAATGTTTTTTCTTTTTCAGATATTCAATTAGCCTGATTTCTGATTGTGCAACATAATCAAGGATGATTTAATGTATGCATCTAACTACCAGATGAGTCCTCTCGTCTGGTCACTGAGGCGACTCAGTATCAGAGGCATCCCATTCTAACAGAAAGCACTAATTGAACTCATCACATGATGATGACTTGGCAGTTGTGGTGATGTCTTAGGACACATATCCGATCAGATACTTTCACGTTCTTCTGCGCCTAAATCAATTTAACTCAACATTAATTACAGCCTTTATTGGTTATGTTTGTCTTTTTCAGCTTTCTGTGCAATAGAATAATATATAATCCCAAACACAAGAAATGAATCGGCTGCTGTTAAGCTCCAAGTATTACATGAAAGGTCTCAAAACTCACAAGCAGTTTATTTTCTGCCTACACACATCAGGATAGTTCTGCAGCTTGTAAAATCCACTTGATTCATCCATCATTTGTTACATTCTTACTGGATGCTGACTCATCCAACTAACAAGAAATTTTTAAGTGCGTCGATATAGAAGTGAGCTTGTCCATAAAGAAGTACAGAAATTAATTATACTGTCAAATTGTCATGTCTATAAATTAAAATAATTAATTATAGCATCAAAAATAATTTTAATAAAATAAATATCAAAATTATAATTATCATTAATTCACTCATTCTAAACCAATGAGAATCAACCCCACTTTTCTACTCTACACACACAAACACGTCATATTCTCACTATCCGGCACGCAGTTCACACGGACATATCGTTAACACGTGCCTCAAAGAATATTCCATCTCCTTTTTTAGGCAATAAAGGTAATTTGAGGTAAGAAAACAGCAGACACATCTTTTATTTTCTAATAAATTATCTTGACACTCATTGCAAACATCAATAATAAAATCACATACATTAACTTTATTCATTAATCTATAATTGTATCATTCAGTTGAATTCCGCGCCATATTTTATCAACATCTGAGTCTAAACTGACAATTTAAATCAGTATTACAGTCTGTTGTTTCTCCAACACATCGTAACAACCAAATAATAAATAATACTCAGTGTTTCCATGTCTTGCTGTTTCTCATTTTCACGACTATTTTTCACTTTATTATTGGTAAGGGAGTTTATAATAATTAATTAAGAGTTATAACTCCCCGACAACCTCGATAAAACCCGCCTGTGGTATGTAGTTCTATGTTACGTCGTACCAATGGCACTCATTTGTCACCTAGTATACATTATACAGAGTAGATACTGTTAGTAAAATTGTTCCAACCTTTTCATGTCTCCGGTACGAGATCCAATCTCAAAAGCATACAACAATGAAGACAAAACACCACTACTGAAAAAGGAATGAACACACATACATTTTCAAACACAGACATACATATGCACAGGCATACATACATACGAACGTATATATATATATATATATATATATATATATATATATATATATTCATATTTAAATAAACATAGCTACAAGAGATGTCATTGTTTTATTAACTTTTTTCCCGTAATGTAGACGGCAATTTATCCATCTCACTTTACACACATTTACATATATATATATATATATATATATGTATATATATATATATATATATATATATATATATATATATATATATATATATATATATATATATATATATATATATGTATGTATGTATCAGAAATAATAATCTATACTAAGCATATAGTGAAATAAATAGAGACATAAACCTTAGGACATGAAAAATAATTCTTCTACAAATTCGAAATAAGTTATTCGTCCCTAAAAAATGTTACGCTTGAGCATAAAGAAATTCAGTCCTTTATTGCCATGTTTAAATACCGTAGGAAATTCAATGTATTAAATATTTCTCATAATACAATTAAATTTCGTAATGAAATAAACAGCCGAAATAAAACAGTTTTGTTTAAAATAGAACACAGTCAAATCTTACTGCGACTTATTTATAAATAACAATATATATATATATATATATATATATATATATATATATATATATATATATGTATGTATGTATGTATGTATGTATGTATGTGTGTGTGGTGGGACCTTATCATCACTGCAAAGAAAACTGTTTGATATTATTTGGAGCAGTTGTTTTTCGAGCCTCGAATTTTAAATAAAACCTCATCTCTCACGCTTGATCTCTCTCTCTCTTTCTCTCTTTCTCTCACTCTCAATCTCCTTATTTCGCTCAATTTCTCGCTCTGTCTATATATATATATATATATATATATATATACGGACACCCATACATATGTGAATATGTGCAGGTGTATGTCTTAGATGATCTCTAGTTCCTAATGTTGAAAAGCGGTATTCAGTCACTGATGACCTTTTAGTGTCAATTGCCCAGGTCATTAAGTTTACTTCCCCTGTGGATTAGGACAAGAAGATCACAAGAATTAAACTCTGTTACTCTAAATTTATAAAATTAATTGGAAATCTCATTACGATGTCTAGACACCTACACAATGGAATCGAACGTAACAGTAATCAATCCGCTCGCAATTTCATGTCATTTAATATACTTTGTCAGATGATATTGTGCAAGTTATTGATTTTACTAGAACGAAAAAAAAAACGGCATTACCGACACGATGTTAGTAAACTTTTCTCAAAATTTTCATCATATATATATATATATATATATATATATATATATATATATATATATATATATATATATATATGTGTGTGTGTATATATATATATATATATATATATATATATATATATATATATATATGTGTGTGTGTGTGTGTATAACTTAACAAAATTAAATAAAGAATGTTTAGAAAATGTGAAGTGGTTAGTATAAAATATCATCTTAATTATCTATATGATTAATTGTGATACATAAATATTTTGTGTTTATATTATTTGAATTTAATTATAAATAAAATATTGTTATTTTGTCATTATTATTATTATTATTATTATTATTATTATTATTATTATTATTATTATATTTAATTATTTATTAATATTGTTTTGATCATGAGGAAGGGATGAAAAACAATCGGACACGGGCATTAATTTCTGTGAGAAAATGAAAGAAAGTAAGAAAAAAATTGATAAGGCCATACCGTTCTCATGTATTTAACGTCTTCTTCAATGAAACCCGCCAATTACATATCCTTTTGATTCTTTCTTTGTTATAGAAATGATTACCTTATTTCCGGCGTACAAGATGCGCCATTTCATTGGAAGAAATTTCTAAGAAATAAAAAAGTCATTTTCGTAAAGTCACGCATTCACTATGCCTCCATCACATACTGGTGCTACGTCTTCTTTACATTAATCACTCGTTCGGTTTTCTTTGTATGGCAATCATATTAGTCAAAACCAGAAAAGCTCCGGCCACTGATAGTAAATAGACCACGTTTAAATTTGTGGCTCCGCTGCAGGAAGACTTATAATCTTGGAAATACATGTAACAGCTAAGTTACATCATATGAAAGGCTGAAGTTGATAGCTAACATTATAGTGTAATGACTAAATATACAAATCCACGACAGTATCAGTTAAGTCAATTAGGTGACCGTCCAAGCTTAGTTGAGGGAGACTTTGCCTTAGAAGACGCAAACGTATTTGTCTGGGAATTTTTAGCCGGAAAATACGTTACATGCTTTCATAACTGACATTGGTATAACTATATTTTGTTCAATTTGTAAAATGCAAATATTTATCGATGCAGTATGTCAATTTCCAGTAACTTTTGGTGAACTCAAGATGAACTTATTCCATTATTAATTTAAGAATTAAGTTTTGTCAGAAAATTGAAAAAGAAATACATATTTATCGGTACTAGAAATGTTTAGATGTTGTGAAATGACATCAACACAATACACTGAACATATAAACATATATAGATCTTAAGTAATAATTTATCTTTGGGGAGGCACGGTGTGGTAATGATTAGCCTATCGGATTGAGGAGTCGGTGAGATGAGTTCGAATTCCAGTCGAATCCATTACATTCACTTATTCGTGCTAATACCCTTGGGAAAGGTATGAATCCTCTTCTCCCCACCCTCAGGTATGTGTAAATAGCAGGACAAACCGGGTTCTATAGACATGGATGACAACTGGTCTACCGCAGAAAGAAATGGGAACTTACTGCGGGGGAAAAAAACTGCCTCCTTAGTCATGTATCGAACGATACATGATCGCCTACGTGTGTATCACGAATGGCACATATGTAACTGACTGACATGTTTAGAAAACAGTTTTCTCTCAATATTATTTTGAACACTAGCATAAGTATTTCTGACTGAATAATTGGCGGTATTGAGTGCAATAGAAAATTTTAATTAAAAGGCAATGGATTCTCAAAATTTCAAGATTGACAATGGAAGAATACTACAATGTATGCATATGGCATTAACTTCATTTATCGAGACGACAGCTTTATATCAGACTAAAATCATTTTGTTTACGCGCTGTAAACAAATATTTTCTACTTATCATGTCAATCACTGACTTTAAATATGGGATGTGCATGGTAATGTAGATTACAAATCTGTCGCTAAAAATCTGTTTCAAAATATATTTCATCACGAAAGTTACAAAATTATATTACGAATACAATCGCTGACATATATGCATACAATCGGTAGGATTTCACACTTCTTATATCTGTGAGTTGAAATATGATATCCGTTTTGAAGACGTATTTTGAAACAAGTGAAGCATTAAAATCAAATGCATATATATATATATATATATATATATATATATATATATATATATATGTATATATATATATATATTCTTATTCTATCTTAGCAAAATAGTTGCTTACTTACATATTTTAGTTTTCTGATGCATTTCAATAACTGGCGATTAACTAAGGCAGTTTATCCAATCTTTGGAAATATAGAGAAATATTTTTTGCGACATAAATCATTCATATAATTTCAGTTATCTCAAACAACAGAAAAATATGTATTTTGTTATTTATTACATTAATTGCATTGGTTATAATGCTTATTTTATTCAAGCTTTCACGAATATATAAATTATTTTACATGATATCATTGAATCTTTCAATGTTAGAATCTCGAATAAAGTATTAGAGAAAATTTGAGGATACATGAGGTTGCTCATTTCGACGAACCCATTTGAAATCTTTTACACAAATTAAGAAAGAAAATATATATTATTTTAAAAATATTTCTAAATAATCCGAAATTTTCATTAAATAGTATTGCACAAATTAATTACAATTACAGTCCATTATTGTGATGTATTATATGCACTGTGCTATTGAATAATATATTAGTAAAAACACTTAGTCTGTGTGAGAAGCCCAAGTGCCAGCATTAGAAACTCATGTTCAACGCCATTCTGTGATAATCTACTCTTACTGTTCTACACTTACTGAAATCATATGAAATATTAACATTAATTATTTAGAATAATTATCATGATAATTATTTTTTATAAAATAATATTGTATATCATTTTTATAATGACTAAAATAAAATAAAAAATAAGCATTAGCAATGGGGAAGAAAAAACATTGCTACTGAAGGTTATCTCCATTATCATATTCCAAATTATAAAATTATATTTTCGACCATGTACATGTGTACAATTAAGCAACTTTAATGAACAATGGTTTACAGTGGATTAATGGGCACCGATTCAAATTAAGTTTGAATTCCACGTGTTTAGGGTTAATACGATTGGCATGAAGGCATCTCCTCTCCAACAGCTGTGAGTAAATAGCAGGTCAGACTCAGTCCTATATCCTTGGTTAGCGATTAGTCTAGGAAAAGCCAAACTTTGCATCGAAAGAAAGGTTTTGGCTTCTGTTACGGATACAACCCGTCAGGTTACCCTACCACCATAATGGGTTGCGGGACTGGTGATCATGAATATAAATAAATTATTTCACCTATGATTTTCCTACTTCCAAATCTTTGGTAGTATGAAATTTAAAGGTGAAATAATTCGTCCAAAAAATTCATAAAATGCATACGCATTAAGTATATTTATTTGATGAATGTTATTTTTAATAATTATTGTAAATTTGGAATTGAACTTCCAAAATTCTAAATATTTTTTCAGCAGGAATAATCAACAACAGGAATCTTAATTTATAGCAAAATTAAAAGATATTGTTTATAATTATTGTGATATTGTGTAATTTCTTGCTTGATATCAAACCATTAAGAGAATAATAGATTATAGCATCATATATAAAAAAATTATAAAATATATACAAAAAATTTAAAATAAATTGAAAAAGTATTATCTAATACAAATTATTGACATTTCATAATAGTTCATTTCAGCTTAAATATCTCAATAACTGTATCGAACCAATTTTAACGTTAATGTGAGCTGTTTATCTTGATAAAGTGGAATAATATAAGAGTGAACAAATGATTACTCACATTTTAGCTTCGTTTCATACAGCTAATGTTTTACTCACATAATACAAACCAGCTTTTTCTCGTAATAATTAGTCCAGTAACTGATATTCCATCTCTACTGTTATTCTGTTATTCCAGTTTTACATCAGAATTACATATATCTGGCTACTGATATCTCCCTCGACAACTTTCAAAAGAAACCATTATTAAAAGTGCATGATGCAGGAGAATACGGCATGAGAACTGAATGTCTCAAGTATAGCCAAGTGTCTCTCAATGAACATATTTTTAATGATTTCATTACCGAAAAATATAAAATTAGTTTACATTATTTGTTTGACGCTTACCAAAATAATATTTATTAAATATTTCATCAAAATCGACGGATTGTAACCTGGATAACACGTATTAGTTTATTGTAGATCGTACATATTCTTTTTACTAAACTCAACAGTCACCATTATAGCAAGAAATATTTAAAATGCCATGCATATGTTGGAGAAGTTGTCTACTTAATTCAAAAAAATCATTAGAATTTTTTAGCAATTTTAATCAGTTCCCTATCTCCGTTGTAGAATTGATGCAAATCTCTTGATCACACGTTTTAACTCATCAAGTTCAACGTCAACGGTTTTTTCATTAAATCATTCGCATTCCCACTCTTCCCTCTGTAAACATTTCCACTGGGAGAGATGGGAAAACACATTATTCATTGAATAAAATCCCTGCCCAAGAAAACAAATTAAGAAACTTTTGAGAAAAAAAGAGGTTCAATTCTTTGAAATTTATTACATAAATAGTAAAAAAAAAAAAAAAAAAAAATAGAAGTTAATTTGCGATTCAATTGTTTTCTCACTACCATTTTCTTCTGCAATTTCACGCGCTGTCGACCCAACTGAGGCATAGATATTCTGCTATGGATTTGAAGTAATCTGCAAATTGATGTCTCTTATAATGTTCATTGCAACATCAAAAGACTGCAGCATTTGATTTATTCTGTAACAAATGATGAGGCTAAGTACGAATTTTCCAGTAGAAATCCATTCTTGCCGTGATGGTGCTTTTGTTACTGATGAGTCTTCGGTTATTTCGAAAACATACCTGTGGTTTTGCTCTAAAATTTCTCATGGTTTATATTTGATAATACAACGGTTTTAGATAAGTAAATCGCTATTTCCATTTTGCATCGTACTCTTCTTTCACAGAAATAGACACATTCTCTAATAGTAACTTGAAATGAAATGTTATTGCACAAAATAATGTAAATAAATGTTTAACTACCGCAAAAATATAATAGGAGCGATGGATGAGTGTACATTATCCAGCAAAATAATATTCAAATTATATGCATCCATGGCGTTCTATACTTCAGGCCAAGTCATGGCGCAACTGAGAGCCAGAACTGGATGCCTATTGAAAAATGTAGGATTTTCAGAAATTTTAGAAGAAAATGAAGTCAACCACTTTATGAAATACTTAGAATAACATTTTTATTCACACCTGAGGATAATAGGATGTGTTGAAAGATAAATAAATGAAAATATGTATTTTTGCTATGAACACTGATAATTATTAAACAACACAAAGGGGTAATTATGATTTCTGGTAAAAGATATATTGAATCAGAAATTTATATTATTTACAGGTGTCACTGAATCCTTTATTCAATCTATTCCCTGTGATTGAATAAAGACGTTGGTTTAAATTTACATTACAGTTACTGGGTTTGATAAACAGAACCCAAGAAACTGGAAGACATCAGCCGAAGTGTGTATATAACAACCAATCATCACAGAAATATAGACAAATAAAACAAAACCATTCTAGGAAAGTTTCAAAATTTTTAGAGCTGGTTCTTTTTCCGATCTAGGTGTGCCATGTTTGCAAAAATTTTTCAAAACTATATTTGCTAAAATAGAAGCATGCTTTTTCTCCATGTTGAAAAAATGAAACTCCGAAATAAGCATAAAAATGTTACTTAATGATTTATAGCAAACCTTTCCTTTATTGTATGGAAAAGGATGAAACAAAAAAATAAGCATTGACAAGTGTGGTCAGAAGGAACTCTTACTTTTCCACGGTCAATTAAATTGGTATATTTCCCATACTTTTCAAAATAAAAATGGGTTTCACATTCACTGGGTTGATTATCATTTCTTGTAATATATCCAGCTATGTACACAAGAGCCATTTTTATTTCATTGGAAAGAGATGGTTCTAAATTTTCCAGATTGTCAAATATTTCTGAACCTTCCTCACAAAATGTATAATCACAAGATGTACTTTGGTGACTTGGATTAACATCAAATTCATCAATATTTACATTTTGATTTAAAAGTAAAGATGTCTGCTTAATATGCAGCTTTTCAATACATTGTTGAACATTTATAAAATAGGTGCCACCTGATCCTTGGCGAAGTTTACCAAATTCTTTTTCTAATGGATCAGTTGAAAATTACCCAAGTAGTACATATTTATGACTTGTATCTAAAAGGTGTCTACATAGACTAACAATTCCATTGCAAATATGATGTATGGCAGTAGCAGTGTTTTGGGATAATTATTTTTTTACGATTACCTTGACTGCCAGCCATATTAAGAGCCATTTTACCAAATTCAGTGATAAAATCAAGTCGGGTGTCTTTGGAGATTTGATTTCAGCTTGTAGAGAATCATTATGTAATTTATCAATTTGAAGGCATTTAACATTTAAAATTTTCCACCATGTCAAAACCTTGTTTATGAAGAGGGCCGTATCATTCTTACCTGCACTTATTTCAGACTGATTGAGAAGTGCATTTTTTCAGAAAACACTCTGAGGCAAGTAGAAACCCGTTGTCCTTCTATTGGCTTTGGAGCAATGGAAATTTCATTTAAATCTGAAAGTTTGACTAGTCTTTCAGATTCAAAACGATATAACTGTTTAAGATGTGTCTATTTTGCAACTCGACTTACTCCATTATCATCAAAGATTAGTTCTCCTGTTTTTTCTGTCAGCCACAAATTGCGAATATTTTTCAACAGATGAACATAATCAAAAAACAAATGTTTATTATCTTCAGTTAACCAAGGTTTTTCAGGAAGTGTAGGATATAATTTTAAAAAAAGCTTGATTTACGCGGTTGCCATCACATATAATAGCCTTTACATCAGCTGGTACAGATGTGATGGCTTGGACTGTTAACTCAATTTGGTCAACAAAAAAGGCGGATGTTAATTTTGAAATTGGAATCAATTTTGTAAGAAAATTTGGACCCCCATTGAGACATATCAACATTATACCAAGTACTGTTTGAGCAAGTACAGATGGATTGTCAACTGATTTGCCAAATAGTTGTTTGCCATGATATAGCAACATCTTTTTGATATATACTTCATCATGGAGAATTATGCACCCTTTTTGACTGGTATTAAGAGTATTAAATATAGAAAACAAAAAAGATTTTTCATTAAGTTTTGAAACTTTTGACGTCATCCTTCATAATGTTGCTAATGAAGGTAATTGAAAATCATATCTTAATTCATTATACAATGTCCGTGATCTTGCATAGTACCCAAAAAACTTCACAACTATATCTGAGCTGTATTTTATTCCAACCATTTTGAGAACCATTGATTGACTCAGGATATTTTTCTTGTGATCAAAAGCCATAGAATTTAAATATCGGATGATTTCTTCCAGTTTTGACCAAGTATCAACTGTATTTATATGATTTTTGGACAGGCTGCTAATATAACACTTAACTCCATAATGAAATGTTTCAAAGCGCAAATTGTTATAAATTTACTATCATAAAGAAAGGAATACCATCAATAGATTTTGATAATTGAACAGTTAAAATATTTTCATCCAAAAATACTACAGCTGGACATATAAAGTCTTTTTTTGTTGTTAAGCAGACTTTCTTTCAAATTTGTATAATTTTATCTAATTCTCAAAAAGCATTAAGATCATCAGCAATTTGATTTCTAACAGTATTGGAGGTTTTTTTTTTTTTATATTCCTTTGAACAGCTGAGGGTGTTGGTATTTGACTACTTGGCACACCTGGCTATACAGATGTTGAATTTTTTGGACGTATTTTTCCATTAACTTTTATGGTATCAAAATTTGAAGGACAATGTTGTTTACTTTAAAACTTTATATTAAATTTAAAAACATTCATAAGTAGCCTTTCTTTTAGTTTGGTTATTTTAATACGCTTTAAACTATATAAATAGGAATATATATAAATTGTTTTACCTTAAAGCAAAACAATTAAAATTAAAATAAAAATAATCCATTTTGTCTTTTACCAACAATATCAGAAAAATATTAAAATAAATTTGATAAATAAAATGGTATTATTATACTTGTTTAAGTTGTCTTGTAAAATAAATTTTGTAGCCAAAAGGCGTAAAAAATGAGACCTATCTAAAGAAAAAAAAATAATTAAAATATTGACATTAACTGCATGTAATAAATTTATTATTGTTATTTTTTCTTTAATTCTAATAAGTAAAAAAATACTTACAGTTCACTAATTGGTAACTAATGTAGTAAAAATAATCATTTATTCTTTAACTTCGGAAACAAAAGCGCGAAGAAGTTCGTTTGTTTTGTTTTTTTTACTTTTAATGGAAATGTTGGATAAAGTTTTAATAAAGAAATATTAATGAACCATTCTCTATTAAAATTTTATTCAAATTTATTATTCAAACTTAAACTTTTAATAGAAAAATGTTGACTTATGCTAATTTTTTATCATGGTTAAAAACTTGAAAGAATTAAACTTTAATTTCGTTGACGCTATGTTTTCACTCATAACATTGTTTTTTTTAGCGATATCAAAAGTAAATATCAAATTAAGTAATGGCATTGAATTTATGAAAAAAAACAAACATTTTTAATTCATTTTATAATAAAAATTGTTTTCTTTACGTCTTTGAAGGAACTAAATTAAATTCTGTTCAAATTTGTTAAACGCTGTTTTGTTTTGCTTCTTAAAATAACACAAATTTCTCAAAAAAAATTGCATTTTATCAATAAATAATTCTTTAAACTTTAATAAAAAAAATGTTGAACAAACTTTAAGAGGGAAAATGCCAAAAATGAATAAAACTTTAATTTAAAAATGTTAAGGTTTTTTAAACTTAAGTAAATCTTTTTGTGCGAGTAAAATTAAGCACCAAAGTTTACTTTTTACAATATGGACTCAAACTAAAATAATCAAATATACTCACTTCAAATAAATAAGTTAAATGATATTCCAACCAAAGATAAAATTAAAAGATTCTTTTGAATTTCTCGAGCCAACAACATAAGAGTTCACAGTACGCAGCAGTTCGCTCAAACTGAAACTAAAACGATCTAATTGTCAGCCGACCTCCAGTCTATCGAGGTAGCAGCGCTACGCAGAGGCATGTTAATATAGAACGCCATGTATGCATCATATCATACAAATGATGCCTTTTAAATCATTTCCTCTAATCTTGACCGAATAGACTTGTAATTATCGGCAAAATTTTCGACTTATAATTTACTCAGTCAACGCTAGTTTGCTTAACAGAAATTAAACATTTAAAATTTTTTCAATAAAGTAAGAAAGTAACTAAGGGTTTTCACCTATACCGCTTTTAAAGGGTGGCTGTTTTGTATAGGATTTAGAAGAAATGTTTGTATAATAATAAGAATCACAGTGATAAATTGATTAAAATATCACAAGCTAGCTTAAAAGCTGTCCTACCGGGCGGCATTTAAGCTAGCGCCTGTGGAGGGCTGTTTATCGGGGCTTCGGCCCAGCAATGACACTTCATGCACTGAGTAAATATTAAATTTTATTAAACTTGAACAACATTTATCAAACAATAGTTTTTACCAAAACAAAGATATAATTTGTCTATTTTGATTTTATTTCATGCTGAATGATAAACAAGGATTTTTTTGTTTTCCTATTTATACATATAACTTGTTTCCATTCTCAACTCTTGAAAACACAATATAGTGCTGGCCTTGAGAAAAGTGGTTTCCATAAGATGAAGTTTTGTTACTTTCAACTTGGGACATTGATTTACATTGCATAGCTCATTCTCACTGGAAACTGAAGTCTTTTGAACCTTAAAGAAATATCTGGAGAAATCTATTTCCTCTTTTTCTGGACCAGTATGGATCTCTGTTTCAAAGAGATGAGGAAGCATATTTTTTAAAATTATCCTTGTTCTATTCCAAAGCTTTGGAGGATACAGATTACTCAATAGCATAATTGGAACATTTTCTTTTAGCGTCAGCTTATGTGATTGCATGCCAGGAGTATTCAATGAGTTTGGAAACTCTATTGGATAATTCACTGCCTTCTCTTGTTCAATCCCAGTATCAATGGAAAATGAATTTTTTTTAGAATTTCTCGGAGAAGTTTCCAGTTGATGCTTTCCAGTTTGATTGTTGGGTGCTAATATTGCACTCTCAAAAAGCCAGTTTGAATCCATGATATACTTCTTAATGTTTGGATAAACATTGTTAATAAATGCTCGCTTGTGTGCCATGGTTCAATCATCCCAGACAATGAAAATTTTCTCATCCATTAGCTTGGCCAAGTTATTTCTTCTTTTAATGTTGCAAATAGGGTTTTCATTGTAATTCAAATCCAATGGAAGCTCGAAGGTGTTATTTGCTGGACGCCATCCAGTCAAAAGGGTAGCATAATTTCAAAAGGAAGTATTTAAATGTTAGAGAGTTGCCACCCTTTAATTGACAAAGTGTGACACACACAGTCATTTTCGCATTTATTATATAGAAGGAGATATTTAAAATTTACAGAGTCGTGTCCCTTCTAATTTCAGGGTGAAAATGTTGGTGGAGTTCGTGTAAGTCGATAAACTTCGTGTGAGTCGATAAAGTTAGCGGAAATCGATAAACTCCAAGGTTTTTGTGATATACGGCTATTATGAAAAACGAAAAAATTCCTTCCTAGTTGAGGACTACTAGTCCGAATTCAATACACTATGGAAGAATTGAAGTTATTTATTCAGCAATTATTACAGCAAATGCAACAGAAACGGATTGAATTTCAAGAACAGACAAAAGCAAACCTCGAAAAACAATGAATAAACAATGCGTCAATTTCTTTTTCGCCTGAATCAGTTGCTAATTCTATTAATGAATTTCTTTATGTCCATGAAGACATTACATTCCTGACGGATTTCACAGAGTACGAGTCAATTTTTAGAGATGAATGTCAAAGATTGTCAGATGAAAATATCTTACGTCTTCAGTTACAACAATTATGCCCTGCTGAAGATAAAAAAATATATATATCTGTATTTAATTATTTCAAATACTTCAGAATAGTGTCAGTTAACAAAACAGTGTCGATATCAAAAACCTTACGTGAAAAGAAGTCACTGTTTTATACATTTTGGCGCATAAAACTTACTAATGACTAAGCTGAAGATTTTGTCAAATTTGTAAAGTAAAGCCAGACGTGAGCGTGAAAAATTTACACTGGTTGAATTATCCTCAGACATATTTATATTTCTAATTTTTGTTAAAATTTTGACATTAAGCAACAATTAAAAAACTTGAACAGGATTCAAAGTTAACGATACAAACTGCTGAGAAAAATGGCCAAAGAATTATCAATTTAAGACACAATACAGCGAAAATCAAGCAAAATGGCATGACAGAAATAAAAGAAAATTGTTTAGGATTAAGACAGTATAATCAAAATAAATAAAAAAATCTAAATAAATTTACTACAAATCACAAGCCATGTTATGGCTGTGTATTTCATCTCAGAAAGGAATGTACATTTAAAACTAAAATAAATTTAAGTGAAGAAAAACAGGTCACAAACGAAGTTCCCGCAAGTCCAAAATCATAAGACTTACACAAATTAACTTGTTGAACGTAGAGCTTCCATCTAATGACTAGAATGTTCATATAATAGCACCTTTGGAACTGTAAACATGAATAACTCTACAGTATTTACATTAGTCGGACTATTGTCGGATCTTTGTCGCTCATCTTTGTCACCATATTGTTGTACGCTCCGGTTTCTTCAGGTGGTTGGAATTTCGAACTGAACCCTTTATTTCGATCACTGGGGTAGACTGTTCTAGTTCCAGAAGAAGGACGGAGCGTACAACGGCCGAAACGTTGTTACAAATATGGCGACAAAGATGAGGACAATAGTCCGACTAATGTAAATACTGTACATAATACCTCATCTCAGAAATATAGACAGACGATGAATAAATCTACTGTGATATTTCAATTCAAAACTGGTAGCCATATTACATTTTATTTTATGTACAAACTAGGAAAATAATTGGCAAGCGTAACTTAAGTGACAAAGTTCCAAGAGGAATATCGGGCAAGAATTTAATTTTTTCTCTGGAAAATCACGTGTAACATCGCCGTCGCAGATGAAAATAAAAAAGCTGATATTCACATAATAAAATATTCTAACTCGAATTAACTGGTGGCAATTGGCTAGAACTATTTGAACTATGATTTTGGCCGATTAATTCATTCTGTAGTAAAATTGATTGTTCGTCAGAGAAAAAGATTACAGCTAAAAAAAAAATGCTGAGTTATCTAAAAAAAAAAAAAAAAATACACGACTATTTTCGCAGAGGAGTTAAAGGCATTTTTTTAATAAAAGAAATGGCTCTACCTGTGTTTAAACCAAAAAGAAATATACGGCTTGCTGTCTATTAACACCAAACTTGACAGGTAAGAAAACCGCGGAGTTATTGAAAGAAAATATACAACTTAGAATGGAACACGCCAGAGGTTTATATTAAAAAGAAAAAAAAAACTTATATTCATATGTACAGATATTTCAACTGGATAGAATGACTACCTCGTACCACCTGCTTATCCACTACCAACTCAGGAGGTTATATTGAAATAAATGGTGGTAAATGTTTTTTCAAAAGATTGCCCTGCCTGAGGCATATCTTCAAATCGAAGAGGAGGAGGAGAAATGATATTATAAAATAAGGTCTCTACAAGCTTTAAAGTTTATTCTTTGGATAAAAATTAGCCCCAGGTATTTTCCAGCAAATCATTGATATGAAGTTGGCTGGGTTAGACGGTGTTTTCGCTGACATAGATGGTATAATTATTAAGAGTGCTAGAAAAATACACCACATAAACCTTATTCAGGATGTATTTCAGAGATTATATCATACGGTTTCAAAATCAGTGAACAGTAATGTCACAAGATTAAATATTTAGGCCAGAAACGTATCGACTAAGGAAAGTACATCTATGTAAAAGGGGTTTTGTGGAGAAGAACACACCTCTCCAGAATACAACTTTGACCTGTCCAAATGCATAAATACGAACACCGAACATCGTCAACAGAAGGAGTAAACAAAGAGGAGTAGGTTTCTTCTTGTAGAACTCTCTGCACGCGGACAGAGAAGAACCGAGACGAGGCTATGCCGAAGTGCAGAAAATCATTTGGGAGGTAGACAAAACGGGCCTTCATGTATATGGAGTCTACAGGTCATTTTTTCTGAGCCTAGGTGCTCAGAACGCCCCACATTAAAAACTGAACTTGTGTAACATCTTTCCTTGTGAGGAGCTCGGTAAATAGAAAGGAGTAAACAAATAGTTAGATATCTAGTGTATCTGCTTACTACCTATTACAGCAAGTGTACGTTGATCAAAGCGACATACTCCTGGTTGACTGTCATTCAATGCAAGGAATACATAACAGAAATTTGAAAGAAAAATATTTATATTTGTAATTACCAATGATTGTAAATTGTTATTGTTAGTTACCTGAAAATACGTTTTATTGTTATTGTTAATTACCTGAAGAGACGTTTTATTTATACGTCGAAACGCAGTGTACAATTTGGTAGTAATTACATCCATGTTCTAATGTAACAGTGTATAATAAATATGTATTGCTCTACTCTTGTATTGAGCCCTGTTTTAAATTAATGTGTTGAATGTTGTAATTTAATTCTTCGTTCATTTATATATATATATATATATATATATATATAGAGAGAGAGAGAGAGAGAGAGAGAGAGAGAGAGAGATTTATAATTGGTCAAAGTAATGCATGTTCATTGTCCCACTATATACTTGTCCCCGTCATGTGGGTGTTGAAGGACTGTTTGTGTCTGCCCCGGGTACAATCTAGTTCACTAAGTTCACGATAGTAAATGGAAAGTGAGCAAAAATAAAGTTTTTGTATTTACCACGAACAATCGTCGAAAAACGAAAAGCAAGAAGATGTGTTCGTTTACAAGATCTAGGAAATACGATAGATTTCTCACAGAGAAAGATTTTATTCTCGCTGCAAATATTTACAAGAAATAATTCAATGACATGTTATAATTTGACGCAAGATAGGACGTGGAATTAACCAAGTTAGCAATCCTATTGACGATCAGCGGGATTGTACCATAAAGTGAGTGCATAATGACAGCAACTATACATTTTTAATTTTGGGGAAAAATCTAACTCTTTTAACCAAATTAGAGATATCACATTAAAATTTTTCTTGAAAAGATCTTTTTTTAAATTTACAAATATGTTGAATTTGAAAAGGTTATTTATACAATCCTATATTGAAAAATAATAGAATTGTCAACAAATATTGGGCATTTTGCAAAATTAACGTTTGATAATATTTTACCACATGCTGATCATTTTACATTATATTTTCATAATTTGCATGTATTATTTATAAGGTAAAATGTAATTTTGGATATCTGTAATATTATTTCATTCGCGGATAATAATTTCGATTAATAACAGAAAGGAGAATATATATAATAGATTTCAGTATTCAAACAGTGACTCTCAAAACATCGCGAAAATTAATCAGGCTTGTAAATATGCTAGATCAGAATTGCCTTCTCAGACTGAAATTACCAAGGAAAAATATGTCTGTAAGATAAAATGACAGATGCTATCTAGAAATACAATGCTGGAAAATAAAAATTGTAGCATTTTGAAGAGTGTACACGTTGCAACATTGTTCCTCTTTTATGTTTAATTTGGAACGAAATATATGCTTATGAACGTTCAGAAAAGCATTCAACAAACTCTTCTAACTTCTAACTTGTTTCATGATCTTCCCAGCATTACTTAATCTCATATAACTCTTCATGATCTTATTCAGGAAATTCACAATCACATGATCTATCTTCCGTTTAAAATTAATTGAATATAATTTAAATGGCAAAATTCACTCCGTCAGCCATTCACTATTGCGTTTCCATTCTTGTTCGTGTCAATTTATACCCACAACAATGAAAAATAGCTTCACTTACACGGTCTGGGTGGGCATTCATGTGGCAGTTGGGACACATATTGCAATGTCAGTCCAACTCTTCCCCACCTATGAAACCCAAACATCACGATACGCGTCTAGTAAAGAAAGAAAACTGATAACATTGGAACAAAGCGCGTCTGACCCCGTGAAAGCATGGTCCAGAACGGCCTCACTCCCAATCGTGACTGTTAATATAAAATCATACCCGGAAATCATTAATGTCCGGTTTGCTGTTACTTGACTCCCAAACTTACATTTTTTTTGTTATCGCTCAAATGATTAGTTGATTTTGCAAACCATATCTCACAGGTTTATAGCATGTCATGAAACAACAAAAACAATTAGGGCCAGGTTAAAACCTCATACACCCACTTTTATGTGACTGTCCCAATCATAGTGTCAGAGGAATAGACTTTAGTCGTCCACTTAACTTCACCTCTTTATATATTATCTTAAGCTGTTCGATAAATCGTGGAAATGATGTGTGTTACGATGATATTCGCCTTTTTATCGAGCATATGCTTGCAGGAGTACCAATCTCTTTTATTACCCATGGAGATTAGACAGTTTATTAATACAGAAAGATCATAAGATTGTGGATTTTAGAAGCGGATAAGATTTAATTATGTACTGAAATGAAGACAAAGTTGAGAAACGATTATTTGTAATTCAGATAAAATTATTTATTCCTACGAAGATATGGCTAATTAACATAGGAAAATAAATCAAATTTGCGTTAGCAAATGAGGATATTACTGAAAACGAAATCAGGTGGTCTTTTTCTAGCTATGAAAACATTTACGAAAAATTAATTTTGGTGTACTCTGATTGACAAGTAAAATTATAGGAAAAAATGTATCGAAATCCTGGGATATTTCCACAGTGGACATATGAAGATTCAATGATTCTCTTCGTCACATGTTTTCAGTAGCACTGGAAACTGCTCCTTCTGTTATTGAGCGCTAATTCTGAAAATCTCTACATATTCTCGTCTGTAGTCATGGACAAGAGGAGAGGTTGCCGGGTAGGAAAGACAGTTCCTACGAAGTATCCAGAATTAGCCATATTCGGAATACATTTTATGACAGAATCTACGTGTCAGATTCGCAGTTACTGAGAAAAAGCGTCATGTCTATACCAATAATTGTAGCTGTTAGTTCATTTTATTCCAAAATATTGGATAAGCCGCTCAAAAACAGAAACGATGATTCTACTGGGAATGAAATGATGATGATAATGAGTACTTCATGAAAATTGGAGATGTGATATTATCAACTTTGAACGCTACGTCACACTTCTGTGTATGGAACAGTTGTAAAAATTAGTATCGGAGATAAGGAAATTGAACATGGTATAGACTGATCTCAGAGCTGCTTAGTTCAAGAGTGAAAGATACTAGAAAACCAAAATATTGACATAAGCACGTCTCATTTTTATAACTAACATAGTCGGGCCTTGTATCTTATAGGGTTGTCATGCATGCCATTTGACTATGTAAACATAGTAAAAATATGTAAACAATAAATTATGTAAATTATTGTTCTCAGATCAATGAAGACATTCAGTGTCCTTTGCTTGAGTCATTTTAATGATTGATTTGAGTAAGCGATTTTATATAGCTGATAATTTAGATATTTCTGAACGATTAAACACAATGCATGGAATTCGTGTGAGAGTCTATATCTGAGGTGGTGAGTAAAAGCATTTCGGTTAATATGTTGAAGACAAAACTACCATTATTGCTATGTATCATTTCCATAGCTTCTATATCAAAATCCTTACACCAAGTCATTTAAAGTATTCCCCATTCTGATTTTTAATAAGGATTCAGGATACGAGTTATTAAGTGAATTCCAAATCCGGATTATAGATTCTATTTTGACAGGATTTAATTTGACTCCTTATTTTGAGAATACTAAATAAACCGTCCTGGGTATGACGATAAACTACATCTGCGTGCAGGGTAAGACGATAAATTATATTCAACAGGACGTCCTCTGATCAGGAGGTGTTGCGGAGCGTGGAACCACCTCTTAATTGCTGGCGTTCCTAGATCCACACTGAACCGGCGTGGTAGCACCTGTTAGGGTCCCAGCTATGGGAAAATAGTTAACACTAAAACTTTTGTAAAAATACGTTTTAATACCAGAAATACTTTCTAATAAAAAATTATTTTCAGCAATACTTTAAAAAAAACTACCAGCAATAGAAACTGTTATACATACTTTGAAAAAAATCTGACCAGCTCTAGATTTCTTCAGGGAAAAATATTTCTAGAAATAGACTTTTGAAGCAAAACATATTACCTGCATAAAAATTGTGTCGGCATTAAATAACCCTTTGAGGTCGATATGCTGTAAATTAAAACAAACCAAACAAATACTAAATGAAGAATGTTGATATTTAATTCAGGATAATTTTCTATTCGAAATATGAATAGCTTTGCAATGAACTCAGCATTAAGAATAATCGGTACACTGATCTTTGACACAAACACAAGGAATGTGTTTTCCATTAAAAGATTTATCTGGTATGTAATACAGAATGTTTAATTATAAAGGTGAATTTTTGAAGAGTTTTCCTTGTATATGCACAGAGAATTATCTCTAGGTTGTTATTAAATAGATTGTAACTCACCTTTTCTCTTTGTCTTAAACCTGATGATTCTGTGTTGATATCTTCACAGAAATATACGACTTTGTAAAATGTATTTCCTCTATCTGATCTATGTAGTCATTGAAATAGGAGATTGAAAGATGGTTTCCGATGGATGAGAAACATAAGTCACTAACGATGAAGTCATATTTTTTAAGCATGCCACTATGCCACTAGGACGCAAGGGGTTACAAAGAGTGAGAGCAAGAGTAAAGACGGGGGTGGAGGAAAGGATAAAGAGGAGACGTCAGAAGATATTAAGTAACATTGCATTTGAATATTCGAATATTATAGCAATCAGGGGAGGAAGTAAGTAGAAGAGAGTTCCACTATCTGTTACAGCGAGATAAGAAGCCGATGGAGTAGAAGCGATGGCTACATTCAAACCGTTTCGACAGTGAAAGAGATACCAACATAGTAGCACGCTCTGTAAGATCCATAACCAGTATACAATATTCTGTTCAATTTGTTTTTGATGATATATATGATCTACGTGTAAATATTGCCAGAAATAAAAGCAAATTAGGGCGTTAGAATCTATGGTTTTTATAATACTGTAATTTAGTTTTTAACAGACCATGGTTTCAATGTTATTTTTAGGAGTAGGGTGATTATTTTTCAGAAAATAAAAATATGCACTTGAAGCTCTTGTCAGTAAATCTCAATGAAGAAATGCATTCATGTCATTATTTTGTTCAGGAATGGAAAAATCCTAAGATACCTAGAGCATGATTTGAACTTAGGTTCAATGGGTAAGTTTATCACAGCGTTAGAAACATTGCTAACACGTACTTCGTATATTACGTTATATATTTATAAATATTCACAGGCGAGAGTCGCTGTAATTTTAATTATGGACCAATGCATTTTCTATGCATCGTGCCTTGTTTTTAGGATAATTGATTCGTTTTCATCTTTGCTTTTTTTTTTTTTCCAGTGATAGGCGAATGAATAATATGCATAGTGTCACCGAAAAAATGGGAGCGGGTTAATTCTGCTTTGAGAATAATGTCTATCCAACTGCTTGCTTCCTGCGCTGATTTACGCGGCTCACCGAAGCAGATGATTCTATTACACCTATATGTATGCCCTCACCCACTCATACAAACATGTCTCTACCTGAAATCATGGTAAGTTGATGGCGCCTACAATAGAGTAAATGCAAACAAACTACTCCCGAAACGATACAGATATTAAAGGACATCTCCATTTGATTATCGAACATTGGCTGTCTACGAAAAATAAAACCCCGGGAAATAAATTGTAGACATTAATGTCACAGTTGTAGAATAAGGTTTGCTATTCATGTATCAAAATGACACGTCCTGGGTCCGACAGAAATCTAGAAAAAGCAGAATAAATATCAATATATATTGCTGTTATTTACTGAAAATTATGTTCATTTAATCTACCACTAACCGGAGCTTGCGCTCAGAATAAATATACGAATATAAGGAACCTTCCTATACTAACCTTATTAATTATTGTTGCAACATCCTGCCTCTTGTGAAAGATATTTCTTTCGTTCAATTCTAATGTGAAAGTCACAATGATGAGAATCGCTTTTAAATAATTACATTTGAAATGAAAATAGATGTATTTTTATTTATTCGCACGAGATAGGACAGACTTTAATGAGATTATCACATCAAACATCGTATCACGCGTCAAGGATGATGGCATTATGTGTCATAACATAGACATGTCCAGGATAGTTGAAGGCTGGGCACAACAACAAAGTAGATCAATCTTTTTGCAGTGTCTTGTTTTATGGACTTTTGAGCGACTGTTCAGCAAAAGTAGATCAATCGCGAATTTTGGGCTATTTTTTGCTCGAAAGCCCACGTTAAAAAGGCCTTGTGCCACATGTGTCCTGGCAAACATTATTCCACGTTCCCCTAAGATTATAGACATGTCAAATATGGTTCCATAGTATTGTAATTTAGCTGGATACTGTCTCCAAATGAGGTTAACTATAACTTTCATCATTCGTGGGTAGGTTCCATCAAGCTTAGACTTTAGGGTTTTAGTTAATGTTCAGGTAGTTGCAAAACACATCACAACCATATTTACAATACTGCAAAATAATCAACATTTGAAGTTGTCTGCTAGATCAGATTTCCAGCTTAGATACCGGCATTAGTTATGGGAATTTTGCCATCCTATTCAATATCATTTGCCCTGTTTCACATAATAGGGTTTAGCGCTCATCCTGCTCGCAATATCACCTAAGCAGCCTCATTAGTGACGTCAAAAAACACAGAGTTTATGATTATCAACACATGACGCATTTCGCACTTTTAAATCCATTGCTGACGCACTGAATATTATTACACAAAAAATCTGTGTAGCATTCGATAATGAATTTATCAAGGGAAACTTTAGGTATATTTAGACTTTAATACTGTTACATAAAATTCTCCAGATTTGTCATGTCTTTTTTTAATAGCAACCATTTTGAAGGCCATGAGAACAAAGATGGTGTCTCCAAGTTACCAGCAATAAGCAACGTAATACAACAAACTACATGGTCACCCAAAGAAATACGAATAATTTATTTAGGAATAGCAACAGATTGCTGGAAAGAAAGAATCCATTCACAGAAAGCATAAATAAAGAAGTTATTCATATTGTAGTGTTTCTAAATGGATATATGGCAAATCAAGTAACAAATTTGGCTGTGTATTATGCCTATATCTGTAATGTATTGTATTTGTATTTATCTATTTAATTAGAGCTCTGTCTATCTATATAATCATATCTGTACAAATATATATATATATATATAACTATACATCTATATTTCTTTATTATTCTAGGTATACCTTTGAATATATATGCACACATATATATAAGTTTACGTAAAATCTCCAACACGGAATCATTTCAGAAAACTGATTTGGGCATAAGAAAACGCATTTTCATAAGATGAATTCCAATTGTTTCCAATGATTTTCCTTATGATAAATTGACTACATTGCATAGGTAACCCCCAATTTAAACTGAAGTATTTTGACCTCAAAAGAAAGATCTGGAAGAATTATGATATGTGAATTCTGTTTAATGCCTTTAAGTGTTTTATCCAGGGATTCAAATGCTCTCTTGTGTGCCATAGTATATTCATCCCAAACATTGAGGTTTCCCTCCTCCAGTCGCCAGGCCTAGTTGGTTCATCTCTTGATGTTGCAAAGTATTTTTTTGCTGATGCTATGAAGAAACTTCTCCTACATGTGCTGTTGGTCTTGTTTCAACTTGGCCTCATTTTTTAAACACATTGCCGCAGTTCTTCTATGTTGTATTATGATTCTCTCAGACTTTCTTTTTTTATTTATCCAGTTTCTCTCTTTGAATTTGGCAGACCATATTTTCTCAGATCTCATTGAGAAGTTCATCACATTGGCATTAATTTCACAAAGATTTAAATTTGCAATCTGGGGATTCTGTTCTAGATGAGCAAGTCTCGTTTGAAGAATGTGGGATATTTAAAAGTTAGAGATTTATGCCCCCTTAATTGAAAAAAGTGTTACGCTGAGGCATATTCCCATTTGATATGTAGAAGAATATAAGTTATTTAAAATTTAGAGATTTGTGCCTCTTAATTCAAAAAGTGTGATACACACATGCATTTTCGCATCTATATATTGAATGGAAAGATAAGAAATTTAAACCCTAAAGTGTTGTGTTCCTTTGATTGAAGAAAGTGTCACAGACAGATATATTTCCATTTATTGTATAGAAAGATATAAGATATCTAAAAGTTAACAGCGATGTGTCCCTTTGATTGAAAAAATAAGACACACAGAGACAATTTCGCATTAATTCAATAGAAGGAAATTGGATATATAAAAGTTAAAGAATTATATCCTTTTGACTGAAAAATTCGATCACACACAGATATTTTTGAATTTATTACATGGAAGGAGGTGATGAGATAATTAAAAGTTAGTGATTTGTGTCACTTTGATTGAAAGAGCGCAATACACAAAGACATTTCGCATTGATTTTATAGATGAGATATTTAAAAGTTAAAGAGTTCAGCCTCTTCGGTTGTAAAAGTTGACAGACGCAGACATTGTCGTATTTATTATATAGGTAACAACATTCAAAATAAAACAACACAGACTATAAAATGAAAACACAACACAGAAATCAACATTTACTCACTGAACTTATTTATCACAGTGGACAAACATAAAACTAAGAAAATTTTCTAAACGTCACCTTCAACCTAAAAAAGGTACAGAAAACCATACAGAAAACCCAATAAACAGATAAACTACTATATATATATACCCATCTTCCACAACAAAAGCCCGGTTAAAATCAGCTACATTTACATCGAGAATATGACAAAATTAATAAAAAGGCATAACATGAAAACAATCAATAAACCACCCGATCAAATTAAACCGACGTTTAACTACAGAAAAAGACGAATATCTCTTAAGCAGGGATTGCTTACAAAACAATGCAATATACCAATCCATGGTAAAATCATCAGATAACGAAGAAAAAATATACATGGGATTAAGTGAATGACCAAAGAAGAATCTACAAACACAAAACAACTTTCACAAACAGTAAATACGCGAACAGCTCAATGCTTCCCAAGTGTATCTGCGAAATTAAAAGCAA
The DNA here is from genome assembly GCA_903632075.3 of Acanthosepion pharaonis. Lineage (NCBI taxonomy): Eukaryota > Metazoa > Mollusca > Cephalopoda > Sepiida > Sepiidae > Acanthosepion > Acanthosepion pharaonis. The sequence continues at coordinate 2,984,881 of CAHIKZ030002201.1, forward strand.
AAAGCAAAAAGCAAGTCAAACTAAAGATACCATGAAAAATAAGGAAAGGATCATCAGCCTACATCAATCAATCCAAGAACTCAAAATTCTGCTTGAAGGAAAAATAGTCAAGTCGTTGACATTTATATTACCAAACCGTGTAAACCAAAAGTTGACAATGCGACTGTTGAAGAAAGAACAGTATGCCTGTGCTGGCAACTGAAAAAGAGATTAGCTATCAAGGTTAATTGAAGAATATACTCGAAAAACAGCCAAGACTTTAATTACAGAAAAGTTATATATTCTGAACGTGCAGAAGATTTGCACAATGAAATGAACTGAATTAAAACTTGAAAACTTTGTCATTTTAATTACGATAGATATAAGAAATTAACTTTAGTTTGAAAAATTGCATTTCTGAACCTTCTTTCAAAATTGATTCTTCATGCATCAATTCATACATTATGTAACAATTGTGAAACTTCTTTTAAAATTAATGCAACGCGAAACAATGCATGTCATTAGAAATTCTGAGACTGCATTTAACTTTCATATATTATTTAATTTTTTGAGTCATTTTATTTCTGGATATAAAACCTATTTCACGGCATCCATATTAGTATCAGTAAGATCTTTTTTACACCTAATCTGCCATTTGCGTAAATAAACGCTCATATCCAGACTGTTCCCTAAATGCCTTATTGTTTGGCATGCAGAACGAACACCGTTTGTAACCTATTTTATTAATGTATTTATGTCTTTTCTTTAGTGACTATAATCAAACATCCTTATTCATTATACTAGTCTTATTTCTAAAATCTATGCATACGGAATCATCGCAATATGTTTGCCATCGTACAATAAACTTATGTTCGTGATCGGATCATAAAAACGCCTAAAACCTGACTATCATCAATGATTCCATTCTAAAACTTCGCACAATCTTCGGCGATTTAATCCCAATATGAGAGCGGTTCAAAAGTCTTTGCGCTCTCCGCTATGTTTTTCAACAGAACGGTTATAAAATCAGTCTTTAATTATTCTATTGCCCGATACATTCTACTTTTCTGATGGATATTATTAAATAAAATATAATTATGTTTTGCCACACATACATTTGATAGCGATATTTTGTGTATCGAAATAAACCTGCAACGTGCCGAAGAATGTCATTTGAGAAAGAGGTAGGATTTGTTTTAAGTCTATATCTATTTAGGAGCAATATTTTGTATTCTATAGTTTTATTTTCCGAAGATAATTTCTAATAGATTAGCATTTATAATATATAATATATAATTATTATCACAATGTTTGACTTAGCAATATATAATAATTGTTATGTAAAGCCAAACACCAAAGAGACTAACATTTCCAAATTATTTAAATGATAGTTAAAGTTAGATTGCGCAATTGCATGTTTAATATCCCCTAGCATTGAAAAGCAGAGATTGTTTCCGTAAATGGATAAACTTTACGTATCAGAACATTCTCTTCTGCAACTATATCATCGTTCAGCTCGAAATCTTCCGTTCTATTACAATGTCTATTCCGCATGATACAGCGAAATTATAATTAGTTGCCTTTAATTTCCAATGATACAGTCAATAAAAAATAATACGTTAATCTCCGTTAATGAATAAAGCATGTTCATACCAGAGTGATGAAAAACAATTCGTTAAGTTTTAATGAAATTAAGAGAACAAAAACAGCTACAAAATGCGCTTTGCAAATATATACGTTTCAGAGATATGAAATTTACAAATGTCACCATCATCTGGCAGATACTCTCTTTTGTAGAAACCAGGAAGAGACAGAATATATTGCAGTTGTAACTGTTTCCTAGTTAGCTTTGTAAATGTTGTTAGAATGCGAGCTATTATCTGTAGCATTTCTATAAAAAGCTTCAGGTATTTGCGTATTCTCGCAGAATTATTCCCAGAATATTCGTACCCATGTTATGCCAATTCATCTGAACGAACATTCGATTTCTAAGCAACGATTTGAATATTCATTCTTATATAGACGTCACATTCTACTGGGTAATGTCAAAAGATACTGCAAAAACGATACAGAACGGAATCTTAATAAAATGATAGCCAGTTGGGAGTTTAGTTAAGATTGTCGGAATGAACATATAATAATATCGCTACCAATTAATCTTATTATTCCAATCACATGAACTTCAATAATTCGAATTTGATTTGAAAAGTCAAATTTTAACGATATTTTATTCGTGTCAACACAAAGCTTGAGTTACATGTTTAGTTCGTTTCGGCATATTTAAAGTTATTGATTTATTATGAAAACTGCATCTTGACTTTATTAAGCAAAACCAGATTATCAAATTTTACTTCTGTAACAAGTTAATAAAGTCATCCACTATAGATACACACCCATAATAAAATAACAAATATATATCAAGATTTTGAAGGATTTACATTTTAATATAATTAACTCTGGTGTCCATAGCTGCTAAAAACCTATTATCCATTTATTATGCTAAAAGTTTTTCTTCAGCAGGTTCAATATTCGACATGTTGGTTCCAATTGCTTTTCCTCGTTCTTATTGGCTGTCATATGTCATTCATCCAACATATAATTTCACCTTCACAAATGGCCATAGATTTTTATAAAATTCAGATCAATCTTTGTTCAGGACTGTTCTATTATGTTCGCTCTCGTAAATATATTTTCCTGAAAATATTCACAAGTAACCTTGGATAGATGATTTTTCATATATAAATACAGATTTGTTGAAACTGCGGTTCTGGAAATGGTACCATTAAAAGAAAGTTTTGTTCAACAAATCGCAGTTGTTACCTCTGCTAAGTTTAACAACTTCACCGATTTTGAACGGTCCACAATTCCAGCTCATATAATCACGTTGCCGACCTCTTGCTGCCTTATTTTTGCCGCAGGTACATTTACATCGGATAAAATCAATCCTTTGACATATACGTCAGTTTAATTGAGACTCCCTCGAGATTCGTCCCTGAAGATTACTTTAGAAGAAGTCAATTTTCATGTATTTCTTGGCACAATTTTGACGCTTTAAAATAGTTGCTTCACCGAGTGGAAATTACTTAGGAGATTTATTGACACATCCCCATTAAAGAAGTATTCTCCTTCTATTTTACTTCTCAATTTCAGTGTATTCATATTCCAGTGAAATGATCAAATATTGTCACTATAACCTGCGGTCGCCACGAGGAGAAAAATTCTTAAACTTTTTTTTTCCTTATTCTTCTAGTTCTCAAATTAATTATATTTTCAACAGTCCACTTTATCGTTCGATGACCACTGCATAGCTCATTTGAAATCGCTAATGTGGATATCCTCTGATCCAATAAATTTTTGTTTTAGTAATTGTTATATTATTTCCATGGTTTCAACATATAGAAAAAATTAAAAAAAAACAAATTTTATTGGCATTCAGAGGCCTTAAACTATTCGTTTTATCCGTATTATAACTTTGCTTATAAAATAATTTTTATTGAATTTGCATGCTATTTCACTTCTTTGCTTTTATTTTAAAATACAATTTAGACATCGGATTTTATAATAAAATTTAGACAACGGTTCTTATAACAAATTTAATGAAACATGATGTAAATACCTAAAACTCTATCTCACGTTTTGTTTTGATGTCTAAATTAATCGTCTAAAATTTGACAAAATAAGTTCAAAGCGAATTCGAGTTCATATGAATCGTATAGTAAGTACTAAAGAACTGTAAATGATGTGCTTGTATAAGAGCGATATATGAAAATAATCCGGTCAATTTGTTATCAAAATTTAGTTAATGCTGAATTGGTCAGTTGAAAAAACGTCCATGTCTTTTTTAAGTTATACAGTTATCCAGTGACAACTTTCGCTTAAGAAAAAACAAAAAAAAAACATATAGCTTATTCTGCGTTCTATCAGTTCACTGTCTATATAGTTCGAAAAAGAGGGAGTAAAATAAATCCTCCCTGCTCGTGCCATATTTTGCTTTAAACCTGTACGAAACATTACTGAATTATTCAAATAGCATGTTCATTCTGTAGGTCAATAATTAGCTGCAATCTTAGGCTCAATAATAATTTGAAAAGAGCGTGACTGACAGTATTTAAGAAGTTACATTCATAAGATAATAAAAATTGGATTGTAGATTACAGAGAGAATGTCATGAAATCCTAAGGACACGGCAGCGGAATAATAGAATCCGGTAAATGAAATGATGCAGATGCTCATTCTAAATAATAATTCAGCAAATTGTTTCGTACATCTTATTCAAGTAACGCATACGTAAATTCAAATACGCAAAACTTATTTAATGATTACACACTTATTCACAAGACAAATGCAGAGATTTTTTTTTTTTTTTGAATAATTAATTTGCTCCTAGCAGTAAAATTCACATATCATTAATAGTAAAAGGAATTGTATCAGGAAGATGAAAATTAACTTTTTAACACTTTAATTGCCTCAATGTGTAGCAACATGATGTAATGTGGTTGACGTTTTCTGTTTTGGCGAAATTCATGCGGCGAAAAATTGTTCAGAACCTACATTTCACCAAGAAGGATGGATGAATTTATTAAATTATTCTGAGTACGTTTATTTGTTATTATTTGTGCAAAATTATATTTCTTGAAGAAATCCTTTATAATTTATTGCCGTAAATGTTCTATAAATACTAACGTTGGACATATTCCTCCAACGAGTCTCGAAACATTCTTAATAACTTTCATATTATGAACTAAATATTAGCAAATAAGTAAGAAGAAGATATTTGAACTATTTGTCACCCACTAGAAGAAAATTATTTTAAATATGGTAACGTTTAGATAAACAAAAAGAAATGATGTTTGTATTCTAAGCAACGATTCGAATGTTTGTAAACTTTGAAAATATTTGCCTATAAAATAATTTTTATTGAATTGTGCATGCTATTTTACTTCTTTGCTTTTATTTTCAAATAAAATTTACTATACTTCCTTTATTGTTAAGGGGTTAGTGCGAATGGCAGATCGTTATTTTTTTATACATTAAGTAACATTTACTTATCCAAGTTATTCATTTCCAAATTAAATATGTTTTATAAAACCTATTTCAGTCCGGATATATGAATATTTAAAAAGATATAACATGATAAATGCAGTTAATATTAAATGATTTATTAGAAATATTTACAGAAACTTATTTGGTAACGTGTGAATTGTTATTATTAAAAAAATGAGTTTTACCGTCATAAAGTGAACACATAATAACTTAGAATTGTGCTTTCATTTCAGATTCATCGGCATGACTTGTAAGAAAGATCACCCGTATATATTTTAATATTACAGGGTGCTATAAATAATTGTCTGAAATTGTGAAAAAAGTTTATCAAAATCAACGAAAAATATTGGCAGATTAAAACCATTAATAATTCTACAGTTAAAAGTGCATAAATATATTTGTGAGAAGTAATAACAAAATATTGAATTGCCCATCAATAAAATATTTCAAGTCGTTGATATTGTAAATGAAATGAAAGTACCGTGGTGTAGAGCATTAAGAACATTGTCTAAAGTTATGAAATCATTCAGACTGCCACCATTAACTAAAAACCACATACTGCACGAAGAAGTAAATGTCATCCTACTTCTCATCGATTATATTTATAAGAAGTATAGAGTTACATTAGATACAAATGATGGACAGCCTAAAAGTGAGACATTTCTTGGAATAAGCAACTAAAAAGAAAATAGGATGAAATGAGATAATTGGCTTGGTTTATTCCGGAAGGCAGTAACATTATATTTCCGCACAAATCTGATTATTGGTCATATCAATGCGAATATTTCTATATAGAAGATTGTCCAGTATGTTATCATAAGTGTAAGGTGACATGGGAAGCCATTATAGTTGAAAATTAGCTTACTTTGTTACACTAAATTCATGGATAATATTTGTACTGTAGCAAAGATAAAGGTGGTGATTATAAAAAGAAAGATAATATCCAGAAGATTATGAATTTCCAGAAACAATGTTCAAAATATCCCAAGTATTTTTCCACTGGGTGGTATATTTTAAGTGCAACGAAAACAGGAAGACCACAAAAGTTACGTGAGTGATGAAACATTGTCAGAGTCTCGGAAGGCAATTAAAAAATGACAGCCAGAGAAGAGAGGAATTAATGCAATCTTTACAGTTCATACTGTACGCATATTATTACGAAAAAAAAAAAGAAACACGACTTGAATGGGCGGATAGCAGCAGAAATAAATTATTAAGCAAAGCATATCGGAAAAGAAGATTAAAGTCTTCAAATAAACGTCTAATGTGAGATGATGGAAAGTGACAGAAAGTAATTTTGGGCAGTGAATGACAATTAGAGATTCATTACAAGAGAAATTGTAAGAAAACAATGAAAGGATCAATATAATATACACCAGAAATATGGAAGATCATTTGTTGGTGGGAACTTAATGGTACATAGTTGCAACAAATGAGATGGTAAAAGAAAAAGAGTAAAAGTTGAAGGAAACCTAAACTGCAAAAATTGTATTAGATTTACCCAGGTTAATCATCTGCATACTACGGAGAAAGGTTCATTTCTAAGCGTAATTATGCATCTTGACAGACATCACATACAACAAAAATGTTATTCATCTTATTTTAGTAACTGTTAGTTGTTTGAAATAGTAAAATGACTGCATGCATATAATAGGAAATTATCTTCGTGTCTACATTTCTGAACCAGCTCTCATCTGACGTATTTTTGTTTCTTGAATTTGGGTTGCATCTACTTTTTCTTCCTGCCAAGGTTTCTATTGTTTTTAAATCCACACAGTGTTTTTTTTTTCATTCAAATTTCTCATGTTATCTATTATATTTGTTTCGTATTTTTTAAATGCCATATGTATATTGAGAGAGCTTGTATATACTATTAAAAACAAACTTATCTCACAAAAATGTATTTATGATACACTTTTAAAACAGGAGTTTGTTTTTCCTCAAACTTTTTTGATTCCTATATATTTTTCTGCGTTTAATTGAAAATGACATTGGCTTTGTATATTAAGTTAATTGATTGCCAGTTACCACTTCGTTGATATTAAAACTGTTCTGAACTTGCATGGCCGTGTCTCTGGTGAATTATGATGTTTTGTAGAGTATTTTTGTGCAGTTTATTTCGCACAGCCGGCTTGATTTTGGAAATCCTACGTCCATAAACTTGGAAAATAGTTTACCGATGTACCTTTGTTACATTTATCCTGACATTCATAGGTATTCAATGCCTTCGGATATAATATTCGAGTTTTATTTTGCCCCGAGGTGTTTAACATGTGTTTCGATCCATGAAAATCGTCATATATGATAAGTTGGGCTTATAAATATGAATCACGCATTCTGACTTTTGTCCAAATTGCGAATGAGGAACAATATGCACACAAGTAGCGATCGATAAAGATCTTTGTTCGTGATTACAGAAAAAATATCTCAAAGCCTTGAGGCATTCGAGATTATATAGACGGCAAGTGATCATACGATTCTATCTGGACAGTTGCCCAGAGGAGAAGCAATATGTGCTTAGGTTCCTCTGGCTTCTTTTAGAAATCTGCCATTTTAGAGACGATTGCCGAAGCAAACCTTCACTGTTGAAATTTTCTTCACTGGAAATTGAACCAGTGTTTACCGAAAAGACTGTGATATTTGAACACGTCAGACAATGTCTCGTTTATGAGAAATTAATATCGATAACGGAAAGGATTTTATGCTGTCTTGGTAAGACATAAGCCATAATAAACAGTGTAAGGAGGAAAAGTTAACCAAGAAAATAGCATGACAACTTTTGACACTGTAAATAAGAGATAGATGGACGGTAGACTGGTATATAAAACGACAGATATCCGAAACAGCCTTAATCCTACATAGATATGCAGAACATTCCATGGTACATATCTTATTGTTAAGGCTTAGACATTATTTTACCTTATTTTAAAAAATATATATATATTTATTGGCTCATGGATTTTCATATATTTCGAGGCGATAACATATTCAATATTTACATTAATCGCACTGTTGTCCTAATCTTTGTTGCCATATTTATCAAAACGTTTCGGCAGTTGTAATCTCCGGCCTACTTCAGGTGGTTGGAATGTCGTACTGAACCATTTATTTCATTCACTGGGGTAGATTTTTCTAGTTCAACTTGCCATTTCTAATGTATGTCAGTTATTAGTTATCTCCTGTTAATTCCTCTCTCCAAGTTCTTATCCTGTCCATGGGATCCTATTCCAAATGTGTTGTTTATGAACAGAAAGTACACATGGCACAGTGGATGAAGGCGTTGGTTAGTTCAATACCCCAGCCAGCGAAATGAATTGTTCAGATCGATATTTAAATCAACTGAAGAAGGCCGGAGCGTACAACGGCCGATACTTTGTAATAAATATAGCAACAAAGATGAGGACGATAGTCCGAATAATGTATATAGTTGACATAATGCTTAATCTCAGAAATATAGACATACCAATAATATATTACTAGCATATTCTGTCGCCGAACGCATTGCCAACTAGGAAAGCACGAAGACCCGATAAAATTCAATTTCAGGTTACATTATTGGTGTAATAGCCTATATTAAATCTAGATTTAGTGGTCCAATATAGTTTTAACTTTTTATAACACTGAATGAACACATGGCAGTATTTACATTAGTCGGACTATTGTCCTCATCTTTGTCGCCATATTTGTCACAACGTTTCAGCCGTTGTACGCTCCGGCCTTCTTCAGGTGGTTGGAATTTCGAACTGAACCCTTTATTTCGATCACCGGGGTAGACTGTTCTAATTCCCCTGCCATGTTTGATGGATGTCAGTTATCAGTTATCTCCTGCTAATTTTCCCTCTGAAAGTTCTCCACTGCCTTAAACAGGTATTGAACTCACCTTCTTTGGGTCTGTCACTGGATCTAACTAACGCCTTTATCCACTGTGCCATGTGTCCTTGAGGACAAATATGGCGACAAAGATGAGGACAATAGTCCGACTAATGTAAATACTGTACATAATACCTCATCTCAGAAATATAGACAGACTCTGAACACATGGCAGATGAATCCCATGAAAAAGTTATGGCTTTACGACATGCCAGATATGTTAATGTGATGTCTCGGAACCCTTAGAGAGAATCGAAATCACTACACAGCACTAATAATCAAATCGTCGAACTTGCTAATCCAACTCGACGTCCAAAAATGAAAATGAATTTCAAAAATATATGGTAAACTGTTGACCTTCATCTGTTTTGTTCACAAGCAGGTTTGACTATCTAATGATAGTCACACCTGCTTGTCAGATCACAAATTCAGGCAACATGCTGAAAGTTAAATTAGAGGCCATTTTAAAACATCGCTAACGCATAATAAAATGAATGTTATCACATTGATTACCAAATCTTGATTAGTTCATCAACAAACATATAGTTACACGTCATTTGCAAAACTTAATCTAGAACAATTCTACAGAAAAATTAGATATATAAAGATAAGTCAGGTCGTGTGAACATCTTCAATGTCAGGTTACTGGACATCTCTTTAAAACACTTTTGAACACTCTCCTATACCTATATATATATATATATATATATATATATATATATATATATATATATATATATATATATATATAGGCTTACACACTAATATTCCATAGTCATAATTTATTCCATTGGAATCGTAAATACGATCCAATTCATCAGACCTACAAATTCAAAAAAAAAACAGAAAAAACAACCCCGGAAATAAAAATAGAATTTAGAGAGACTGTAAGTATGAGAGTGTGGGACGAATGTTAGAGCTAAAGAGAGGGGTAACAGACGAGAGAAGGTAGGAGATTAAACCTTAACAGAAAGAAGTTTAGGAGAGGTGAGTGGAAGGGTGAAATATGAATGTTGTCGGATGTCTAATACATTAAAGATACATTTCCTGGTGACATACACACACCATAGACGATCTAATGTTAAAGATCAGAATAAGATGGATAATAGGTACTTATTTTCATGTCTACATTTGGAGATTATCTCTGATCTTTTGTTTAATAAATTCTTTTGCCGGGTGTGGGATATTATTGCTAACTTTTCGTGTAGGCAAAGTAGGCATTTTTTGG